>JAEHOE010000134.1:0-353821 GCA_016858145.1 Edaphochlamys debaryana
GCCCGCACACACCCCTTCCGACGGCGCCCGCTCCCTTGCCCCTGTCTCCCCTGCCCCCTGAGCAGCAAGTGGATGCCTTCCTCGCGGGAGAGCCCGGCGCTCCCGCCTCCACCTCCGCGACCACCGTCACACGGGCGGGCGGGCTCCAGCCCCAATCCCTGCCCCTGCCCCTCCCGGCGAAGTCCCTTCCTCACATCCCTCAACCCCAGCCCCAGCCCAGTGCTCATGCGGCTGCAGCTTCGGACGACCGTAAGCCGGCCCCGGCTGGCGTGAGGGGGGAAAGCGGGCTGGGAGCAGTGGGAGGAGGGGGCCGGCTGGTGGTGCTGTGGATGTGGGCGGGTCACAACGACCTATTGGACCTGAGCCCGGAACAGGTGGGCGGCGGGGGGTTTTGGGGGAGCTCAGTTTGAGCCGCTGGGCGGGTAGAGGGCTAGCATATATCTGCCTTCGGCTCCACCTCTGCCGCAGCCTACTGCGTCCCGCCCGCTCGCGCCTCCAACCCCGTCCTCTGACCCAGCCACCCCATTTCCAAACCCCACGTGCCCCGCCGCGTCCTACCGCAGTGGGGCCGCCCCGACCTGGTCAGTGCCACCGTGCGCAACGTCAGCGACGCCCTGCTGGGGGCGGTGGGGGCCCTGGCGGGGGGGCTGATGCGGCGGGGGCGCACCGAGGAGGGCAGGGCAGCGGTGCTGCAGACCTTGAGCGACCGCCAGCCGCAGGACCGGGCCCAGGCCCAGGCCCGGGGCCAGGCCCAGGCCCAGGGCCGGGCCCAAGGACCGGAACCGGTGCGCCAGCCGCCGCCTGGGAAGGTACATGCGGAGGGAGGCAAGGGAGGCGAGGAGGGCGCCGAGGGTGCCCCTTTCGCAAAGGGGCCGCCCAAGGACCTCCCCACGCGCGTCCTCGTGTGGAGCCTGTCCCCCATCGACCTCGCCCCCGCCGTGCCCCCCCGCCTCAAGCCCACCGTCGCCGCCGCCGTCCGCAGCGCCAACGAGCGCCTGAGGCAAGGGCTGGGGGCGCTGTACAGCAGCGCGGGCGGAGCTCTGTCGTCCGTACAGCTGTACGACATGAATGAGGCGGTTACGGCGGCGCTGCAGGGGCGGCTGGGAGATCTGGGGATGACCACTCTGGAGCCGTGCCTACGCTTCGAGGAGGAGCAGCAGCAGGTGCAGACGGGGCATGGGGTGGTGCCGAGCTGCAGACTGTTGCACTTAAGGCACAGCGCCAGTGCTGGCGAAGGTAGCGTCAACCTCTGCACAGACCGTGTTAGTAGCATGCGCCTCCTCGCCTTCCCTTGCTTCCTCACCCCCGCAGTCCCCAACCGCCCCCCTTCGCACGGGCGCCGCCCGCGGCGCTGCCCTTGCCACCCGCTCCTCCCTGTGCGCCCACCCCGAGCGCCACGCCTTCTTCGACCCCGTGCACCCCTCGGCGGCGGCACACGAGAGGGTGCTCATGCGCCCCTTCGCGCAGGCGCAGGGATGGGCGCTGTAGGGGGGGGGGGGTGCGGGGAGGGGAGGGGGGGTTCGTGAGGGTGGAACACGTGGGGGCTGTGACCAGGAAAGGACGCCAAAGAGCCATTGGCAGGGTGGGAGAGGGACACATGCAGGGGCTGGCAGCCCCAACTTGGGGCCGGCGGGTGTGTGTGAGAAGGGCCGCGAAGAGTGTGTGCATGTAACGATGCGGGACTGAAGCATTCCAATCACGTGCTGGGGGCCGTTGGGGTGGGTTGCTTGGAGCTCAGGCTTGAGTTTGCACAGGTGCAGGGATGGGGACTGTATGGGGGAGCCCTTGGCGGCGGCGGGGGAGGGGGCAGGCGGCGGAAGGGGGTTGGGGCAGGGCAGCACCGCCGCCGCCAGCCGTCGTCATCGCTGACGCACATCAGAGCCGCCGCCGGCCCCGGCTTCGAGCCCGAAGCTGACTTTTGCTGCACAGCAGCTGTAGCTAGCACCTTCTCAGCGCCGTCGCTCCCGCGGGCGGCCCCACGCACGAGCGGGCGAGGAGGCGAGGAGCCATGACGCGTGCGAGACGAGCGAGCGGTTGTCGTTGCAGCGCCGCATTGCTCAGCCCTTGCGCACTTAGATAAGCCCCCATGGCCTACTGAAAGCAGTGGATTAGTACGAACACTTGACCTGTCATACACCCAAGCTCGCCGCGCGCGTCGCCCCAGCCAAGCCCGCGCAACATGGACCGCCCCGCTGCTCGCCGCGCCGGTCGCCCTTCGGCGCCGGTGCTGACCCTCGCTCTATCGCTGCTGCTGACACTCCAGCTAGCGACGGGTCGCCAGCTGCGGCAGTCGGACGGCAGCTCGCGGACATCGACGTCATCGTCATCCTCGCCGTCGCTCCCCACCGAGCTGGTCGTCTTTGGTGATTCTCTGTCCGATACAGGTGCGTCCAACATAAGCAGGTCCCCAGGGGAGCAACTGCGTCGTGGACGCAGGTGGTCGTTGTCAATTTACCTAACCGGGTCAACCATGTGTCATGGCCACCGCCGCGGCCGACTCGCCGCCGCGGCCGCCCGCACTGGCTCCTGCTCTATTTGCCGGTGGCGTCCCTGACATCGCGCTGTCCGCGCTATCGCCGCAGCTACGAGCTCGTCAACCCGCGTCACGCCGAGGGCCTACTAACCTCCGACCCCATTGACCTCCCTCTCCCTTCGGACCGCCTTGACCTCCAGCCCCCACCGCCGCTCCTGCCCCTCGCCCCCGCAGGCAACATGTTCCGCATCACCAACGGCCAGGTCCCCACCCCCGAGGCCTACTGGCGCGGCCGCTTCAGCAACGGCCCCGTGTGGGTGGACCTGCTGGCCAGGGGCCTGGGGGCCTCCTCCGTGTCCAACTATGCGGTGGGGGGAGCCACGGCCTGCGGGGGGAGGAACATCCTGCCAAGCCTGGGGCAGGTGGGGGGGGGGGGGTCCGGGGCCGGGGGAAGAGAAGAGGGGGTGAGGGGCGGGTGGAGACGAAGGCCTAGCCTTCCATGGTAGTGGGGCCGGGGGCGTGGGAGTGGGTGGGCAAGGCAGGGCCAGCGCAAGAAGGCCAGCGCTGACGTCCTCCTGTCACCAACAGCCTTACTGTGTGTCGCCCCGTATCTTCCTTTTCCCGGCCTTGGTGCTTGCATATCCCGGCCTTATCCCCCGCCTCCCGCGCCCCCCCTCCCCCCACCGCAGCAAGTCACCCAGTTCCTGTCAGGCCAGGCCGCGGGTGCCTCCGCTGCCTCCACCTCCCCTGCCTCCTCCGCCTCCTCCTCCTCCTCCTCCACCTCTCCCTCCTCCTCGGGCGGCCGGCTGGTGGTGGTGTGGACGGGCCACAACGACCTGCTGGAGCTCAGCCCCGCGCAGGTGGGCTCCGGAGTAGAGGGTTGAAGGGGGTACAAGGGAAGTGGATGGAGGGCTTGGGAATGGCCTCGTGTTCTGGAACCCTGAGCACTGCCCCCTCCTGTCGCCCTCTCTCCGCCGCCACCTTCCACCCCCTGCAGTGGGCCGACGCCGGCACCGTGCAGGGCGCCGTGAGCAGCGCCGTGGAGTGCGTGCTGAACGGCGTGACGGCCCTGCTGAGCGGCCTGCAGGGCGGAGCGCAGCAGGCGCAGCAGGCGCCGCCCAGCCTCCTGTCGCAGCTGCAAACCTACAGCGGCCGCGGCCCCGCCTCCCCCTCCCCCTCCTCCTCCTCCGGCGACGGTTCCACTTCCTCCAGCGCTGCTCCCAACACAACGTCAACCCCAGCCTCGGCCCCGGCCTCGACCTCGCTGGACAGCGTCCCGACCCGCCTGGTCGTGTGGAGCCTGTCCCCCATCGACCTCGCCCCCGCCGTGCCCCCGCGCCTCAAGCCCACCGTCGCCGCTGCCGTCCGCAGCGCCAACGAGCGCCTGAGGCGGGGGCTGGAGGGGCTGTACGGCAGCGCGGGCGGTGCTGTGTCGTCCGTACAGCTGTACGACGTCAACGCCGCGATCACGGCGGCCCTTGGGCGGCTGGGGGATCTGGGCTTCACAACGCTCGATCCGTGCCTCCGCCTGAGTTCTGACGGGGAGGAGAAGGTGAGGGGGAAGGGTAGGGGGGCAGTGGGATTGAGGCAACAAAAGGTCAGAGCCTGGCCGTGGCACACAAGCACCAGCTAACCTTGCGTGGGGCCTGATCCCCTCGCTCCCTCTTCTGCTCCCTGCCGCAGCCCGCCACCGCCGGCCCCGGCCCCACCACCGCCCCCTCCAGCCCAGCCCCCGCCCCCGCCCCCGCCACCTCCGCCGCCCCCACCAGCCCCCTCTCCGCCGGCGCCACCGTGGAGGCCACCATCGCCACCCGCTCCTCCCTGTGCGCCCACCCCGAGCGCCACGCCTTCTTCGACCCGGTGCACCCCTCGGCGGCGGCACACGAGAGGGTGCTCATGCGCCCCTTCGCGCAGGCGCAGGGATGGGCGCTGTAGAGGGGGGGGGTGCGGGGAGGGGAGGGGGGGGTCGTGAGGGTTGAACACGTGGGGGCTGGAGGGCGGATATCATGGGGCTGGGAGGAACGGGGAGGTGGCAGGTATTGCAGGGAGTCTGAGGGTGTAGCCAGGAGGGGAAAGCGGCAGGTGTGCGGCCCGTGTGCAGATGTTGTCCGGTTGCCATGTGGCAAGGATACTGCTCATCAGTGGATTGCCATGGGATTGAGGTTAGCCACGGTTAAGCTGGCCCAATTGATTTTATTGAGACCTGAGAAGTTAAGGCAGCATTGCTCAAGGTGATGTGGGCATAACGCATGGGCAAGCGTGCTACATGAAAGGGTGTGGCTTAGGTCCAGGCCAAGATGGCGGGTTGGGACACATGCCCGGTTGCTAATATGCGCGCCTGCTCAAGCGACGTGATGTTAAGGCGTGCACAAGGGCGTGTGATGGCGCGTGCGGGAAGGTGCGGCACTACGCAGCCGCATTGGCTGTGCCGCGGGGAGCGAAGAGAGGCGGGTAGGGGAGGGTGCAGCGGGTGGGGACGTGTGTGCGTGTTGGCGGGAAATGTTGTGGAAGCCGGGGGTATGGCAACAACACTTGCCATGTTGCACCAGAGGACCATGTTGCACGCGCACGTGACGGTGCTTTGGCATGTGCATATGCACCAGGGGACATTTGTCTGTTGGCAGATCGAGATCACGGTTGACCCGTTTCAGAGGGACAATTGTTGCCGGGCCTGCTGTAACTGCTGCTGTTGCTGCTCCGTCCTGCTTCCTGACGTGCGTTTGCAGCGAGCGCTGCGGTGGGGGCCCAACACTTGCTTGGCGGAGTGCGTTGCAGCCGCCCAGGCGACCGGCCACAGCACGGCCACACCTCGGCGAAAGTTGACCACAGCGCAGCGCAGCACACAGCGCAGGTGGGCCAGCGTTACACGTGGACCCAAGCGTTCCCTCGTCATTGCTTGGCTTCGATTCTTGACGTCTTCAGACTGTCTCCCTGACCGCTCCGTGACCTGACACCGCGCCTTGTGCAGCGTCATCATCCGACCTCTCGTTCGCAACTTTTTCCGCCCTTTGGTCTTCTGCCGGATGTTGTGTAGCTGCCCACCTCTCTCGGTTGCCAGCCCACACGCAATGCTATCCGCACCCCCAGTCCGCCCCCCAGTCCGCCCCCACCCCACACGACGCATCACGAAACACACACGGGTCGCAGCCTCGCGCGTGACTCCTCCCGCACCCCAACTTAGGCCACCAGTCCCCCCGCCATCTGGCCCACACCCCTTCCATTTACCCCTCGTGCCCCTACCCCAAGGGCGCGTCACGACACCCCTCCACCGGGTGGGTCACCTCACCTCCCCCGCCCCCGACACCCCACCCCACAGGGCCGCTGCCACCCGGGGCTTCCCCACACTCAAGCGGGCAGGGCTCAGCACACAGCAGCCCAGCACAGCACGCAGGGCCCACTCTGTCCCGCCTCCCCCCTGCCCTCCCTCCCACCACCACGACGGCAGCTCACGCCCATCAGCACACAACCCCTCCGTCCTCCTTCGTAGAGCACCCTGTCCCGCAACCGCCCTGTCTGTGCCCCTCCTCTCCCGCCGCCACCGCTCCACGCCCCCCAACCGGGTCCACGGTTCCGAGCTGGCGCCAAGCCAGCGCCCCGCGCCCGCCTCACGAGGCGGCGGCCCCCTGGTCGCCTCACGAGGGGGAGACCTGGCCGAAGCGCTTCACCCACCCTTGCGAGAACGCAATCTGCGGGGCCGGGTAGCATGGGAGGGCGTGGTGGGAAGAGTGTAGGGCGGAGGGTGACAGGGCGGTGAAAGGGGGCAATGCAGCACGCAAGCTTGTTCCTCTCCCCGCCCCTCAGCAAACGGTTTGACCCAAGCTTGAGGGCCCCCGTCACAGATCCTCCCCTGCCACTCGCCCTCAGCACTGATCCCCCCTCAACCCCCTCCCACTCCCACTGCCACCAAGCCTTTCCCTGCCCCCCTCCCTCCAGCAAGCAGAGCCCTCACCCCGCCCCCCCACGTCGCCGCCCTCACCCCCAACCTCCCGGCCCCACCTCCAGTGCCACCGACGCGAATCCGAACATGAGTAAGCCCTCGGCGCCGTACAGCGCCGCCGGCCCCACCACATCCAGACCCAGGGGGTTGTTGCCCGCCTGAGCAGCCGCCGCCTGAGGGGTGGCGGTCCGGGGGTCCGGGGGTTGGGTATTGGCGTGGGTGTCTGTTGCTGAGCGGGATTGCATCGTCTGCGCCAGATCAGCCCTACGGTGCGTGTTTGAGGCTCATACCGCCGAAGGGTTGGGGGACAGAGGTGGCGCGAACGAGGACGTTGCACTTCATCAAACCATGCCTCGACGAGAGGCCAGGGACCCATACCCACCCTGGAAGCTCCTCCGCCCCCCCGGGTGGCAGGCCCGGGAGTCAGGCCCCCCACCTGCCTACGTCCGCCTCCTCCTGCCCCTGCCCGGCTTCCCCCCCCCGCCCGCCACTCCCCCGCCCACTCTCCCTGCCCCTCCCCCGCCCCCCCGCCCACCACGCCCGCCCGCCCCTTCGCCCGCCCACCTGCAGCGCGTCGCCCGCGCCCGCCACCCGCACCAGAGCGAACGCCGCCACCACCCCTCCCCGCAGGTGCGTGTTGGAGGAATCGTCGCGGACAGCGTAGCTGGGGGGGGCGGGGGGCAAGTGGGTGGGTGCAGGTGGGGCCGAGTGTGGGAATCGGCGTGGGTGTGGGTGTGAGCGTGGGTCTGGGCGTGGGTCTGGGGTTTAGCATGGCCCCGCTCTTCCCCTCCCGCCCACTCCCATCCCCGGCCCTTTCGCCCCTCCCTCTTTCCTTCCAGCTCACCGGTACCTGGCACCGCACAGGAAGACCGCCCCCGCTCATGCCCCGTGTCAAAACACACACGCCCTTTCCCCCTCGCCCTCCCCCTCCCCCCTTCTCCCCTCCCTCCCCCTCACCGGTACGTGGCCCCGAACAGGAAGGCCGCCCCCGCCGCCGCCGCCAGCGACAGAGCCGACGACAGCGGCGAGCCGGCGCCGTCGCCCCCCGCCGCCAGCGCCACCAGAGGCAGCTCGGCCGCCAGGCCAGCGGCGGTGGCCACCGCCGCGGCCTTAAGAGACTCGATCCGCTCGGGGCCCTGCGGGATCCGAGATCCGGGATTCGGAGATTCAGAGGTCCGGGGGGGAGGAGTGATGGGGGAGATCAGGGTCGAGGGGCGCGGGAGCAGGGGCTTTGGCCCTGCCGTTGCCCCCAGCCCCGGCGGGCCTCCTGCCCCCCCTGTCCCCGCCCTTCACCCTCTCCCCCCCGCGGCTCTTTTCGATTCGTCAAGAGTTCACTCCTCCCCTCCCCCTTCCCTCCCCCCTTCCCCCCCCCCCGCCTCACGTCCCGCAGCGCCCGCGCCACCGCCTCCCGCTCCGCCTGCGCCTGCGCCAGGACCATCTCCGCCGCCAGCACCCGCCGCTCCGCCGCCGCCACCTCGGCATCCGCCAGCACCTCCTCGGCCTTCTGGCGCTGTGGGGAGAGGGGGTGGAGGGGTCGTGGAGGGGGGTGGAGGGGTCGTGGCGGGGGTTGGAAGGGGGCAGGTATGGGGCGGGCTGCGGGCCCCTTCACCTCACACGCAGCCCCCACCCCTGTTGCATCCCCCCTCTGTTGCCCCCCCCCCGACGCATTTTGCCCTCTTGCCTCCCCCCCTCTTGCCTCCCCCCCTCCCCCACCCCACCCTGGCCGCCTCGTCCTGCGCGTCCGCCTCGATGGCCCCCCGCTGCGCCTCAGCGAACATGCGCTCCAGCTCCTCACTGGCGGCCTTGGCCTTCTCCAGGCGGACCTGACAGGGGGGGAGGGATGGGGCGTGGAAAGGGATGGGGAGGGTGTAGAGGGGAGAGGGGGAGGGCGCCTCCGTCCCGACGGCGCCTGCCCCCGTCCCAACGCCCACCACGGACGAACGAGCTCAGAGGGCCGCCGCGCCCGCGCCCACTCCACTCCACTCTGCCGCCCCAATCACTAGCCGCCACGGCCACCGCAGGCACGTCACCAGCCCCCCCCTGTCTCCCCGTCTCCCCCCCCTTGCCTCGGTCCTCCCGGCCCCGCCCCAACCCCCCCTTTAGGTGCGGGACACCCACCACGGCCGCCTCGTACCGCCGCAGGCTCTCCCGCGCCTCCGGGTCGGTCTCTAGGATCTGCTTGGCGATGGAGGCCAGGCCCTGGTCAACGTTCTCCAGGGCAGCCTGCGGGCGCGGGGGAAGATGGAGGGGGACAGCGGGGGAAGCGGCGGGAGACGCAGGTGAGATGGAGGGGGGGACGTGTATGAGCACGTGTGAGAGCGCTTGGGAGTCGCCGACCCCTGACGCCAAGACCAATCAGAGGTGGGGTGGGTGGAGGTGCGTGGGCTGCGGGCTGGCGCAGCGCGCGAGAGCGACCGGCAGGAACGGAGTAGGCTCGGCTGCGCGCATGGCTGTTCCACAGGCTGTGTCGCGCGCCCCAGGGACCCAGATGACGCACCAGCTCGGCATCTTTTTCTGTCACGCGAAGCACCACAGCTCGCCGGGCGACAGGTAGCGTGCAAGCCTTCGCGCCTGGGGGACATCGCCACGGGCCGCCAAGTCACATACCAGCCCAGTAGAGACGATTTTGTGCTTTCTGTGGCCTCACCATATCGGCTGCCTGCTACGCGCGCCTGCCGACCTCCCAATTGGAGGCAACGCGACTGCATTCTCAGGGACGGTCGCTACCGTGACTATGCGTATCACAGATGGAGGTGGCGTGCGATAAGCGAGGTGGATGCGCCTTGGCTGACCAGGGCACGTTTGGTCGTGGGTTTGGCACGACGTCGTCGACCCGCGACTTGCCCGCGCTTCTTGCCTGGGGGCCCGAGCTGTTGGCGCAGTCCTCCCCCTCGCCCTCCCCGATCGCCTCTACCCGCACTCGTCTACATGCTGTGACCAGCCAAATCTTCGGGTCTGCCACGAGCGAGCTCTCTCGACATGCATGTCGTTGGCCATGGCTGGTGCGACGCGGCAACCGACGTGAAGGGGCCACGCGGCAAGACAAGATGGGCTCGGGAGGACGCGCATGCAGCCGTCATCTTAGTACATATATAGACACTGCCCAGACAACCCCGGGCCTGCCGGAGGCCAAACCGTTCCGCCGCAGGCTCACAGCGCCCCAACCGCTCGGCTGAGGGACGCACCCCTTCCCACCCGACCCCGCGACCCCAGCAATCCTGCCATCCAGACACAGCCCGCCGCCGAGCCTCCGCAACGAGCCCCCGGCCCTTCACATCCACCGCCGAGGACATGACGCCTGATCCCGTCGAGCGCTACTCTACAACCACAAGCCGAACAAAACTCCCGCCAACAGTTGCACGCAACCAAGCAGCCCCCACAAGCCAAGTGAATTGATGTGCATGCAGTGCTTTCTGCCGTCAACGGGGAAGAATGCACAAGCGGCACAGGGCAAGCCAACGCCGTGACCCCAACCTGGGCCACCGGCCACGCGGTCGGGACGCCCCGACCGGGCTTCCCCGGCACCGTCCCCCCCCTTCGAACAATGCCTCCAGCACACCTGATCACCTGGTACAACCCTGAGGGGGGGGTCTTACACCTGCCGCCAAGCAGCTGCCTCCCCCACAGGAACCCACAACAAGAGCCCGCCCGCTCGCGAGCGACCACCACGGCGCCCCCCGGGACCACCGTGCGTAACCAAGGCTGCCGCCAGCACCCCAGGCACAGGCGGAGCCGCGAGCAGAATGCCTGCCCACGCCCTCGCCCCCGCCCTCGCCCCCGCCCCAGCCACCTCCCCACGAGCTGCCAGCCGGTCCCCAGCCTGGTTGCCTGCACAGGCCCCATCACGGGCCGCACCCGAGGCCTCGTCCCTCACACGGCCACAGCCCCGCCGCCCCGGGCGCCCCTCCCTCCCCCCACACGCCGCGTCGCCGCTGCCCGCCCTCCTCCTCGTCCTCGCATTCCCGGGGTGGCCCGCGAGGCAGCGGGACGCGCCCCCAAGCGCTGACGCACGCCACGCTGTACGGCACAGCGTACGGCACACGGCGCTGCTGTACGGCAGGCGCACACTAAGCTAGAAGCCGATGCGCTTGCCGGGCGCCGACAGGTCGTTCTCCGCCGCCTCCAGGTTCTTGACGTAGAGCTGGGAGTTGCGGGATGGGTTGATGCGGGAGCGGCGGCCAATGGGGAGCAGCTCCGAGGCGTAGGCGGCGCCCTGGGGTAGGGGGGTTAAGAGGGGGGTGAGGGGGGTGTGAGCGGGGGTGAGGGGGGGTTGAGCGGGGGTGAGGGGTGTGTGTGTTTTTGAGCGGGAACTGCTCAGGGGTTGGGGGGCGTGGGGGTGTTTGTTGCTGAGCGGGATGATGGAGAAAGGTGGGCAGGTGTGTGCGGGGCTCGCGCAAGCCGCGGTGGGGCGGTGATCGTGGGGAGCTGGTGCGGGTGTTGGGGATGGCACAGGAGGGCTTGGCGGGGGCTGCGACGGCAGCGGACCTGTGAGCAAGCCGCTCCGAACCCCGCCTCCGGGACAGACGAACACACCCCTCCTGCTCCCTCCTCCTGCTCCCTCCTCCTGCTCCCTCCTCCCCCCCTCCCCCTCCCTCCCCTCCCCAACCCCGCGCACCCACCTGCCACCTGAAGTCGCGCTGCTCGAACCAGTCGGCGGTGCGTGTGGTCAGCAGCACCAGGCGCTGCACGCCCCTCGTGCGCGCCTCCTGCTCCACGTAGTCCAGCAGCGAGTCGCCGCGGCCCGAGCCGCTGCGGGGGGTGAGGGAGAGGGGGGGACGGGAGGCGTGGGGAGACGCGCAGTAGCGGGGAAGCTCAGCGGCGGGAGGAGATGACTGGGCAGGTCCCCGCACCAGACCCACACCCGCGCCCCTGTTCCTCAGCTGCCTCAATCCTCCCTTGGCCCTTCCCCCCCCTCCCCGCCCCCCTCCCCTCCCAGCTCAAACACATCAGCTTCAAACACCCCCTCCCCTCCCCCCTCCCCACCCCCTCACCGGTACACGGGGTCCACGCAGAAGGCCCCCACCTCGGCGCACGTGACGCCGTCCGGGGTGGCCCCCAGGTCCAGGAGCAGGGCGGCGCCCAGGATGCGGTTGTCGCGCTCTATCACCTGGGGGGGGGGCGGGGGGGGAGGGAGGTTGAGGGTCGGGGTGTGCGGGGTGTTGAGGCTTGTGGGTGGTGGCTTAAGTGGGGCCCGCGCACGCGCCACCTGTGCAGGCCACCGCAGCCCCAGCGCCATCGGGTCCGCCAGCTCGTCTGCCCCCAGGTTGGGGTGGTGGCTGGCGCGGGGCCCGGCTCCGCGAGCCCCTCCCATGGCGGGTGGGGCGGGGAGCTGCTCCTCGGCTTCCCGCGGTTCCCCACCTCACGCCCTCCCTCACCCCTTCCGCTCTTTCCGCCCTTCTTCCAGCTGGGGAGCATGTCCGCCAGCTCCTCCCCACGCGCTTCAAACACACACACGCCCTCCCACCTGCCTTTCCCCCTCTCCCGCTTATCAGCTTCAAACACCCCCCTCGCCCCCCCTCTCCCCACCGTGAAGCTGGGCAGCATGTCCGCCAGCTCCTCCCGGCTGCGCTTCACCAGCACCCCCGCCTTCTCCAGAGGCTCGAACAGCGAGGACAGCCCGTCGAGGTCGTTGGGGAGGGCCTTGCGGATGCCTGAGGGGAGGGGGGGGAAGGCAGGAAGCGGGGTGATAGGTGGTGAGGGGTGGTGAGGGGACGGGGTGCATAAAGCTGGGCAGCACTCGCCACTTCAGACCTCTCCGTATCCTGCGAGCGCTGTGCCCCCCTGCCCCCGATCACCCTGCCTTTCCGCTTCACCCTCCGCTCTGCCCAAGCCCGACCCCACGCCCTGTCGTACACACACGCCCTCTCCTTCCCCCCTCCCTCCCCCCCGCCCCCACCCTCGTAGAAGTCCGCGCTGATCATGGTGCCCACCCCGTCCCGGGAGTACAGCTCCAGCAGCAGGCCGCCGTCGATGCGGGCGTCTAGCAGGTGAGCGCGCTTGACGCCTGGGGGGGGGGGGGCGGTTGGCAGTTGGTGGTCGGTGGTCGGGGCAGTTATAAGTTTGTTGATTGGTTGGCGGTTGGTGGTGACACCGCCAGTTGGCGATCTGCTCCAGGTCCTCTCCCCCCCCTCCGCCTCCCCCTCCCCTCCCCTCCGCCTCCCCTCCCCTCCCCCTCCCCCCCTCACCCCGGCAGCAGGCCACCACGCAGGTGGACACGGCCGTGGGGAAGCCCTGCGCCGACCAAATGTCCAGGTCCACCACCAGCTCCTCGCGCTTCATGCTCTGGGGGGCGGGGGGGATTGGAGGGTTTAAAAGGGGCGAAGCGCGTGTTCAAGCTGAGCGTCAAAGCAGCTCGAGCACGCGCCCTTCGCACACGCGCCCTCCCCTGCCCCTCCACGCTCCACCCCCACCCCTACCGCCATTCCCCCCCTGTCCCCACCTGGAAGGCCTTGAGCTGCGACGGCGACAGCCCCGCCAGCGAGGTGGCCTCCCCGTAGGCGGTGACCGGCTCGGGCACCCGCGCGTGGTGGTCCATGGTGGCGCGGAGGGCCGACATCTGGGCGGCGGAGATGGAGTTCTGGGGGGGGAACGGGGGGGGGGGGAGCGGGGGTGAGAACTTTGCTCCGTCCGCACCCTCCCGAGCTTCCCCATGAGCATGCCCATCGCGGCAGCCACCCGTGTCCCCCAATACACACACGCTCTCCCCTCCCCCCCCTGCACCCGCCTGCAGCTTCTGCATGAGCATGTTCTGCGCCTCGCTCAGCGGCAGCCAGGCGGGCAGCGACAGCGCCGCCACCTCGTCCAGGTGCATGAAGAACAGCTTGTCGGCGCCCAGCTGGGGGGGCGTGGGGCGTGGTAAGTGCTGTGTCAGCAACGGGTCTCCCTTGCCCCGCGTCGTTGGTGCCACCCCGCGCGTCACAAAACACACACGCTCTGCCCCGCTCCCCCGCCCTTTCCCTCCAACTCCCACCTCTACGGCCGCGTGCAGCCCCACGTCGTAGGTGTTGCAGTTGAGCACCTCGCCGGATGCCGTGAAGCCTGGGGGCAGGGGGCAGGGGGGGCGTTGGGTACGGGGAATGGTGGGTTGGCACGGGGAGCCGGGCCCTGCCCACGACCCCCACCAAAGCGATGGACCCACAGCCCCGCTTGCCAGACTACCGGTAGCCGCCCCTCCCCCACGGCCCTCGCCCCTTCACCCCCCTGCCCTCGCCTCCTCCTCCGCCCCAGACCTTGGGCCCCCTGCCTGACCGCCCCTTCCTAGCCCCCCGGCAGCGCCTTAGCCCCTTGGACCCCCCTAACTGGCTGCAGCCCCTTCCCCGCCCTTCGCTCTCGGACCTGTCCAGCAACCACCCCCTCAACCCCCTCCCCCCCCTCCCCAGCCACCAGCACCGGGCTCGCTGGTTGCCGCTCCTTCTTTCCTTCCAGTCTCCTTCCGCCCTCCGATTCGTACGGAAAGCTTTCCCCCCCAGCCTCCGAGACGCTCTCCCGCTCAGCTTCAAACACCCCCAGCCCCCCCCCCCCACCGATGTTGCTCAGCAGCACGATGTTGCCTCCGTCCAGCTGCCGCCGGATGTCGTCCTTGAGCACGAACCGCACCTGTGGGGTGGGGGGAGGGAGAGAACGAGGGAGGGGGAGGGGAGGGCGTGGGTGGAGGACCAAGGGGCTCCCGTGCGCCTGGGGCCAGGCCACGCAGCTGCCCCTGAACGCGCCCCCCCGGCCGAGGCTGGCTTGGCGGAGCCGCAGCGGGCGGTGTGGGCCCGTCCCCGGGCGGGTGGGGTGCTGCAGGCATAGCTGATGGTGCCGGGGGCGACGCACCTCGCCGGTCAAACCAAAGTCAACGCCGTCCAGCACGCCCCGCCGCTTGGCCGTGATGTAGTTTCCGCTGATGACCCGCAGCGCTGGCTCGAAATGAGTCTCCCGGTCTGACTTGGTGTGCCGCCGGAACATGGGAATCGCGGGGCCCTGCAGAGAATGCAGCCAGGCAGCAGGTTGCGCGGGTTTGGGGGGCGGGGCGGGGAGGGCGGGATGAGGAGGCGGCACGGGCACTGGCGGGGGGTTGGCGCGGCCCTCGACGTGGCTCCCACCCCCCGCAATGCCACGCTCCACGCACCTTGCTGAGGAACTGCTCGCACGTGGTCCGGATTTGGCCCGCTGCCTCGATGGCAATGCGCATGGCCTCGCGGTCCGTGATGCGATAGCCGCCCACGTACTTGGGAGTCTGGCCCCGCTCCTGCAGCATCGCGTCGATTTGCTGCTGCGCGCCGACGACCACGATGATTTTGCCCCCCAGACCTGCGTTATTGGCATTGCAGTTGTCAACGACGCCCCCGGCGCACATTGCCGGCCTGGGAGCGGAGCGGCGCAAAACCCTACCGTGGAGCAGTGCGATGTCCGACATGATACTCTGCAGCAACGAACGGTTCGACGACACCTGCAACCAGACGAAGGTGATCAGGACACAGCGCGACCGGTGCGCTGGGATAAGCACCGCCGAGGCCTCACATTTCCGGGCACGACGATCACGAATGTCTTCCCGCGGTGTCCCTCCACGTAAGGCGAGGCCTGCCTGAAGAATTGCACGAACTTCCCGAAGTCTGACTTTGCGAGTCCCGACGAGCTGCCTCCGTTGCCGCTTGCGATGGGTCCATTTATAGGGTCCACAACGCCCGCCACGCCCCGGACGTTTGGCGTATCAACCTCGTAAACTGAAGGGGCGTCGCGGGGGATGGTGCCCCGCACGGGCGGGCATATTGCCGCCCGTTTACTGTGGCCCTGCGGCCTCCCGAGAGCTTTCCCAACACGCAAGCTCAGGTGGGCCGTCACCATCAAGCAGCTACTGAGGTTAGATAGGGCCGACTGGTGCAGCAGTCACGCAGCCGATTGACGCCTCTTGCGGCTGACTGGTGTTGGAGCGTGGGTGGTCAACTACGTAACGCTTTCTAGCTACAGAGCTACTCGGGCGACTCCGGCGGCTGGGTCAAAGGGCTTAAGAATGACGTGCGGTCGAGGTGCCCGCTTCAGGTAGCTCCGCCCCACCGCATGCGCTAGGGCTTCCAGAAGTCCGGCCAACCCCGCCCCACCAACAAAGTTTCCACCGTAGCCCCAACGCAGCGGGTACCAGACCTTCAAGATCACACAAGCCTTGGGTCCGGCTGTCGGCCTGATACCAGCAGCCCGCGGCACGGGCCACGTGCGTCCAGCCCTGCCAAGGCCCCTCCCCTCATAGGCCGCAGGCGGCCCTTTAGCCCTCAATTCCGACGACAGGACCCCAACTCCCGGCCGGCCGGCCCCGGCCTGGCCGGCCCCGGCCTGGCCGGCCCCGGCAGCTCGCCCTCCCTCCCTTTTCCATAACTTCGTGTGCGTGTCCACCTGCAAGATACCGTGCCCCTTTGCCCTCGCGGGCCCTCCCTATCCACAGGCGACGGCGAACACTCGGTAAGCTCCCCACAGGTCTGCGTAGTCTGCGGAACACGCCCTACGCCACAACCAAGCGCTTCGCTTCGTTGATGTCTTCTGACCCCAACTCCCCAATACACCGGGAGGCCCTCAGCATGGCTCAAGTTACAACTTCGGCCGCAGTACATAGGCCCGAGCCAGTTGGCCCGGCCACCCAGTCGGCAGCCTGCATGTCTTCTCTGTGACTACCGTTCTCGCGCTGTATCTGTGTCTCCCTCTCGCAGTTCCCTGCTACGTGCCTGTCCTCAGCCCTAATGTCCTGGAAAGCGTCCCGCCCTCCACGGCCCCGCCACGCCCTCCACGACAGCGCCTACGAAGCCTATTGCAGAATTCATGTCTTCAGGACTGAGTCCCCCCATCCACCTTGCTGCGAGGCCCCCTCCAGCGCGTCTCTTCGGCACCTCGCACGTGTCACCCATCGGCGCATGACACACGTGCTGCAAACGCAATTCTCCCACGCCAAGCCTGTGCCGCCTCTCCGCAACCCCCCTCCCCGTTACGCACTTGGACTCGCTCCCACCCCCACAAGGACCAAACAGATCGGGCATCGCTTGCCCCTGCGGCACATGTACCAACGTAGCGGGCGACCGCTGCCCCCGCAAGCCTGCCTACCGTAACCAAGCCTCACGGATGATTGAGCCCCCCTTCTGCCCCCCACCAGACCGATGGCCCAGATGGCCTGGCTCCAACCCTCCCGGTACCACCCGTGTTTTGATGCCAGCCCCACTGCAGCCACCTCCGTCATCCGCGCCTCACTCGAGCCGTGCCTGCAGTCCGTGCTGCAACCGACCGCGCCGGTCCCTGGCTCCCCATGACACGTGGGAGTGAGACACGGCTGTGCGCCGGCCCATGTGCCCGGCCCCAAGAGCACGGCCGCCCCCCGGCTGCCTACGCCGGCTGCCACAGCCCTCCCCACCGACAGCAAGCCGTGCAGAGCCCGGGGCAAGTGCCTGTAGCGGCGGCCATAGGTTGCGGGGGGCGGAGGGAGCTCGGGCCGCGCCCGGCTTTCGCTCGGGGACCGCCAGCTGTGCTACCCCGCCTGTCGTAACGATCCTGCAATTGCAATAGTACCCTGCGTCCCCAACCCGGGCTCCAAAAGGTGGAAGCTCCGACCAAGCAAGACCAGGCATGGCCCTGCTGCACCCACTGAGCCAAGCGCATCCACCACCACACAGCCACGCGTACGGCACTTGCTGCCGTACGGGCTGGTCGTACGTACGGCAAGCTAGTCGTACGTGGGCACGATGGACATGGTGCCGAGCCGCTCGCGCCGGTCGAAGGATTTGCGTTCACCAGCCCACGCCGCGTCCGGCCGAAGTCCGACGCTGACGCGGCGCAGCGTTGACTGGCGGTTGACCCAGGCCCGCATGCCTGGGCCCGCCGTGGGCCTGGCGTTGATGCCCTGCTGCTGCAGCAGCGCGACGGCGGCGGTTGGGTTTATGGTGTTGGTGTTGGTGGCGGCGGCAGTGGCGGCGCCGCCGGCGCCCGTTACGTTATCGTCGTACCCCTGGCCGCAGCTGGGGCATACGCAGCGTTGACAGCCGGAGCAGGTGACGGCGCCGCCGGGGCCGCAGACGACGGCGCCGGCGGCGGTGGTGGGGGCGGCGGCGGTGGGGGAGAGCGGGCCGCCGCCGCTCCTTGATAGGGAGAAGCCGGCCTGGACGGCGGGGGCGGCGAAGGCGGAGCCGCAGGCACCTGCGGACGCGAACGGGGGCCGGGCAGAAGCAGGAAAGGGTCGGGTTAGGACGCTGAGGCCAGGGATCGGGGAAGAGGAGGCGCTGGCGAAAGCGCTTTGGAGGACTCGAGAGCCGACTCGTCACAAGCAAAAATGCCAGGACCGAAGACTCCTAGACCTCGTCTCGTGTGACGGCCCCGCCGTCGCTCCAAGCCACCCGCACCACGCACCTGCCGCGTAACCCCCCCCCGCCCCGACCCCAGGTCCAGATCCGCGCCCCGGCAGCGGCGACGTGGGGTCCCCGGCTGCCGTCGGCACCCCCGACAGTGCCGCCGTCAGTGAAGCCGCCGCCGCCGCCGTCATGAACGCCGACGCCGCCGCTGGCGGCGGCGGGCCCGGCGGCGCCGGCGGCGCGGAGATCTCCGGCTCGAGGTGGCCTGAGCCCCTGGCCGGGCCGCCGCCGCTGGCGGAGGCGCGGGCGAAGGCGGAGGCGACGCCCATCGCCGCCAGGGCGGCGGCGGCGCCGGGCCTGTCTTCCGCGGCCGCCTCCGCCAGGGCCTGCCGCAGCGCCGCCACCGTGAGCGTCGGCGCTCCCACGCCGCCACCGCCGCCGCCGCCGTGGGCCGGCGCAGTCGAGCCCTGGAGGAAGGCGGGGAAGCGGGGAGGGCGGGTATGCAAAAGGTTGTTGTTGGGAGAAGGGGCTGGTGCCAGAGCCAGAGCCCATGTGAGGCACCGCAGCACGACTGTGCGAGGCCGTGGCCCCAGCGCTGCCGCGCATGCTTCTGCCCCCACTTGGCTGCTGGTGCGAAGGGTGGGCACCCTGCGGACCGGCCGCCTATTCACCACGCCTACGCGTCCCACGGCTCGAGCGAGCAGCCATTGGCACACGCATGATAATGCCCCCACCTGGCGGCTGGTGCAGAAGGTGAGCAGCACGTCCAGCAGGGCCTGTCACGTCCCCCCCATACACACACACGCTCTCCCAGCCCCCTCCGCCCCCGCCCCCACCTGGCGGCTGGTGCAGAAGGTGAGCAGCACGTCCAGCAGGGCCTGCAGACTGTTGGTCTCGGCGGAGGTCTGCGTGGGAGAGGCGGGCAGCGGCAGTGCATCACGACCAGGGAATCAGAAGTGCATCTCCGCCCCGTTACAGGTAAGGCTTCTCTACCATGCCGTATATCGACCGGTGCACCTCCCAGATCCTGGTGTATCCTGCTGTTTCGTCGCTCGCTGTCGTACGTGCTGCCCCCTTCAATGCCGTACCGCCCTGCCTCACCCTGAACAGGTCCCGCACGATCTCCGCCGCATCCTCTGGTGCCGTACGGTCCTGCAGCGGGGGCAGAGGGTGGCATCGGGGGTCGGGGGACAGGCACCAAGGGACCCGTGCCACGCGTCGCCAATACAAACACCCCCCCCCCCCCCACACACACACACACACGGCCGGCCGGCTATTCACCGCGCCTGCGCTTACCCGGCTCACACGAGCAGCCCTTCACGCACGTTCTCCAAACCCCCCTCTTCCCCCCCACTGGCCAACCCCTTACCTGCAGCTGCTTCACCATGACCGCTGCCAGCTCGCACCAGTGGTCGTCGCTGGTGGGATGGAGGGGGGGGGGGGCGGTGGGTGGGAGGGAAAGTCAGCGGGGCGCAACGCAGGCCGGGTGGGAGGTGGTTGGCGGCATGTACAGCGCGCGGGAGGGTCACAGAGCGGAAGCAAGACTGCAGAGGCGCCGGGCTCAATCCCTGGCCGCAACCCGGCACTCCAAGCCTCCCCCGCCCC
The DNA here is from genome assembly GCA_016858145.1 of Edaphochlamys debaryana. Lineage (NCBI taxonomy): Eukaryota > Viridiplantae > Chlorophyta > Chlorophyceae > Chlamydomonadales > Edaphochlamys > Edaphochlamys debaryana. The sequence continues at coordinate 19,319 of JAEHOE010000134.1, forward strand.
CCTCCCTCCACCCCACCTGTCCCCATTGCGCGAGTACAGTCCCGCCCTCACAAACTCATTCCTTCCCTGACCGCGCCAGGGGCCCCCCCTCCCTCCCGCCGTCCCCTTCCTTGACCATGCTCAGACCTACAACACTTCCTTCCCCACATCCCTTGCTTGAATGGACTCCCCCCCACCTGTCCCCGTTGAACGAGTACAGTCCCTCCCTCGCGAACTTCTTTCCTGACCGCGCCAGGGCCCCCCCTTCCGCCCTCCCCACCCCACCTGTCCCCGTTGAACGAGTACACGGACTTGTACTTGACGTACTCCGCCGCCAGCACCCCTATGGCGGGGTACATGCGCAGCAGGGGGTAGAGCTCGCCCACGGTGATGCCCCACAGGCGGCAGGGGGACACGGTGCGGAGCGTCCAGGGGCGGACCCTGGGGGGAGGGGGAGGGGGGGGTAAGGGAGGGAGGGGGTTGATTGGTTGAGGGGGGGGGGGGTTGAGGGGGGGGGCAGAGAGCTCTCTGCCGTGACCAGGGGCGCACGGAACGCGGTTGGTGCAGGCCCGGGGACTCGGGGTGCGGGTGACACCGCCCTGTCCCCCCACGCGTGCCGAAACACACACGCTCCCCCCTCTCCTCCCTTTACCCCCCCGCCCCCCCACCTGCACGGCTCCACCACGTCCCCCAGCAGCACGCTCTCCCCCAGCAGGCGGGGGGACTCGGAGGCGTCCAGGGTCACACTGCCCTCCCTTTGGGGGGGTTAGGGAGGGAGGGGTAAGGGAGGGAGGTGGGGGTTAGGGAGGGGGTTAGGGAGCAGGGTGGGGGCCGACAGGAGGAAGAGGGGGAAGAGGGTGAGAGAGGGCTGGGGGGTGGGCTTGGCGGCAGTGAGGCAGTGGCGGATACGCGCGGATGGCATGGTTGACAAGCTGTTGGCAGACTGGTGCATCGCATCTGCAACACGCATCTGCCGTACACTCACTTGTACCGCACTGCCTGTACGGTGCCGTCCTGCAGGATCCAGAAGCAGTCCGCAATGTCGCCCTGCTGACACAGGTCCTCGCCTGCCGGGGAGAAAGGGGGGGGAGAGGGGAGGGGTGAACAAGAGAAAACGTTAGCGAAGGGGCAAGGGTAGCCCTGTGGGGCGAACGGAAGGATGGGCAGGGGGCGATCTGAACAGCAATGGCCGTGGCAACGCGCAGCTCCAGCGCTACGGCACCGTCGTACGTGCAATCTGCCCCAACTGCCGGACCCAGTCCGTACCTGCCGGTAACCGCAGGGGCCGCATGTGCTCCGCGAGCAGCGTCTAAGGGGTGGGGCCGGGCAAGCAGAGCGTTGAAGCAGCACACAGCAAAAGCAGGTCAGCTACCCGCGCTACGACCTTCCCACCCCCCCTTCTACCCCTGTGGGTAGCGCACAGCCGCTGCTGCCTGCGCCACTCTCAGCCTATGGAGCTCTCCTCACCAACTCGGGGCGGTATAAACCTCTACACCCAAGGATTCCCTGGCGTCGGCGCGATCCCGCTCAGCAACAAAACCCCCCCTCCCCCCCACCTGCATGTCCTCCGGCAGCTCCATGAGGATGTGGCAGTCCGCCATGAGCGGCACACACATGGCCCTCGCGACCTGGGGGGGTGGGGGGGTGAGGGGGTTAGAGGAGGGGCTTCCGGACCAACTGGAGAGCGGCGCAGGGGCTTGGGGCAAGGGGTAGGAGTGAGTTGGGGGCACTGGGCGCGATCCTTGGGTGCGACACGCTGGACATACGGCCTGCACCCGCTCAATCCGCCACCTCCATCCCCGCCCTCCCCCCTAAGCCCCCACCTTGGCCCTCAGCCTGCTGGGCAGCTCCGCCATGACCGCCATGTCCACTGCGTCCTCCTCCTTGCGCCCGTACTTGTCGGCGTAGAAGTTCTGGGCAAGGGGGACGAGGGGGGCGGAGGGGAGGGAGCTTGGGGGGTTAGCCGCATAAGGGGACGCCCCTCCCTCCCACCCCATCCCCTTGCAAAGGGCCATAGGTCTCCTCCCCGGACCCTCCCCCGGCCCCCATCCAGCCCCTCCGGCCCTGGCTCCCGGTCTCACCTGCACCTGCTTGCAGATCTCGGCCGGCAGCTGCCGGTGCTCGGCCCACTCCATCACGTGCATGATCTTGCGCCGGCTGCCGTACACCTGGGTGGGCGGTGCGGTGCCGTACGGTCGGGAGCGTGATGGGCGGATCAACGCACGCCTCCACCCGCCTTCCTGACCATGCCGCCACCGACCTGCGCCCCCCCGGCCTCCGCCCCACGCGTCACAAAACACACACGTTTCCCCCCCCCCGCCCCTCCCCCCCACCTGGTGCGCCTCCGCCGTGGCCCGCGCCAAGGCGTTACCGATGGACGCCACCAGCACTCCGAACATGACCATGCCCCCCACCATTGCCACGTTGGCAACCACCTTGGGGGCCGGGGGGAAGGGCGGGGGAGCGGGGGAAATCGTGTGTGTTTTGTGACGCGTGGGGCCATATCTTCAGGTGTTGACCTCCGGCCTGCAACCTACTCCTACTCATTTCTGGACCTTGGTCCAGCGCCGACCCGCGTACGGCACATATGTACGGCATCATCATACGTGTACGGCGTACGGCGCACACGTACGGCACAGCCGCCGCACCTGCTCCGCCACCTGTCGCGGCGTGAAGTCCCCGAAGCCGGTTGTGGTGGTTGTGACGATCATCCAGTACACGGCGGCGTACCACTGGTAGATGGTCGAGGCGTTCACCACGTCGCCCCACGATATGGAAACCATCCAGCTATTCTCGTAGCCCTGGGGAAGGGAGGAGGGAAAGGGGAGGGAGGGGAAGCGGGAGTTGTTGACAGGAGGCCGAGCGGGGGCAAAGGCGTTGGGTTGGGGCGAGGCGGGGAGCCCCCACACCTGCCCCAAAGTAATTGGCCGATGCTGCGATTCGTCGACTTCTTGCAGGCCTGCGACTTCTTGGCGTGTTCCTCCCCTTTGCCCCCCATCCCTCCCCCCCCTTGCCTCGAAGTAGGCGCACAGCACCATGATGCAGGCCAGCAGGTTGATGGCCACCGCCAGCTGGTAGGCCAGGAAGAGGGAGTAGATGAAGGTGACGGACAGGCGGCGGGACACGGCCGAGTCCTGGAAGCGGCCGGACAGGGAGTCCATGTACACCACCTGACAGGGGGGGGAGAGGGGAGGGGGGGGGGAGGCATGGGTCAGGGGGGAGGGGGGGAGGGGGGCGGGGAAGCAGTGGGCCTCGGCAAAGCGATGCTCACATCCGACCCCATCTGATCTGCACCCAGCACCCAGCGGCCAGTACCCGAGAAAGATGGAAGACAGGTCGGCGCCACATAGCCTGGAGCCCCCAAGTCCGAGTACAAGCCCCTCGCGCACCCCCTCGGTCACCGCGCCTACGTTTCCCCGGCTTACACGAGCAGCCCTTCACACACGCCCCTCACCCGACTGATGCTGACCACCCTCAGCAGCCGCAGCAGGCGCAGCAGCGACAGGCAGTTGACCCAGCCCTGGGGGGGAGGGGGGGGGGGGGTGAAGGGGAGGAGGGGGGGTTACGTGTGGTTCGGGGTTGAGTTAGGAGGGAAGCCGGGGGGAGCTGGGGTCGTGCCTCGGGAGGGTGCACGGGGGTCCGTAACGAATCAGACGGCTGCCACGCACGACTGCCACACGCTGGCAGCTGGGTCGCGAAGCCCGTGGGGCTAGGCATGAGCACGCGGGGAGCAGCAGGGTAACAGCAAAAAGCAAAGCGAGTGACGAGGGCGCGCACGCGGGGGGTAGCAGGCAAGCAGGGTACCGCACGGACCGTGGGTCGGCCCCGCCATCAGTCGCGCCCAACTCCCCCCACCCCCCTGGGCCCACCCCCCCACCCCCCCACCTTGTTGAGTCTGAAGTCCCCCGCCAGCACCACCACCAGGTACAGGAAGGGCACCGAGGCCACGAAGTCCAGCCAAAACCTGCATACGGCACACAGCAGTACGGCAATGGTGCGGCGGTGGTACGGCAGTTAGTTCAGTTCACAGCCATCTGGAACGTGCCAGTCCGGTACCGGTAAAGCACGGCGGGTGTTCGTAACATGAGGGATGAGGCACGCTCCCGTAGGCCCCCCGGCCCACAAGCGCAGCATCTTGATGTACGGCACACCGCCTCACCTGCCGTACAGCGCGTACAGCCATGCCACGTGGCGACCGTCCACCACGGTGCGCTTGCGGTAGCCGTGCGTGGCCACCACTCCGATCTGGGTCGGGGGTGGGGGGGGGAGGGATTGGGGGTTCCGGCACGACGTTCCGGGGTTGGGGGGGGGGGCGGGGCCGGAGGTGTGTGCGGTTCATCAGCTGCCCCGCCTGGCACCCCGCACCCTGCGCCCATCAGCACAGCCAACGACAACGCGTACGGCACACGGCACCCGACGCCGCGCGCGGCCCATTTGCCCCCTCACCCCGCCCCCAGCCTCGAACACGTCCCCATCCGGCCCCAACCCCGTGTTCGGCGAGAAGACTCTGATAGGGCTAAGCAACCGCCAGGCGGCGGGTTTGCTGAGCGGTTTTGAGCGCGCCTACGGCCATGACTGCCTGTAAGCTTTCAGTACCCCTCCCGCCCCGCACACACACCTGGAAGCCCAGCAGGCAGTTGGCGAAGTAGAAGATCCCGCCCACCAGGTCGCTCACGGTGCACCCCGAGTGGATGTTGCCGTACTCCGAGGTGCAGAAGGCCACCTGTACGGCAGCGTACGGCACGGCGCGGCACGGCACGAGCTGGCGTGAGGACGGGCCTACAGCTCCTCCCCGCCCCCCACCACACCCCAAAGCAGCGTTTCCCTTCCTGCCTCTTCAGTCCTCGCCCTACCCCCTCCCGGACTGCCACCCGCTTCCTCTGCCGCTTTATCCATCCCTTCGCTCTCCGGTCCGCCCCACATCAACCCCCCGTTCCCCCGCCGCCCCCCCAAGAGGGACCCACGTTCATGGGAACCCAGAAGGCCGTGTACACCAGATCCAAGAGCAGGATCACGAACGTCCAGATCACGGCGAACACGTTGTACGGATTGATCACGGGCAGATAGTATATAGATCTCCGCCTGCATGGGGGCCGGGGGAGGTGTGGCGGGGGGGGGTAAGGCTGACAGGGAGAACGTGATCAGCTGTCATCCATGATATGGGAGATGGGCCCTGTGACCGGGTGTCCCCGGACGGAGGCCCCTCTCTGCAGCCCCCCCGCCCCCCCCCCCCCCCCCCGCCTCGCAACCTCCCCCCCTTCTGTGCCCACCTGCACTACCCAGATCGGCAGTCCTCCCCAGACCGCCCGGAGGCCCCACCGCCGCCGCCGTCCCGCTCTCGCCCTTCCTCCCACTCCCTCCAAGCCCCCTCACTGGCCCCCTCCCAGCCCCCCCCCCCCCCCCCCACGCTCACGGCCCACCGCACGAATCCCCCCCCCCCAGGCCCCGACTCACGGCACGCGCTCCGGCGCCCGCGCCCGCCCCGCCTCCGCCGCCCGCCCCGGGTGCTCCTCCTCCTCCTCCGCGTCCTCCTCCACCGCGGTGGCCAGTGCGGAGGCGCGGTGGTAGTCCGTGACAGCAGCCAGGCCCGTCCTGGAGAGGGGGGGGCGGGGGTGGTTGTTGCTGAGCGGGATCGCGCCGACGCCAGGGAGACGGGGGCGATCTTTGACAAGTTCCCTCCCCCTCTCCTCCCCCTCTCCTTCCCCTCTGTGTCCCCTCCCCCGTCCCTTTCACCCTCCCCTTCCCCCCCCTTCTCCTCCACTGCGCTCACTGCCAGAACTGGCCGTCCGCCGCCGCCCCCGAGGCCGCCAGCAGCTTGGCCCAGGCCCCCGCGGGGACGTCCACGTGGCGGGCCAGGAGGGCCACCAGGCCCTGGTCCTCTGGGGGGGGGGAGGAGAGGATGAGTAAAGGGGGGAAGAGGAGAGGATGAGTAAGGCATGGAGGAGGAGACGATGGATGGGGGAGGAGGAGGGGGAGGAGGGAGGAAGGAATGGGCATGTCATGGGCAAGGGGGTATGGGGTGCTTGCAGCAGCGGCGCGGGATCACGGCGCCGGCGGCACAGGAGCTGAGCTCGCGAGGAGACATACGAGTACCGGCACAGCAGAGGTGGAGCAAGGGGGGAGCTCCAGGTGCTGTGCTCTGCACAGCAACGCGGTGCATTCTGGCCCGGGTGTACGTAAGAGCCCTTCCCGTTCGACGTTCCCCACGCCCCACGGCTGCCCCATCCCTTGCGCTGGCCCCCGCCCCTGCCCCCTGCCCCCGCACCTTCGTTCACGTAGTCCTGCGCCTCCGACCGTTTGACAAGCGTCACCTTGAGCCAGTTCGACTGCAGCTTGCCCAGATCTATCAGCTGTCGTCCGCCGTTTTGAATTTTGTGCATGATGCTCGTCCTGCTGAGTCCGCCCATGCCCTGCCCCCGCGTCGTGCGCCCCAGCAGCTTCCCCGAGTGCGCCTGGCTGATGGTCGCCAGGTTGGGCCCGCCGTTGGTGCTGCTGCCGGCATGTCCCCCGCTGCCGGTCTGAGCGATGCTGTTGCCGATCCCCGAGACTGATGTGTTGCGGTCGAGGCCGCTGCCGCTGGTGCCTCGGCCCAGCGTAGCTGTCCGCTGCGCCGAGGCGGTGCGGCCATGGACGCTCGAGTCGCGGTCCTCCGGCACCGGCCGCAGCTCCGCGGCGCGCCGGTTCTGCGACGGGAGGCGATGGGAGGGGCGGAGGGGCTGAGCGCGCGTGGTGGGGTGGGGCGGAAGGGCGACGTGGTGCGGCGTGACGGCACGCGAGGGGGCCGGGGGAAGCGGTCCACGAGGGTTCGTGACCTAGGCCACGGTGCGGTGCCCTACCGCCGCGAGGAATCAACGTCGCGCTCTGAGCTGTGGCCGGTCCGGGGCTGCGCCTATTGTGGAAGCGTTCTGGAAAACGAGCTCTGCTTTTTACGCCCCCTCGCCGTCTGGGGCCGTGTCCAGCTTGACGAGCTCTAGGACTTGACTCCTGATGGACTATGGGCAGCCCTGCCTATAAGCTTCACTTTCAGCGATGAATGCCAATTTCACGTGCGGACAGAAGCTGCAGCCAGCGGCCTCCAGATTACGCTTCCCGACCACGAGTTAGTGCTTGGACTGCGTGCCTTTCCTCGGCCTTCGCAGGCTGCCGAGGGCCATGAACGCCCATGCGCGCGACCGAGTGGCTCCAATCATCCAAACAAGCCCAGGGACTCACCCCAGACATGTCCGCAGCTGGTAAGGCGCGTGAAGCGCCTCAAAAGACGACTACCTGCCTTCCAACATTCGTGTTAGTCCGGGCGCAAGCGAAGCAGAGAAGTCTTGTACAGTGCAGACGTGTTCAGACGTGTAGTGTGGTGCTGCCGTGCGAGTACTGGAGTGGACATCGGATGGGTCCGACTCCGCCGCCTGCTGTACATCATGCCGCCCTGTTCCGCCCGCTGCTCCGGCGGCCCCCAAGCATAGAACCCCCAAGCCTGCAGATTGTCCAGCCCACGGCCCCTGTTATCGCACTGAGCGTCAGCCTAAATCCAACGGAGAGCTGGATGGCCTGAGTTCAAGCAAGCGTGGCAGAGGGCCCGAGGCAGGTCGGGTCAGCACAGTCAGCACAGCCCTTCCGTTCACCTACTCACGGGCCAGCCAGTTCTCCTGCTCGCCACAGGTACACAGCCAAGTCAAGCCTATCACCATCCGCGTGTTATTTGCCTTTGGCGCCTGGCCCCACAACGTCCTACCACGCCACACCCTCACAAACAGCAGCCAATTAATTGTCAAGCACTAGTCAAAGGTCAAAGGGTGCGGGGGATCTGTCCCCCTCGGGGGAACACGCTCCTCCAGGGCACACACCCCCTGTCAGGTGTCAGCCCATCCACACCCGAGTGCTTCGAGCGCAACCAACCCGCATGTGCACTAAACGTTACACCCCCCGCAACACCGACCGAACCTCCTCGGGGAAGGTGGGGACTAACCCAAGGGTGCGTGTTGGGAGCAACCGCCTGGCCCCCGTGGACAGCCGCCATCACAGGCCATGCGGAGATGCCTCAGGGCACGTCCGCGACGCTTACACCCATGCAGCCGCCTGCCACCGACCTCGGTCAACCGATACCTCCACAGGTTCACACGATAAGCAGGCGGCGCCCGCACCCATTTGAGCACCGAGTCTCTAGCCTCGGTCCCATCCCGTCCCAACACACGCCCCATCCCTCACCTGCTCGCTCCAACAGTTATATATCCCCAGCCCAAGGCGTATCCCGACCCGCCCCTGCACACCCGCAAGCTCCCCCTCACCCCCCTGCGTGCCGCATGCGCCCTGCCACCCCGCTACCGGGCCGGCGCCTCCTCCGCCGGCTGCGCCTCTGCTGCCTCCGGCTTGGGCGGCGGCTGCGGCTTGCGCACCTGCCACTGCCCCTGGCCCTGCTGCCGCCGGCCGCCCTTGCCCTTGCCGCCCTTGCCGTTCTCCTCCCCCACAAACAGCTCCGCGAACGGGTCCGGGAACTCCTGCAGAGCAGAGAAAAGGAATGGGCACGGGGCATCGGTCAGGTCAGGAATCCGGGGGTAGTTTGGGAACCGTGCAATCGGCTGGGTGCAACGCCCTCCCCCTTGAATCCCTGCCTGCGCGCCCAGAGCTTGCATGGCCGTACCCTTCTGCCGGGCGGCGGGTCGCCGTGCGGTCCCGAGCGGGCCCACAGACCCAATCGCCTGCACGCGACGAGTCCCACGCCCCTTCCGCCCCCACGCCCCACATACACACGCGCATCCCCACCCACACGCTCACACGCCCGCTCACAAGCGCCCCCGCACCTGCGGCCGCTCGTCCGGGTCATCGAACTCCTCGTCCTCGTCCCACTCCTCCTGGCGGGGGCGAGGGGGGCGGGGGGGCGGGAGCGAGGTCAGGTGGATCGGGGACAAGGGCTGCGGCCCCAGCGGCACCGCACGGGCCAGGGACCAAGCCGGCCTACAGCTGCGCACAGGCCCTGTTGGCTAAGCCCGCTTGCCCGCCTGTGCCAGGCAAGCGGGGCTCTGCACGCCTGGGCAACTCTGTCTTGCCCCTGCCCGATGCCTCATCACACGTGGCCCCGCCCCGCCCCGCCTCACCTCATCCTCCTCGTACTCCTCCTCCCCCTCGCCCGCCGCCTCCGCCGCATCGGCATCCGCCCCGGCCTCCGCGGCTGACCCCGCCGACTTCTTCGCCCCCGCCTTAGTCAGCATCTCGTCCTGTGGGGCGGGCGGGGAGTGTGGGGGTTAGCATGGCAAGGCCACGGTTCCAGGCGAGCAGACTAAGTCCATGTCCTCCTGCCCTCCGGCTCGGTCCCTTCTCAGCCTGCGCTTGTCCCCCTCCCCTTCATCCGCCCTCGCCTCCCTGCCGGCCTCGCGTGCGTGCCCGCCGGACCCCCCCTCCCCCGCGCCCCCACTAGGCCGGCCGCACACCAGTTCACAATTGAGGCTGTACACGCGCGCACATGCACACGACTCGGCAGGAATCCCCCGCCGACACGAATCCACCTCCTGCTTTAGACACCAGTCCCCCCCTCCCACCTCGATCTCAGCCCGGTACCGCTCCACGTCCTCCCGCCCAATCACGCGCGCCACCAGATCCGCCTCCTCCTCGCTATCGTCGTACACAAAGCGGACCTGTCAGGGGGGAAGGAAGGTTGAGGGATCGGACGGTGGGGGAGGGGGTAGCGCAGAGCGGCCGCAGAGTAGGCTGGCCCCTGCCATCCGCTGCGGACCGTCTTCCGTCCTTCGCCCCTATCTCTTCTCCCACCGCCCCCGCCCCCGCCCCCACCCACGCCCCTGTCCCTGCCCCCACCTCGGGCGTGAGCCGGAGCCGCACTCGCTGCCCGATCATCCGCCGGACGTAACTGTGCGACAGGGGTGCGTGGACAGTTAAGGGGGGATGCAGCAAGGCAAGGAATCAGCACCTGTCATGCCACCCGCGTCCTCCTCACGCTCCTGGCCCCTGCCCCATGTCCACGCTTCCCCTGCATCCTCCACACGCTAAGCTCCGGGCTCCTGTCACCTGTCCCACAACGCCCTCCTCGCCCTTGCCCCATGGCCACATTCCCCCTGTCCTTCCCCTCACAGGACAGCGCCCAGCTCCCAGCCACCGCTTCTTCCCTCGCCCCCCACCCCCCCCCCCCCCCCCCCAGCCCCCCCACCCCGAGGCTCACGGCTGCAGGCGCTGCAGGTTGTTCATGGCCACCCGCTTGCCGTACTCATCGCTGTACACAGACACGTACACCTTGACGACCTACGGGACCACGTGGGCGCACGGCAGCCGGGGGCCGGGCATGAGTCATGCCACGCCCTCCAAGCCTCCAGGCGTACGGACACCCGCTCTCCGTTTTCCGCCTTGCGCCTCTCCCTGACTTGCCGGACAGTTGACAGACAGCGAGGAGCCACCCGCCAGCCCCTCCACTCCATCCATTCCAGGGCAAACCTTGCCCCTCCTCCCATGCCCTCCAGACCGTCAGGACACGCTGGCCATGAGAGGTCCGTTGAGCCCCGTGCTGCCCCGCCCCGCCCCGCCACCTGCAGGTCGTCTCGTTGAGCACGTACGAAACACACGCCCGCCCCCTCCTCCACCCCCCCCTACGCCCACCTGCAGGTCGTTGGACACGTAGGTGTTGGTGATGGAGGCCACTGCCGAGAGCGTGTCATCGCCCAGCTTGCGCTCGGGGCAGATGGCGGCCTGGATGACCTGTGGGGTGGGGGGTTGGCGGCAGGGGTGGAGGGAGGGGGAGGGGAGGTGTGGGTGGGGCCCGGACAGACCGCTGGGACAGACGCGCAGGTGGGCAGGCCTGCTTCGTAGCCATTGAACACGCCTTGTTAGGCCTTGTGTCGATTGCCTGGGTACGGAGCACACGTGCGAACCTTCCAGGCCCCTCCCTGGCCCCTCCTTGCCCCACCCTCTTCTCCCCCCCATCGCCCCCCTCTTCTCACCGGGTCGCTCACGAACATGTCCCCGACCTCCCGCTGGATCTGAGAAGCAACACGCGCCACGCGCCGGGGGTGCGCCTGAGAGGGGGGTGGGGCGCCGCCGCAGGTCTCAGCGCGGGGCTCGGGAGGCTGCACCACGGGCCCAGGGCCCCGCTGGGCCTGCTTGCTGAGGCCCAAACCCGTCAGAGCTACCGGCTGCATGAGCAGCTAAGCGAGGTTGGCCCTGGGCGCCTGGGCCCGACCAGCGAGGGCCTCTTCTAGGCCCCACAGTGTGGGCAGCGTGGGCCCCGGGGGCCCTGCCTGGACCCTAACTGGGCCCTGGCAGGAACCTTGCTGGGGCCCTGCTGGGGCACGAGCCCGCCTAGCTCTGGACCGGCTCCTGAAGAGCTACCGAGCGCAGCTGAGTAGCTGGGCGAATCCCTTGGCGCTTTGTAGCGGAGGGGCAGCCCCACGAGCCCTCCCAAGCCCCCCTCCTCTGAACACCTCCTGCGAGGGCCTCACCATGCAAACGACCGCCTGGCGGCCCCGGGCAACCCGGGAGGGCCGACACGCCACCGCTGCACTCCCTTGTGCGGCTGCGTGGAGGGGCAGTCGCGAGGACGAGCGGGGGAGGGAGGCCGAGGGACTCGGGGCGGGCCGGGAAGAGGCGCAGCCGCAGCCACACGCACGCAACACCACGGGTGCAGCAACCCCAGGCGAGCCCCGAGCTGCGTCGCCCCTCGTTACGACGACAGAACCCACGCTTGCTCTGCAGCCGTTGCAGCACGGGAACGCAGCTCCGTGGCGGCGCATGTGTCGACGTGCTGCACGCCGCCGCGACGCTTGACCGCGTCCCGGAGGCTGACAGCACCCAGGATGCGCTCATAGTTGCTGTATACTAGCTACGCGCTGGTTTGGAAGTGCAGCGGGCGGATTGAAGCGAAAAACACGGAGACGCAGAGGCAGCAAGTGAGTGGGGTGGAGGTGCAAAGAAAAGGTGAAATTCGCCCTGTATGTGGCGAGCAAATGTGAAACGAAGCAGCGAAGCAACCAGCATGACTCCAGCGACCCAAGGGACCGTTGTATTCATCTGGGTCCGCAAGCCAGTGGGCGTCCGAGCGGTCTGTTTGGTAGCGGAAGATTACCGTCTCACTGACTCGTGCTTGGTGCCTGCTGCTCACTTCAGGCACGCTTGACTCGCGGCCACCTGCGCGACAGCGCTTGATCGCTTCCCTGTTAAACAGAGTAGGCGCCAGGAACATCTAGCAAGGCTAATACGTTTCGGATTAACTCGGATTAGGAAGGATGCAAGCCAGCATGCGCGGCTCGTCGGCCGGTCGCTCTGCGACAGGGCGACCCGCCTGCGCCCGGGTCAGCGGCCGGCGTGTCGTGGTGACTCGTGCCGCGCAACCCGAGTCTTTCGTCGGGGAGAAGGTCGACAAGCAGCGGACCATCAAGCTATTCTCGCCCTCCAAGGTGCGGAGTGCACCCTGGCCACCGCTGGCGCTCACCAGTGCTGACACATGAGCCTCAATTGACGCCTGAACTGGTTCGCGGACGCAGATCAACTTGTTCCTGCGTGTCATGCGTCGCCGCGAGGATGGCTACCACGACCTCGCTTCGCTCTTCCACGTGGGTGCACCAGGGAGCAACGATGCGAACACCTGCTAGAGCCCGGAGGCGGAGTTGGGTTGCCGGCATCACTGGGGGCCCCGTGAAGGGGCGGGGGAGTGCGGGCCCTCCCTGGGGTTTGCGTGCCGCACGTGCCCGTAGCGGCCACACGCCGGCCCGCCGAGGTGCTGCGCCCGGACCCGCCCCCTTGTCCCCTCCCCGATCTACCCTCCTCCCCTGTGTCCTGTCAGGTGATCGACCTGGGGGACCACATGGAGTTCACGCCCTCTCCCTACGCCCTCAAGGTCAGGGCTGTCGGGGGGGAAAGGAGGGGTGGCAGCAGGCCTGGCGCGGCCGTCAAAGGACGCCCCTCGGGCTGACGCTCCATGCTGGGACGGAAGGCTGAGGCTCGAAGGCCCCACTATAACATCGTCTGGCTGAGGAGTGGGGCCCAGGCCCACGGCCCCAGGCAAGGGTTTCCGGAGGGCTGCGGTCCCAGGGAGGCAGCGGCAACCCAAGGGCTGCATGCCTCACGGGTTGCGCGCTTGCGCCTTGGCGTGGGGCATCCCCACGGGACCCCAGTCGCCGGCCCGCTTTCCCCCAAGGCCCATCCGGTGCAGCCACCCGCCCACGGCCGACTGGGCCATGGCGGAGTGCTGTTAGGGCCCCTGGGGGGCGCCTGGACAGCTGTCTGCTCGGGCGCCCCCCAGGGGCCCTCACAGCCCTCCACTTTGTCCCAGACGGGGGTGCTGTAAGGGCACGCCAGGCGAGGGCTGTTCGCCCACCGTGGCCCTTCTCTGTCCCCATTCCCTCGCCCTCTCCGCGGCAGGACACGCTCGAGTGCTCGGACCGCTCCATCCCCTCGGATGAGTCCAACCTCGTGATCAAGGTGGGGCGGGAGGGCAGGGGCCGGGGGGCGGATGGGGGATGCTGGTGATCTGCCTCGTGTGCGAGGTGGGGATGTGGGTCGGGGCGCGAGGGCAAGGGCTTCAGGGGGAGGGGCGCGGGGCTATGTGGGAGGGGAGCGCGGGACAGAGGCATGGCTGCAGGGGAGGATGCGGCGAGGACCGGCCGTGATGGGCCAAGGCACGGGGAACGGCAGCCCCACAGGCGAGACATCCACTTTCGCTTCAGGGATCTGGGCGGAGCCCATCGCCTGTTCCGCCCCCCCCCCCACACACACGTCCCCATCACGCCCCTTAGCCGGCCCCTGCACGGCACTGCAGGCCCCTGCCGACCCCTGCAGGCCCATCCAAGCACGCTCCCTCTCCTTCTGCTCCCACGCCCCGGGGTCCTTACCGCCTCCCCCTTCCCCCATCCCCTTTCCCCCCGCCTCCCCGACCCCCCCCCGCCCCAGGCGCTCAACCTGTACCGCCGCAAGACGCTGCAATCCATGTACTTCCACGTCAAGCTCGTCAAGCGCGTGCCGCACGGTGCGTATTAGACAGAGTGCTGGGCTGGCCCTATGGCATTGCAGCAGGGCTACTAACGCGTTAGTGATAAGGACAGCTCCCAGGGCCGTGGAGGTAGTGTGGTAGGGTCTGGACAGGGGCCTGTAACAGTGGCAGTCGGCTCGCCCTCCGCTAACCTTCCTCATGTGGTCACAACGGCCCCTTCCTCGCTCCCCAGGCGCTGGCCTGGGCGGCGGCAGCGGCAACGCGGCCACCACCCTGTACGCAGCGAACAAGTGAGGCGGGGTGCAGGGCAGCGGAGGGGGGCAGGGTTTTGGGCCAGAGGGCCTTACGAGACACCTTGGGGCGGAGCGGCAAGCATTGATGGAGCCGTCTGGAGGCGGAATGTACGCCGCGAGCAGATGAGCGGAGGGTACGGGGAGCACGGGGCGGCGAGGGGTGCCCATCGCGCGAAGGGCACAGAAGAACAAGAACACACGCCAGGGGCCCAGTAGGCACGGTCCTGGCCTGACACCCGGGCTAGGGTTGCCTAGGTACGCCTGCCCCGCTTCCTCGTCCCTTGGCACATCCTGTCCCCCTGCTTGAACGATTCCCTTCTACACACTACCCCTTCGCTCAGCAACAGACACCCCCCCACACCCCGCCTATCAGCTTCTAACCCCCCCCCCACCCCCACCCCCCCCACCCCACCCTCCCCCCACCCCACAGGCTCCTGGGCGGCATCGCCAGCAACGAGGAGCTGCTCGAGTGGGCCGGCGAGATTGGGTCCGACATCTCGGTCTTCTTCTCTAACGGCGCCGCCTACTGCACGGGCCGCGGAGAGGTGGGGCGGGGCTGAACCCGGCGCTGATCCTGGCGGTGGGCTGAACTTGGGGCTGGACCTGGCGGTGTTCGCACGATAAAGAGTGGGGCCTGGAGCGTGGAGGGCAAGGCGAGGGCCTTGGAGCGCCTGGCGGCGCCTGGGCTTCTGAGCTGCGCCCCCCCTAGCTCGCTCTGCTGTCGTGCTGCTGATGTCAATGCTGCTGAGCGCTGCCCCTGTCCCCGGGCGCAGGTGGTGGAGGACGTGGCGCCCCCGGTGCCGCTGGACACCCCCATGCTCCTGGTGCGGGGGGCCGGGGCGGGGGGGATTGAATTTCGCCCCCGTGCTGTCACCATGAGCCCTGCAGCCAACACGGGACCTGCCCCTCCTTCCCCACCTTCCACCATCCCTGCCCTCCCTCCCCTCCCCTCCCCTGTCTCCCCCCCTGTCAGGTCAAGCCCCCCGTGGGCCTGGCCACCCCCCGCATCTTCAAGTCCCTTGACCTGGACCGCCGATCCTCCGCCGACCCGCGGGGCCTGCTGGCTGATATCGCGGCGGCCAAGGGCGTGGACCAGGCGGCGGCCGTCAACGACCTGGAGCAGCCCGCGTTCGACAAGTGGGTCGGACTTGGGAGTTTTTTGGGGGGTGGGGAGAAAGGGTGGCAGGGGAAGTGGGAGGGGCGAGGCGTGGGAGGGGCTTCGGGTGGCAGCAGAGCGGCGGCGGAGAGGGGCATCCGGGGAAGAGGGAGCAAGCTTCGGGGAGCGAAGGTATCGCTGCAGCCGAAGGCTGAAGCACTTTGTTGGCGATCCTTTGCCCCGCCGCTCTTCTACCCCCCTCCCAACCGCGCTTGCGCACCCCTCAGCCTGCCCGAGCTGGCCGCTCTCAAGAAGCGGCTGATTGAGAGCGGGTCCTTCCGCTCCGTCTTCATGACGGGCTCGGGCTCCACCATTGTGTGCTTCGGCAGCGACAAGGCGCCCGAGTTCCTCGGGGAGCCGCTGTACCAGGTGGGGAGGAGGAGGGGTGGGGGCTGGGGGTGGGGGCAGGGGGTTCCGAAGACGCAAGCAGAGCGAAAGGTAGTTTGGTTGTGGAGTGCGGCGTGGCCTGCGGGCGAGGGAGCGAGGGTGAAAGGGGGCTGGGGCTCAGTGGGGTCACGTCGCGGCTGGATAGGGCACACTTGGTCCGAGTGATGCTGGTGTCATTTCGGGGGAGGGTTGGCTAGCAGCCTGCATGCCCCTGCGTCGCGCGCTCAGCCCCCCGCTTCCCGCTCCGCAGAACCTGTTCGTCTCGCCCGCCCGCCTGATCACGCGGAAACCCAACGGCTGGTACGAGCACAGCGGGCAGTGGGCCGAGCCGCAGTAGCCGAGCGGCTGCGGAGAGGCGACGGCGGAGCGGCTGCCTATGGGTGGAGTGGCTGCACAGGAGCAGGGGGGATGCGGCAAGGGAACGGGGGCCGGTGGTGTGCCAGGCCACGCTGGGCTAGGTAGGCAGGCGGCGGAGGCGAAGTGCAAGGTTTGGGCAGGGCGAGGACTGGGGCCCAAGGATGGGCTAGTGGGCAAGGGTTAGTGACCTGGCGAGTGACGAGAAATTTGACCCGAGGCAAGCCGAACTCATGGTTTATGGGGATGGAGCAGAAGAGCGGTTCTACAAGCGACTGACGGGGTGTGGGGACGGCGGGGGCTGCCAGCCCTTGAGGCTTTGGTACGTGCCGGGTCAAGCGGCCCCCCTTTGACCAGAGGGCGCGCTCCGCTTGCAAGGCCATAACTTGTCACAGCCGCTTGTACTCTCAGTATCTAACGCACAATGACCTCGCACTCTCGCTCGGAGCTCTCGGCGACATCTCAGGTGGGCAGCTGCAGACGGCGACACCTGTAACCCGCCTCCAGTTGTTATCTATGCTGTCTGTGCGCGCCACGGCACAGGAAGTCGCGGCGCTCTACGAAGGCTGTCTACCTCACTTGGAGTCGTCGAAAGCTCGTGTTAAGATGGCCCTCAAGTCCTTTGCGGACGCTAACGAGAATCCCGCTACAAGTCCGAACCTGCACAGCACAGAGGAGGACCGCGTGGGCGTGTTCGTGCACATGCTGCAGAATGGAATTGTGCGCACCGACGCCATGTGGCTGGTGCTGCTGTTGCGCTCACTCAAGGTGGTTGATCCGGGCTGGGGTGGCGTGGGGCTTGGTTGCGAACCTTCCGGCGTCAACCTGCCCACTTTCTCCCCCACCCCTCGCCCGGCATGCGGTCCCGTGCACTCAAGGTGCTGTCGCGGAAGCAGGTCAATAGGCTGCAATTCGGAGACGCGGGGCTGCGTGCTCTCGTGTCTGCCCTTGCAAACCCACTCAACGCCAAAGTTGCCGCGGAGGGCGCCAATGTGCTGCTCAACGTGTGCTACGAGGTGGAGAATGTACATGCGCTGCTGAAGACTCCCGGGGTCCAGCAGCTCCTGCTGTTCCTCACGGAGGACGATGAGGTGGGGGACACAAGGGGCGTGGTGCGCTTCAAGCCTGGCGGGATGGGGTTGGGGGCTATAGAGAGACAACTGCCCTATGCCACCAGCTTTCGTGCAGCTCGCTGTGAGGCTCCAACATATGCCCCTTGCATCTTCACGTCCGTCAGGATGTGCAAGCTAACGCGGCTGGCGCCATTCAGAGCATCTGTTTCCAGGAGGAAGGCCGCAAGTGAGGGAGCCATGGGGGAGGGGATAGCGCCGCTGAGCTTGACGTTGGTAGACGCACGCAGCGTCTGATAGACCACAAATCAAGTGCCGTAGACACTGATCTCTGTGCGCCCTGCCCTGCCGTACCATGCCGTGCAGGCACGTTCACGACAAGGGCGGCATCGCCTCACTCTCTGTGCTGCTGGGCTCGCGCAACCCCAAGGTCGCCACTCGGGCCGTGGGCGCGGTGCACAACCTGTCCAGCGATGCGGGCGTCATCAGGTGGGGCAGCGCCCTCGCCCTTGCCTTCGCGAGCAAGTGCAGAGCTCCTAAGGCAACGCAGGAAACCACCAAAGGGTCACGGTTGGCTCCTGGCCCCGCCTGACGCAAACAAGCCCCCGGGTTACGTTTCTTCCCGGTTCCCTCTCAGGGACATCCGTGCGCATGGCGCCATCCCCACGCTCGTGTCCCTGCTCCGGAGCGACCGCCTGGCGGTGTCTGGGTCGGCGGCAGGGGCGCTGCAGAACGTGTCGCGGGAGGTGGCCAGCCGCCTCATCATCAGGTGGGGGTTAGTGCAGGCGGGGCCGCGATTTGCCTAGGCAAGGACAGGCGCAGGGAGCAGGCTGCCGGGGGTGCTCCCAAGCGAGCTGTACTGCCCTTTCTGCCGCTCCTGCAGAGAGCTGGATGCCGTGCCACCCCTGGCACGACTGTTGTCAGCCCCGGACGTCCAGGCACAGGTGAGCGGAAGGGTAGGCCTGCGAGCCGAGTACCACAGCGGGATTCAGCTTCCTCGCCGCGCCGGGGCAGGGACGCTCCCCGAACCGGGGCCCCAGGCGGCCCCTTTCAACAGCGCCGTCCCACGAGCAAGTGCTGCGCTGGCGCGGCACCCTGCCCCAACCATTGTTTCCCCCCATTGCCACCCCCATTCCCTTCTGGGTCCCAGGTCTGTGCCTCCGGCGCGCTGCTCAACATCGTGGGACCCGACCTGGACCGGCGCGAGGCGCAGCGCGCCCAGGCCCGCGCCGCCGCCTCCCGCCTGCGCGCCTCGCAGCAGCGCTCGCCTCGCGCCTCCCTGGCCCCTCCCTCGCCCTCGGGGCCGGACAAGGGCGGGGGAGGCGGCAGCGGCAGGGGCCAGGGTTTGGGGCTGCTGGGGCTGCAAGAGGAGGAGGGGGAGGACGAGGAGGGCATGCTGAGCGTGGCGCTGCCCCCGCCCAGCCACTCGCAGCGGCGGGGCCTGGGTCGGCTCATGGCCCTCTGCATGGCTACCGCTGCCATATACGACAGCGTGTTTGAGGCGCCGCCGCCACTGGAGGAGGTGCCGTGAGCCGGCGCCCGGCAGCCGTGGGTCGGCCGGACGCCTAGAGCCGGCGGCGCCCTGCCGGGCTGCCGCCCGCCGCCTCCGCAGCACAGCACAGCACGGCGCAGCACGTATCGGGCCCTGGGAGCTTGTGCTGGTCCGCCTTGCCGCCCCTCCTTGGCGCCGTGTGGCCGCTCCGACTCCGCCGTGCGATGCAGACCGCGGCGTGGTCCCCATCCGCCCGCTCCAGCCCACGTTGGGCCAGGCTGCCAGTCGCTGCAGGCAGCCAGCGAGCGCGTCGCTAGGGGGTTCGTGCCGAGGCTACCCTCCGGTGGCGCCTGGGCTTGGAAGGCACAGGGCTTCGGTCGTCTCATCGGAGCGGCCCCCTGAGTGACCGCCGCTCGCACGCCCGCACCCGCCGTGTCCGGGCATGCGGCAGGCAGTGCCGTTACGGGCGGTTGCCGTCACGCGCCTCCCAGACGCGCTCTGCCCTCTGGCTTGCGACCACTGAGCGAGGCACACTCCTCAATCATGCCAAGCCGCATCGGGCGTTGTGGACCCTTCGTGCTCCAGC
This sequence comes from Edaphochlamys debaryana, assembly GCA_016858145.1. NCBI lineage: Eukaryota > Viridiplantae > Chlorophyta > Chlorophyceae > Chlamydomonadales > Edaphochlamys > Edaphochlamys debaryana. The sequence continues at coordinate 38,557 of JAEHOE010000134.1, forward strand.
GCTGAAGCGCCAGGTGGGTGTTGCTAGGTCTGGGGTAGCCCCGGGGGCCTAGACGGCTTGGCGGTGAACTTCCGCTGCCGCCCTCCCTGACTACATTTCTTCCTGCCGGGGTCAATGCCCACCCTCCCCGCCTGCCCGGCAGGTGGTCTTGGGCTTCCGCTCTCGCGCTGCCGCCGGCCAAACGGTGCCCGGTCCAGCGTAGCCATCTGCACTCGGGGCCGCACTGCTGTCGTCCGCTGCCTCTCTCTGGGGCGTGGACCTCCCTCCGCTGAGGCTAGGGAGGAGGCCAAGGGGGTGACGAGTACCCGTGCAAGTGGCACGTACCCGCCCGGAAAATCGGCGGCACAGCTGGCCTCGACTGGGCACTGGGGAGGGTTGTCGTGGCGGATTGGACTCTCAGGCTGTGTGGGCAAGACCGCAACATGTGACTGCTGCCAAGGCACTCGCCGGTGCTGGTCGGGGCCAATGTAGACGTGGGGTGAGCCGGAGGAAGGGGCGGCGAGGGGGGCTCACCATGGGCAGCAACATTTGCATGGGGTGGAGGGGAAGGAGGGTCCGCATCGCCCTAACGTGTAATATGAGATGGAACTTGTCCACTGAGAGAGGGGTTTACGTTTTGACGTGAAGGAGACAGAGACGTTCCTTGCGGCCTGACTGGTTGCCTCCCACGACCTCAGCTGAAAGCGCCTAGCCTGTACGGATGAGCGCATTGAGCGGTAGGTGAGGGAGAGCAACACGGCCGATACGTGTTGTCCCCAGACCGCGGACGGCTGGGGGTGGCCATGGGCAGGCAGGGCAGCAGGGCACGGGGCCCGGGGAAGGTGGGGCAGGTGGGGAGGGGCGGTTCGTGCGGGTGTTGCTGGCTGGACATGTTACCTGCTTACTCGCACCGCTTTCACACAGCTGTAAACTCTTCCCTTTGCGCCAACCTGCTGTTCATACTCTTCGTGTTAAGCCGTCTGTCGATCGAACCAATTGTGTGCGAAGTCAAGGGCTAAGTGGCGTCGCTTTCCATCATTAGCGTTAGCAGCTGCAGATTGTATGATGGGCACTAAGTATGGCTGAACTCGGTGTGATGAGGCAGAGGTCTGGCCTCTGCATCCTGGCACAAGTCGCGCTACTCGTTGCCACTGTGGGGCTGCTTGGCAGCGGAAGCCTGGCGGAGAGTCCCTTCCGCGAGGACACGAAGCGCTGTGACCCCGAGTGCTCCAAGTGGGTGCCTGTGCCGACGCTTGGGCCAACCCGGCGGACGCTGCGCAACGGGCTGCCACAGTCATGGTCTGACCCGCCCCCGCCCCACCTGGTGCACCTCCCCGAACCACTGTCCAGGCACGGCAACTGCAACGGGGAGACGGGGCAATGTGACTGCCCCTTCGGCTTTACGGGTGCGGCGGACGGTCCCTGACCTGCGTGCGGGTGCGGGCGGGCAGGGGTGCGGTCCCTCAGCGGTCCCGGTCAGTCCTGGGCGGCAAGGCAACGCAGGCGGACGCACAGACCCTACGGCTATCCAGGAAAGGCAGGCAGGCTCTTCGCTTCACGCCAGCTCTTGCACGCCTGCAAGTCGAGTCCCCTGGGGCAAGGGAGGACGCTGGAGCTCCTGCCCTAACATGCCTTGCGGTCCGCACCCGCAGGTCCCACCTGCGCGGAGCGGCTGTTGCCCGCCTGCCACTCCACCCTCGACCCGGCAAGCACCCCCAACTACGGCTGGACCTACCCGAAGAACTGCTTATGCTACAGGTCAGTGCGGCCGGGCTCGGCTGGGTCAAGCTAGCGTGGAGACGGCACCGGTGCACCTGTCCCCAGCGGGTGCCCTCACCCGTCAAGTTGCGAGGCCTCCGTCGGCTGCTCCTCTCCTCCTGCAGGCAGCTGCGTGCTCTGAACAACTCGTGCCCCGACTACTTCAAGTATGAGGGCACCGGCAACCCCATGGCGTCGCCCTGCGTGTTCGCAGCGCTGACACACCACATGGTGAGCGGGGGCCAGCTCGCGCCACACTCGGGATGGAGGAGATCCCCAGGCGAGAGCCCGCAGCAGATAGCAGCGCTGGTGCATGCCTGGAGAGGGTGGGCGGGCCGGGCCGCGGCTGGCAGAGCTGCCCGGCCCGAACGGCAAATAGGAGCTGCGGGGGCCTACTGACTTTGTCCCCCCGGAAGTCTCTCTCGTAGGCGGCAAAGGTGGGGGCAAGGCTTGTACTCAGGAAAGTGGGATGTTGCGCCCTGAGGCTATTCTCTGGAGGAGTCTCTGCCTGCATTGGACTTTTAAGACGCACAGTGCGCCACACACCCGTCCCCCCCCTCCACCGTCGCACACGTCCGCCCCACTCCTCCGTCATATCCCAACCTCACACCCGCCCATCCTACCCCGTCCGCCCCCCAGCTGCACTGCTTCAAGTACAAGGACCGGCCCGACCACGAGCAGCTGTCTGACTCACCCCCGCTGGACGAACCCAGGTGTGGCCCTTGGCGCGGGCGGGGTTCTCTTCGCAGGCTTTAGCTACGCTGGGGGCCGAGCTCGCTACAGATTGGGGGCGAGGATGGGGAGAACCGCATCCATGTAAGCGCTGGGCACTCTTTTCCGCTTTCAGGCGCCGACCCACATGCCCGACGACTCACGAGCCGACCTGAATCTGCCTGCCCAGTTCGGTCGCCGCCTTTTGTCCCCGCTCGCAGCATTGAGTGGTTCCACATTCGGTTGTATTCGGAAGTGACGGAGAACCCGCTGCCGCTGGCGCAGTGGCCTAAGGTGGGTCGGGGTCTCGGGACGTGGGCGGATGGATGAGGGGTGGGGCAGGTGGGGCCGCAGGGGGCAGGGAGGCGCTGCCAGGCCCCGCGCCACGAGTGCCTTCGTCTGTGGGCTGTCGTGTGAGGTGGGGGCTAGGCCTAGGTCGGGAGCTGCCTGTAGCTGCAGCAAGCGTGGCCTGCACACTAGAGCCCCGAGTTCGGGCCGCGTTACGGGTGCCCGTGTGTCTGCAGGAGTGGCCGATCCCGGGTGACGCTCAGTACCGGCCCCTCAGAGACTGCCCCAACAAGTGAGCAACGAGGCCAGGCGGTTGCTGGCTTGGGTCCCCGCAGTCCGCCTGGCAGGCTTCTGGCCGGCAGGTCAACGCGCTGACCGAGGGCAGGGGATGCAGTCCCAGGGGCTAGGCATACGCAAAAGTACCGTTTCTCTGGTTTACACGAACAGCCCTGAATACACAAGTTCAGGACCTGAGCCCGCTCGCGTGACTCGCCTCGCAGCTGCTCGCACCGCGGCTGGTGCCAGACCAAGGGGGCCAACTACCTGGGCTACCATGGGGACTCCGAGGAGCCCTGGTGCAACTGCCACAGCCTGTACCAAGGGGATAGCTGCGAGATCGCGGACCCATACCACTGCTACCGCAACTGCAGGTGCGGACGCCGGGGCCCTGGGGTTTTAGGAGGGCTGGCTGACACACCTGGGTCGCCTGCGGAGTAGTGCAGGGCTCGTGCTCAGGCGGCGTACCGGTATGGCGGCTGAACTGTCCCGACTCTTCATAACGCGTGACCCCGCTCCCGCCCTTTCCTGTGTGACAGTGGCGTGGGGCAGTGCGTGCGCGGCTGGTGCCACTGCCAGCCCGGGTACTGGGGGCACGGCTGCACTCGGAGGAAAGCCTACACGAGCAGCGTGGGTGAGCGGGATGGGGGCCCGGAGGAGGCTCCTTGGGGAGGTCTACTGCAGGGCTAACCCCCTCAAGAGACGCAACGCAGTACGGTCGGTGTGACAACACAGCTCCCTGGCCCCCAGGCTGGCGGCCCAACCACGCCGAGATCAAGATCTACGTGTACGACCTGCCCAACTGGGTGACACATCGCCGGGAGGAGGATGACGGCTGGTGAGTTGGGCGTGTGAGCGGCGTGGGATGCCCGCCCCTCCCGCAACCAGTGATGTCGCGCAGTGGGTGTCGCCAAAGCTGCCGTGTCTTCCACTTGCCCTAGGGTGCTCTAGCAGGAAGGGACGCTATGGCCCTTACCTTGCCTTCTTGTTTCCCTGGATGCCCCCCCCCTTCAGGAACATGATCGACCCCATGTACAACGCAGAGATCGATTTCACAGAGCAGCTCCTGGGGGACTGGTCCGTACGGACGGAAAACCCCTGGGAAGGTGAGGGCTGGGCTTAGTCAGCTTGACGTGCTCTTGCAGTGCTGACATGAGGGAAGTGCGCGCATGCATATGTTACTGCAAGCGGCGTTTCGGCAGAGCCCACAGGCTCACATGCGAACCCGGATCTCAGTAGTGGTACCCGCCCGCACGTGTCCCTCCCACGTGCCCCGCAGCTGCTCTCTTCTTCGTGCCCACCTTCGCCTACTGGTACCACGGTGGGCCTGGGTGGGGCTTGAGTGGACCTTGGTGGGACCCGGACGGGCCTCGTTGGGGCTCGGTGGACCTGGTAGGACCTGGAGGCGGGTTTGCCCTTGTGTCTCCTACCCTTCCCCTTTGTACCGGGGTGCGCTGGGGACTCGGGGACTCGGCGGCGGTGCTTGAAAGCGCTGGGTTGATGCCCACACGGCCTCCTCCCCTCCCCCTCCCCTTTCATGTGGTTACCCTTCCAACGGCAGGCAACACCGGCTCCCCGTACTTTGGTGGGGCCTGGGTGGGCCTGAGTGGGCCTGAGTGGGGCGTGAATGCATGCTAGTCTATTCGGGCCCCGGCGGAGGGTGGGCTCCATCAGCTAGACGCTGGGGCCGATACTCTTCCAGGGCATCTTGTGTGTCTTGCCTGCCGGCAACCCTTGTCCCCGTTCCTCCGTTTGCAGTGATCCAGCACGTGACCCGCTACCTGCAGCACAGCTTGCCCTTCTTCAACCTGACCGAGGGGCGGAACCACATCTTTTTGGCAACCAACGATCGAGGCGTGTGCATGCTGCAGCTGGCGGCACCCGAGATGCAGAAGAGCATCAAGGTGCGTGGAGCGGGCTAGGACCTGGGAGGCCGTTGAGGGACGCATCATCGGCGGGCAGGGAGCCGTAATGCGTTGTGGTGTGGTGGGGCTTACGCTAGCTACGGAGCGGGGTCTGCGGTGGAGGGGCCGTGTGTCCCCATGGACCCGCGGCTGTACAGCTCGGCGGCTCGCTGTCCGGAGCAGCTGTGCGACGGCGCGGCTGGAAGCAGGGCTCACAAGCTTCGTGGAAGGGTTGAGGGAAGCATGAAGGATGGTTTCACCAACCTTGAAGGGGCCAGGGCCAGGGGCCGTGTATCGTGCAGAAGGTGTGGGGTTCGTGTCAACTCGACACCTTGCCCTGCGGACCTGCTGTTGCGCTTGGCGGGCTCAAGTGCATGGCCCCCGCTCCGCACAGCTCATCCTCCATCCGTCCAGGCCCAACCCGCGTCGGCCGGGCCCAACCCAGCTCCATGCGACGTTGCTCGTCTAGCGCTCCCATGACATTGCCTGCTCCCGCCCCTTCCCGAACCACCCTTGCCCCTCCCCACGTGCGCAGATCATCCACTTCGGCCAGGCCCCGCGCCGCCCCTACGCGCGCCACAACAACCCGGAGGCGGGACTGCACCTGACGGGCAACCTGGCACTCCCCGGGCACCGCTTCCAGGGCTTCCCGGAATTCAGCGCGTGAGTGCGATGGACGGGGTGAGCGCGAGGGCTTCGGTGTCCGCCGCAAGGGCTGCCTGTGGCGAGGGGTGGACAGCGGTGCCGCAGCTGCGTAGGAGGTTGTGCGATATGGGCTGGGTCCGATCGCCAGCGAACGTGGCAGAGTGCTGTGCAGGCATCGCTTAGGCATCGCTTCCCCACCTGTGTGGTCGCTCCTGCCAACAGGGTCGACATCCTCGAGGAGAACGAGGTGTGCTACCGGTGAGGCCGCGACAGCGAGGGCACCCTCGTGCTTGGCAGCGATCCCTGGAGCCCGCCGGCTGCTGCTGGGCTGCCGCCCCTGCCGGGCTGCCCCAGGCTGCCTGGAGCCCCCAGACCCCCTGCCCCGGAGCTCAACCTGTCGCCCACCAAGTGTCTCCGCCGACCTTGCTGCGCTCCCCCCGTGTGCTTCCTCCCCACCCCCGCAGGCCCGAGAAGGACGTGGTCACCCCCAACGACCTCCACCCCGATTGGGTAAAGCCAGAGAACTACGTCAAGGCAGGCCGGGGGGGAGGAGGGCTGGGGCCGGGGGGTGTTGCAGGGGCCGGCTGCAAAAGGGGGCACGCGATGAAAGCGAGAGCAAGCTTGGAGTGGCATGCTGATCTCAGCCCCTGCCTCGAGCAACGTGCCAACCCGGGGGTGGAACCCTGCGCCCGCTCTCCCCCGGCACCCCGCGCAGACCTGGGCTGTGACGGTGCAGCCTGACGGTACACGGGAAGTGCATTTGCTGCCCGAGGCACGCAACCGCACCTACAAGATGTTGTTTGGGGGGTTCAACAGGTGGGTGTTGGTGCAGGGATCCGGGAGGGGCAACCGGGGGCAGGCCAGGGGCCGCCAGTCCGAGCGTGGAGGGGTTGAAAGGGGCTCGCGACCTCGAGGTTTTGCGACTCGAGACTGGCTTCAACCGGCAGGTCCGAACAGTCCCCAAATCACCCAATGCCGGAACCCCCAAAGCCATCCCCCAGTCCTCGGGTTTACAATGAAGGATCCTCAAAAGGATCACAGCGCTGGACGCTGCGGCCGTTTGGCCTACTCCACGGGCCTTGCCTCCTGCAAGACCTACAACTGCGCAAAGCGCGACCAACAACCGCCTGGGGCTTGACCCCGCGCGTAGCTGGGCCAAAGAACCGCCCATCCCCTAAGGGTACCCCTGCCGCATCCAGCCCCCCCCCTCGCGAAATTGGATGTCCGCCCCTTTAAACCAGCGAGGCGCCAGGCCCTTGGCTTGCAGCTCATCGAAGATAGGCTTCCGCTCCTTCCTCAGCGCCCTGCCGAGCGCGTTGAGGTAGGGCGTCACCACCACCCCGCTCACCGCCCGCACCTCCTTCGCCCTGCGCCGAAACTCAGCCCGCTGTGCTGCCGTCACCCCGACAACCATATTCCACCCCCCTTCCCCCTTCCAGCTCCGCTGGACGGTAGCCTGGAGCTCAGTGCGCCCCGAAAAGCCCAGCCTCGACAGGTCCCCCGACCGCAGCCGGTCCGCCATCTCATCTGAGACCTCCCGCAGCAGCAGCCGGCCCCGCTCCTCCTCAGGGGCAGTCTCCACGATCAGCTCAGAGAAGCGCTCAGTCTGGGCGATGTCCGTTCCCCCAGCCCACCGTTCCGTGGGTTTTGTGCCCCAAGCGCGGTTTTCCCTCGCCCGTGCCTCAGGGATGACGCCACGTACAGTCAGGGCGTGAGGCAGACCCTCCACAAGATGTTCTCCGCGGGTGGCAAGTACGACCCGGACGGGCCCAACGCGCGGAAGGACTGGTGGGTCACCGGCCCGTTGCACGGTGAGTGGACGCCATACGGCGGGTTGGGGAAGCTGGAAACGGGAAATGCCACGTCACGGGGGCCCGCATTTTCCGGTTAGAGACTCGTCTGGGTAGTTTTGGGGAAGAGGGGAGCGGCAATGCCACGTAGGGGCTCTGGCTGGCTGGGACCGCTCCTATCCTCTCGGGGGCCCCGGTTTGACTGACCCAGGGGACCACGTGACCCATCGCATGCTGCAGCGTCAGCATCCCGCCCCGCCCCCCTCTCCCCCCCCCTAGCCTACGCCCTGGAGGCCATGCGCCAGGCCACCTTCTGCCTCGCGCCCTCGGGCGCCGGCTGGGGCATCCGCCTGTCCACCGCCATGGTCTCGGGCTGCGTGCCGGTCATCGTGCAGGACCACATCTACCAGGTGCGTCATGGCGGTCTCCCGGGTGCGCTGCGCGCTGGCGGTACAGCAGCATGCCTGTTCCAGCTTATTACAAAGTGACCTCTTCAGTTTGCTGTGGAAGGTGTGGTATTGGGGCGTGTTGTGGTTCGGGGATGTGGCGGTCACGTTGATGACTGTAGGGCTGAAGGCAACTCAGTATCCCGCCGTGCGCTGCTTGCAACCCCGCACCTCGCCCCATGGCACCCGTCTCGCCCGCCATACAGGCCCTGTGGGACGTGCTGCCGTACGAGGACTTCTCGATCCGGATCTCCAGATCCGAGCTGCACGACATCGTGGACATCCTGGATGACGTCACGTCGGAGGAGCTGGACCGACTCAGGGTGGGGAGGGCTGGGCCTGGACGCCGGGGCCTGCAGTGCCTCGGTGCCGTACAGGTTGCGGGTAGCGGGTGGGTGATGCCTCGGTTCTGGTTAGCCTCGAACAACGCCTTTCACTGCGGTCTGCGCTTTCTGCGCTTGCCCCGCCACGGGGTGTAAGAGTCAGCGGGGAGTTTCGTTTGAGGTCTTTGCTCACCGCTTTTGCCCCGCCGTGTTTCCTTGCCTTATCGTTCTCAGGCCGGAGTGGAGAAGTGGCACCGGTGAGGCCCCGGGGGTTGCAGGGCTGAGAGCCGAGGGCTGAGTGGGTCTTGCGGGGCTGAGAGCGCATGGCCTGGTCTGGCGAGGACGGCTTTCCCCAGCAGCCCAGCTTGCTGCTGCCTTTAGCAGCTTCTTTGCTCTTCCTTGCGTGCGGTGGTTCCCTCACTCCGGCCCAACACGGGTCCCGTGACTCACGATGGCCTCCGACCTCCCCCCCGCGCGCACTCCATCCTCCACCCCAGGGCCTTCTTCTGGTTTGCCGAGTGGGGCGGCCTGGCCTACAACTACACGGTGACAGCGCTGAAGCGGAGAGCGCTGCGGCTGTGGAGCGAGGACTACCGGCATTTGAGACACTTGCACCGCCTGCGTAGCTAGCTAGGGGCCTGGGGACTCGGTATCATAGGCCTGCATGGGGGCTTGGTACAGCTGCAGGGCAGGAGAGCCCTGGACGACGCGGTAGGCGTACGCAGGGGTGCACTTCGGAGTCGCCAAGAGTGCAGCCGGGGCGTCCAGGGGGGTCGAAGGGTGCAGCAAGGGTGCGGGTTCGGCGGTGGTGATGTGCGGAGGCGAGGAACCGCTCTTGAGGAGGCGTGCTGTGATCTTTCATGGGGACGACGGGCGGGAGAGCGTACTGAACTACTGATGATGTGCTTCATGTCTTCGTTTATGCCAACGGTCGGTTGTACATTTATCCCTGGCTCTTGGCATGGCGAAGGCAGACCGTGTGTACAAGCCACTCATACCGCCTGCGAGCGGGACCCAATGAGGTTTTGCGGTGGTCGGTGGCGGCTTGCTTCCCAGTGTTTGGGCGGCAGGCAGCAGGACACGGGGCTGTGAGGTGTAATGGTCTGCGAGGCTCCCTACCCTCGCCCATCTCCACTCTGCGTGCGCGAAGCCTCTCGTGCCTGGTGAATGAGGGGTGCTGACTTTGGGCGACGGCGAGCGGACACCGGCAAGCACTACCGGTATCGGGGCCAGCGGGTGCGAGGGGCGGGGGCATGCCTTGTTGCAAGTCTCAGCAGCGAACCAGCCAGTACCCGAGGTCGACGTTCCGTGCTATGAGGCATTGCATCATGCCTGCCTCCCTCAGCAGCAAGTCAGTCCGAATCCGGGTTGAACGTGGTCCCGTCCGTGCCACCAACCCACAGCCTGGTCGACGTGCCATGTTTCACTTCAACTCATCAGCATCGAGCAGTTCATTGGTCCGAAGTCTGAACTCTGGTCTTACATACCCCTTCCAGTGTAGGCATTCCGCTACGCCCTCACATCAATGCAGCCCCGCAGTCCTCATCCGTCCTCACCCATGAAGACTCCCCACGCCCTCCTGCACTGACCCCCCTCGTCCTGGGTGCCTGAGCAGGTCCCCCACATCGGCCTGGCTCCTCCTCCTCATAGTCGCAAGCTGGCTAGCCCCGCAGGCGCCTCACATGCCTCCGGTGGCGGTAGTCCTCGCTCCACAGCCGCAGCGCCCTCCGCTTTAGCGCCGTCACAGTGTAGTTGTACGCGAGGCCACCCAGCATCGAAGGCCAATAGAACGCCCTGCGGGTGTTAGCGGGTAAGAGGAAAGGGGGAACGAGAAAGAAGGTGCCGTGAGGGCGGGGACGAGGGATGCGGTCGCAGAGGTACGGTTTTGGAGGTCAGGAAGGGCGTTCTGACGTCCAGGAAGGCAGCTAGGCGGACAGGCTGTGGTGGAGCACGCGCATGTCCCCTCCGTCTCCGCCCCCATCCTTCCCCGCTCGCTCATGAGGAATCCCCTGCTGTGCGAAGGGCTGCTCGCATGAGCCTGCGTGTCTCAGGCGCGGTGATTAGCCGGCCGGCCTTAGTTACGGAACCGAAAGCCCGAGGAAACCGAAGCCCGACCCATCCCATGCTGTGTGTGTGGAGACGGGGCCCTCCGTTCGCAGTTTGGCTCCACGCCAACCCACCTGTGCCATCTGGTGACGCCATCCTGCGATGACCGAGGCAGGGTGCGGCGTGATTAGATGGGTGGCATGGCAAGAGGGGCCAGAGGTGGGCAGGGGCGCTGTTAGGCTTGCTGCGCTCCGTGCTCAGACACAGGTGAACAACCAGCGGTTCCCGGCTTCCCGCAATATGTAGGCCGTGACCAACCGTACCGCAATCCTCACTAAGCATGTACAGAAGCTTGGTAAACTGGTGCTTGGTGTTCCTCTCTAGGACGGGTACACTTGCCTGCAGCTTCTTCAGCTGCTCGGGCGTGACGTCATCAAGGATGTTGACCAGGCCATGCAGCTCGGCGCGGGAGATCCGGATCGAGAACTCCTCGTACGGCAGCACGTCCCACAGGGCCTGGGGCGAAGCGACAGGGACGCAATGCGCTGGGGGTTACGAGCAGCATTTCATGTCTACCTACCAGACATGGCAGCAGCCAGCCTCCTCTGCAACCCCACCTGGTACACGTGGTCCTGCACGATGACCGGCACGCAGCCCGTAACCATGGCCTCCGCGAGGCGGATGCCCCAGCCGGCCCCAGAGGGCGCGAAGCAGAACTTTGAGCGATGCATCGCGTCAATGGCATCCGCTGTGGGGAGGGGGGGCACACGGTCAAATGCGGAGGTTCAGGGACACATGGGCTTTTGCTTCAAGGTGACGCGGTGCCAGGGTAAGGGCAGCAACGGGAGGCAGGGGCGCATCCCTAGCAGGACCGGCCCAGCAGAGATGGACGGACAGAGGGATCGCCACCCAATGCTGATGGCGTGCCGCCCTGAAAGCGGACGTTCCCTGCTGCTATCGAGTTCCATCTCCCTTGGGGTGCGACTACGCAAGCTAACGGCGTCGAGGACTCTCTGCCCTTGAGGCCTACGCGCCGGCATGGAGACCTATGGGGACATGGCGAGAGGCATGGCACACGATCAGTCAGTCCGGGGTGACCTGCAAATCCACACGAGCTTTCATGCGCCACACACGGCGCACAGGCTCTTTTGCACGCAACAGATTCAACCCATGTACAATGTGGTCTCCGAAACCTCCGGCCCAAGCACCCCATCAACCCCGAGGTCTCAAAGCAAAGCGCCCCACTCACTCGGTAGTCCGGGCGCGGATGGCTGCCGTTCGCGTTGTGCTTGCCCCCGGCACCGAACAGCCGGTGTACGGCCTGTCGTACACCATGGCTGTAGAGCATCTTGTCTCTGGGGGCGCGGGGCAGAGCGGGAGGCCTTCGTTGGTAAACGGACAACCCTGCTGGGTTGCGGGCGACTCGCAGTGCCCGTCGCAGTGCATATGCCCCCGTCCCCACTTGCCTCTGCCGCGCACAGCCCGAACCTCCCCTCTCCTGCACCCAACCCCGGCCTCCACCTCACTTGGTGTAGCCCGAAAAGAAGAAGGTTATGTTGCGCTCCGGCGCGTGGGGACGGCGGCTGACGACCCGTGTGCCGTCGGGCTGGACCGTCAGAGCCCAGGTCTGCGGGGGGCTGGGTGAGAGCGGGCGCAGGGTGCCGCACCCGGGTTGGCACGTTGCTCGCAAGCAGGGGCTGAGACCAGCAGTCCCGCTAGCACGCGTGCCACCTTTGCAGCCGGCCCCTCCAGCAGCTCACACAGCCAGCCCTCCTCCCCCCCCGCCTGCCTTGACGTAGTTCTCTGGCTTTACCCAGTCGGGGTGGAGGTCGTTGGGGGTGACAACGTCCTTCTCGGGCCTGTGCATGGGGGGCGGCAGCATCTGCTCACCGGCCGCACACTTGCACTGCAAGCAGCACAGAAACGGCGGCTAACCACCGCAGTAACGTGCACAGACCAGCGCCCAGACTGCCCTTCTTGACACTCAGATAGGGTCGCGGCCGTACCACGCTAGGCGTTGGCGCAGCCTGCCCCGCCCCCCTCGCCCCACCTGTAGCAGACGGTGTGCTCCTCCATAATCGCCTCCTGCGGTTGTGTGGGAGCCAGGGCATGGCACCGACGGGGCTTGCATATGGGAGGAGGCTGGCGCGTTGCACGGTGTCTCCATAAGCCGCCAAGACGCTTGCAGCCACCACATCCCTCTGATTACTCACTGCGCTGAACTCCGGGAAGCCCTCGAATCGGTGCCCAGGTAGCGCCAGGTTGCCCGTCAGGTGCAGTCCCGCCTCCGGGTTGTTGTGGCGCGCGTAGGGGCGGCGCGGGGCCAGGCCGTAGTGAACCACCTGGGGGGACGGGTTGTGGGGGCCATGCCGTCAGGGACTCAGCTCCCTTGGACCCGTAGACCCCCGCCTGTATCCTTCGCCCCTTTGTTTCCTCCTCGCCTTGATTGAGTGCTGCAGCTCCGGCGGTGCCAGCTGCAGCTTGCACGCGCCCCTGTCGTTCGTTGCGAAGAACACGTGGCTCCGGCCGTCGGTGGCGTTCCAAAAGGGCGAGGTCTGCTGCAGGTGGCGCGTGACCGTGTCTAGCACCAGGTAGGGGTTGCCGACGTTGGCTGGGCAGGGGGGACAGGAGGTGTGGTCGAAGGAGGCGGAGGGTCGGTGGTCGAGGTTTGGGTTTTGAAGGAAGCACGCCCCTCTCAACGCCTTGGTGCGGACGGACAGCCCCTCCCCGAAGCCATAGGAAGGTCTGGGGCACCCTATCCCAGACACCGGACGGCCTACGCACGCACCCGAGTACCAATAGGTGAAGGTGGGCACCACAAACAGCGAGGCTGCGGGGGCAGGGACGTCCATACGGTACATGCCCGACACATCAGCGGGACAGGGACACATAAGCAGTGCTCGTGGTGTGGGGCTGGGTCTGCTTGTTCGCCCCTCCGCACCTTCCCAGGGGTTCTCTGTCCGCACGGACCAGTCCCCTAGGAGCTGCTCCATGAATTCAATCTCGGCCAGGTACATGGGGTCAATGAGGGCCCTGCAGGGGGGGACGCAGCCAGACGGCCCCTCGGCAGGGGGCAGAAAGCACAAGCAGGCGTCTGATTGCCGGTATCGGCAATCGTGCTACGGGTCGGCTAGGTGCGATGCCGGACCATAACGTGCCGTACACATAGAGGTCTCGTCCCGTGTGCACAGTAGCACACCTCACCAGTTGTCGTTGAACTCCCGGCGGTGTACGACGTTGTTAGGCAGGTCGTACACGTAGATCTTGATCTCGCCGTGATTCGGCCGCCAGCCTGGGGGGCAAGGTGTTGGTAGACCGTGTTGCGTTGCGTCTCTCAACGCGGTCAGCCTGCTAAAGCTCTCCCCAAGGGGCCATGTCTCTCCGCCAATTTTTGCCGATTCCACTCACCCCCGCTGCTCGTGTAGGCTTTCCTCCGCGTGCAGCCGTGCCCCCAGTACCCGGGCTGGCAGTGGCACCAGCCGCGCACGCACTGCCCCACGCGGCTGCGGGTTTGCAGCCGGGGCGGGGGCAGGTAGTGGTTAGACATCGTGGTGGTTGGGCCTGGAATGAAGCAAGGCTGAGGAGCAAGCAACCGGCCGCAGTCTATCGCCTGGCGAAGGGAGCCGCCCACAGGTGGACCTCTCCAACCTGCAGTTGCGGTAGCAGTGGTACGGGTTCGCGATCTCGCAGCTCTTTCCCTGGTAGTAGCTGTGGCAGTTGCACCAGGGGCCCTCCGACGGCTGGTGCACGCCCTGAGGTGGCGGTCGTAGAGGGGGCGGGTTTGGTGCGTGGGCGGAGCCAAGGGCCCACAAATCAGAGTGCAGAGGTAGGCCTATCTTGGCGCTAGGGAGTGTCACGCAAGCAGAACTTTTGCACAAGCAAGACTCGGGGCAACTAGGCAGCTGGGGGCTGGCTGCGTGCTCACCAGGTAGTTGCGACCTCCGACTTGGCACCAGCCGCGCAGGTTGCAGCTGCGCAACGGCGTCGAACACGGGAGCATACCGTTGTGTCAGGCCCGTGAGGAGGAGCACGAGGGCGACCGTGCGGGGGGGGGCAGACAACTGCCGGCACGTGTGGCCCTGCGCCGGGGGACTCCCCGCCTCACGGACTGCGCTCAAGTTACACCGTCGCCACGTAAGCTCATCAGGGTTAACTGGAGCGTGAGTGGGCTCGCTCCTAGCCCGGACGTAGTCACCCGGCAGGCTGAGGCGCATCGCTCAACCCAGGGCGAACCGCCCCCAGACGCCTCCCCGGTGCCCTGCCCCGGATTGACTACGTCCAGCCTTACCTGTCCGGGCACTCGCTCAGCGGCCTCCATACGCCCCCGTCTGGAGTCTTGACCTCCTGCCCAGGGGCCAGGGTTTGAACACGTGGACTCGGTGGCGGAGGGGTGACCGCCCATGCGGTACGAGGCGCCCAACGGGCCGAGCCGCCGTGTGGCCCATCGTGCGAGCACCCGGCGCCGCATGGGCAGTTGCACCACGAGCACCCTGCCCCACCCCCTGCCCCGGCCCCTGCCCTGGCCGAGGGCCACGACACCCTCACAGACCCGGCGGCTGTGCCCTTCCCCGGACGGATCACTTCGCGTGCCTCCGCCTTCATCATGTGCGCATCCCTTGCTCCCACACTCCCATCCTCGCACGCACTGCTCGTTCGCACCGTGGGCCACTTGTCCGGAGGCAGCAGAACCTCCGTTAGGCTGGGGGGCAACGAGGAGGCACGGAGCTGAGGTTAGTTGTCGAGTAGGCATACAACTAGCGGGGAGCCCGCACTCCGGCACGTGTGCACACGCGCTCCGACGGGCCCTCCCTCCCACGCACGTGGGGTACGGAGTAATGTGCCGCCACTCGATCCGGCTGTCGTTGAGCGGGGGCGAGTCGGACAGCTGGTCCGCCTCGGGCCGGTCCGTGTACTGGTAGCACAGCAGCTGCGGGCGGGGATTGTGAGCGCGTCAGCTTAGGGGTGGGGCCGACAGGGGGTGTGACAGACAGGATTCGCTGCTGTGGGATGCCGAAGTCGATGCTGTGGTGTACCTAAGACCGCTGCCCGGGACCCCACGGCCCCTCCTGCGCTCGGTCCGTCCCTCACGTTGCGCTGGAGCAGAGCGTCTATGAGGCAGGGCGCAAAGTCGGGCGCTCCCGTGCCTTCGTACCGCACTTCCGGACACGCGCCCGGGAGAGCCCGCAGCTGCCTGGAGGGTGTTGCATGAAGAAATACCAGTATGAGGGTAGGAAGGGCAGGGATACCTAGGGGCCCCAGCCAAGCCAGCAGGTAGGGCTCGCCTGTAGCATTCGCAGTTCTTTGGGAACCAGAAGCCGTACGCCGGAATGGCGCTGGCGTTGGCGCTGGGGTGGCAGGCGGGGAGGAGGCGCTCCGTGCACGTGGGGCCTGGGGTGCACGTGGAGGGGTAGGAGGGAGGGAGGTGGGGGGCTCGGCCTTGCTTGGGCCCAACCCCTGACTGCTGCTGCCACGCTGCCGTACCCGTCAGGCCGAACGGGCAGTCGCACTGCCCCGTCTCGCCATTGCAATTGCCGTGTCTGCGAGCATTACGAGAGATGTCGCGGGAGGGCAGGTCAGGAGATGCGAGCGGAGGTGTGGTGTGGTGTGACGAAGGCTGAACACGGGCAGGGGGCGACACGCGCCCGTGTCGCGCCTGTGGCACCCACTTGGAGCAACCGGGGTCGCAGGCCTTGTTCTCCTCGCGAAAGGGACTCTCCGCTTGGCACTGACTGACGAGCGCTGCGGTGGCGAGGACCGCTGCGAGGATGCTCATGCGCTTCATTCCGAGTACAAGCCTACACAACTCGCAACCTACTGTCCCTATATCAACCTCTTTGGACGAAGAGCGCTACATTTTGGCCACGATCTCGTTTTGTGGGACTGCTGTTCGAGGGCTCCCTGCTGTGGTTTGCACCCGCCCTCGCGGTGCGGCTTTCTATGTGCCCCACGCATGCAGCTCTTATGCTTATGCGGAGACTAACTGCATGCAATGGCGCCAACTGCTGAGGAGGCGATGCTGCCGTACCATACGCGCAGGCGTTGCCCGCGGCTGCGTACGCGACTACGCGTGCTGCGCGGAGCGCTCCCGTTGACAGGACAACCATCCTGAACTCAGGGGCCAGCCTAGGACACGGTGACACGCACAATGGCTTCAGCGGGGCACACCCATCTGGGCCGTGGGCCAAAGGGTGTACGAGTCCCTTCGTCAGTGTGGGGTCTCAGCTCCGTCCGACTTAACACCCCAGAGTTCCGGACTACGCCATCGTCCGGACTACGCTACACGGCCCCTGCGAGCACAGAACCCCAGAGTTCCCCCGACCGCCAGACGGCAGCATGACATACCCACGCATCCGCGCATCCGCGCTTTGCTTTAAACCCACGCATCCGCCTCCTTCTCACTCCTCAGCCAGAATGCTCACGCGCCCCAGCCTCCAAGACGACCGTCTGGCGCTGCAACTCCCCATCATGCCCGGCTCCTCCTCCTGCGCTGCACTCTCAATCTCGGCCAGCTTGCTCACGCGTCCCAGCCTCCAGCCGTCCAGAACGAACGTCGGGCGCTACAGCTCCCCATCATAGCGGCGCGGGGCGCTCCATTGCTCTGCTACCCTTCTAACTCCCTGGTCTCGCTCGCTTGCTTTCATGACGCTCAAGACACAAACCCTGGCCTGCCTGCTCGGCCTTGCTCCACAAAGCAGGCGGGGCTCCCCTCCCTCGCCCGTCAAGGCGGCGTGTGCCTTTGAGACCCTTTCCCGATGGTCGTGTGCTTGCTATCGCAGGTGCAAGTGGTGGTGCCGATAGTCTTGGCTCCACATTCGCAGCGCTCTCCGCTTCAGCGCCGTGATGGTGTGGTTGTAGGCCAGGCCGCCCCACTTCGTGTCCCAGTAAAAGGCCCTACGCAGGTTGAGCACAAGAAATGAGAGGGTTTCGGGGTTCGTGCCATACGGCGCGCCAGACATTCTGTGCTGTTCTGTTCTTCGTCGAACAGTTGGCCCCAGAGAGAGGCCCACGTACTGGGCGGGACGCTCTCGGATGGAGACAGGTGCGCACCAGCCCGACCGCTCCTGCCCCCAAGCCAGCAAGACTCGCCCTGCCCTTATTCCCGGGTCCACCCACCGGTGCCACTTGTCGACTCCCTCCTGCGAAGAGCATCCGCGAAGAAACGGGGAATGGGGTGGGAGCAGCCCCTCAAGAGCAAAGCGGCATGCCCCCACGCATGCAACTGTGGGGCCTTTCTGCTCCCTTGCCCATCTCCAGCTCCCACCTTGCATCCCCACATGGTGCACCTCGCTTCTGTGAGGCCCTTTGCGTCCTTGCGCGACTCCGCCTTCCACCCCGCATTCCCACATCGTGCATCCCTCACTCCCGCGCGCTTGCCTGCAACTTCTTCAGCTGCTCGGGCCGGATGTCGTCCAGGATCTCCACGATCTTGTGCAGATTGGCACGTGAGATGCGTACGGAAAAGTCCTCGTACGGCAGCACGTCCCAGAGGGCCTGCGAGAGATGGGAGCGGAACTGCATGTAAGCATCTTCGGGGGACATGCGCGTTCATGCTCGGGGAGGCTCCCACGTGCCCGGCCCATCGTACAGCCATATCGTTTTGCCGTAGGGACACACCTGATACACGTGGTCCTGCACGATGACGGGCACGCAGCCCGATACCATGGACTCCGCCAGGCGGATGCCCCAGCCTGAGCCCATCGGCGCCTGCGCAGGAGCCGGGCGGACGCAGCACGCAGCACGCGAGCCTTTAAGATGCGCGGCGTGCCGGAGCAGGCGTCCCATGGCGGTACAGTGGGAATGTGGGTCGGACAGGACCGCAAAAGCGCATCGTCCCCTGACTCCCCTCCCGCCACGCTCAACCCTCTCTTTCCCGCCCCTGCCCCTGCCCCCGCCCCATGCCTCATCCTCACCAGACAGAACTTGGACGAGCGCATGACCCGACCCGCCTCGCCTGCGGGCGTCAAGGGTGACGCAGCGAAGGGGCGGTCGTTGCCAGAGACCAGCAACTTACTTGTGTAACCGCAACGTAACCGGCTGATCTACGCTGGGCTCAGACAGCCAGGGACTAGCGCCTTGCGCCGCCGACTCGTTCCCGGCTTTCCTTCCGCTGGGTTTCGCCGCTCCTCGTCCTTAATCTCACCGTGGAAGGGCCCTGCCACCATGAAGTCGTGGCGCGCGTTGGGCCCCTCGGGGTCGTGCTTGCCGCCCGGCCCGAACATGACGTTGAGCGCCTGGCGCACGCCCTGGGAGTAGAAGGCCTCGGAGGGCCTGGCGGGGCGGGGCCGGGGCGGGGCGGGGAGGGGTGGAGTGGGGCGGGGCGGGGCCGGGGCGGGGCGGGGAGGGCGGCGGGTGGGGAGGGGTGGGGATGCTGTGTGGCTGGGGTGAGCCGGGCTGAAGGCAGAGAGCGGGTGCGGGTCGTGGGGACGGCCTACGCCTAGCCCCGGAAAGGCAGTTGGCTGAAGGGCTGGCGCTCGGACCATGCGATTATTGATATAGTGGACCGACTAGGACCGACCAGAGTACAGTCGGCCCTCCACGTCTGGCTGTTGCACTGCTCTCCAACGACTCTCGCCCTCCCCTCCCCCTCCCCCAGACCCGCCTGTTGTAGCCCCCGAACACCAGCGTGTAGTTCCGCTCCGCCTTGTCCACTCGCTTGGTGGGCACCCGCACGTCGCCGGGGCCCCTGGAGGACTCCCACACCTGCAGGCCGGGTGGGTACCGTAGGCGGGGGGGGGGTTTCGGGGGACACACTCGTGAGCGGGCATGAGGGCGGCGGAGGATGGGGCGAGGCCAAGCGCGACGCGGAGAGAGGCTGTGTCGCAGCCTGGAGCACGTATGACTGGGGTGAGCTGTGACACGCACCACCGTACGGCCCACGTACGGCACGCCGTACCTCATCGTAGTTGAAGGGCTGCACCCATCCCTCGGGCAGGTAGTTGGGCACGACGACGTCCTTCTCGGGCCTTGTGGTGGAGGGCGGGGGAGGGCGTGTGAACAGGGCGGGTGAGACGGGCTGGTCAGAAGGTAGGCGA
This sequence comes from Edaphochlamys debaryana, assembly GCA_016858145.1. Classification (NCBI taxonomy): domain Eukaryota; kingdom Viridiplantae; phylum Chlorophyta; class Chlorophyceae; order Chlamydomonadales; genus Edaphochlamys; species Edaphochlamys debaryana. The sequence goes on from JAEHOE010000134.1 coordinate 57,755, forward strand.
GGGCAATAGCGGGCCGAGCAGGAAACAGACGTATTACCGGTGACGTGTGGCGTGTCATACTGCTGGTGGTTCATACTGGCTGCGTCCCCCAGGTGGCAGTGCGTGCTTTGCGTGCTTTGTCAAACCAGGCTTGCAGGCGGCAAGCTCGTGACGTCGGCCAGCCGGTCGGGGCGTCCAGCGCTTAGTACCCCCTCGGCCGGTGCGGCGCCCCCCTGACCCCCGCACGCACCGCATGCAGATCTCATTCTCCTCCAGGATGTCCTGACTGCGCGGCGGAGGCGAGGGAGCGGGTGGGGACATGGAAGGAGCAGGGATAGTCAGGGGCAGGCGGCCAAGCCAGCCGGACCGTGCGGAACCGTGCGTAGGAGGCAGGTGAGGGAAAACGCCGGCCTCAGATCACGCAGCCGCGTCCAGGCCTCGCGCACACCGACCCGCGACCCGAGTCATCCGGCACGAGGTCATGGGCTCAGCACACCGCCCCGAGACGCAAACAGACGTCCACCCTTGCGCTACCACGCACGGCAAACCCACGCCTGGAACTGCGGGAACTCCTCAAAGCGGCGCCCCGGCAGCGGCAGGTGTTCGGTGAGCTGGTGGCCGGCGTGCTGGTTGCTGTGGCGCGCGTAGGGGCGGCGCGGGGCCTGGCCGAAGTGCGCGATCTGTGGGGCAGGCGGCGGGGGGTGAGCGGGAGGTGGAGCGGGAGGCTGGGGTGCGCGAGGGTCCAGTCGGGACTAGGGCTGTATTGGGTCAGCTATGACAAGGGCTGGTTCGCTTGCACGCGGAGCCCTCACCCCCCACCCATGGGGGTGCCAAAAGAAAAGCGTCCCTCCAGGCCTGCCAATCCCTCCTGCCAAACACGACCCGTCAAACGCACCTTGATCGAGTGCTGCATGTCCAAAGGCGCCTCCTGGAGCTTGCACATGCCCCGGTCGTTGGTGGCCATGAGCACGTGGTTGCGGCCGCCCGTCAGGTTGAAGAAGGGCAGCGACCTGCCCGGACCGGGCGGGTAGGGTTGTGGGTGGGGCTGTGGGCTGGGATGGGCGGGCTGCAGGCGGGTTTCCAAGGCCGCGGGTTCGCGGGCAGCAGATCCAGCCGCCCAGCAATGCCAGACACAGCCCCACCTGAGGTGGTGCGTGACGTGTTGGATCAAGAAGTAGGGCGAGCCCAGGTTGCCTGGCGGGGAGCACGAAGGGGGGGACGGGGCGGGGTCAGGGGCCACGGTCAAGGGCCGCACGGCTGGGGCGAGAGCCGACATCGAGCCTCGCAGCGGTACGACTGGTGGGCGCACGCACACGGGCGTTCCGAGGCTCCGGAGGAGCGGTCGTAGCAGGGGCGTGACCACGGGGTATACGGTAAAAGCAGTTGACTCTCATGAAAGGACGCCGATAAACGGTGGCTGCTATATGCCGTGCATTCTTGCACCCAGGACACAGGAAGTGCGGGTCGCCTCCCGGCAACCGACAGCGTGTACTCGCCAACGCGCTGCGCAGCACTCTGGAGGGTCCGCACTGTGCACCGGCCGTCCGGTTCTCGCCAGTCAGCCGACACACGCCACCCGCTGGAGCCCCGTGGCCGCAGACAACCCCGTCCGGGCTCACCGCAGTACCTGCGGCGGAGGGCAGGTGGGGAAGGTGAAGGAGGTGAGGCCACGATAAGAAACGGCCCCATGTGTGTCATGTGCGACTGCCCTCCCCAGTTCCCCTCCCCTCTTCCACTCACCAGTAAGTGAACGTGGGCACGTAGAACAGAGTGGCTAGGGGCGGGGCACGGGGTGGGGCGGGTTTTCAGGCTGGAGTTTCCAGGAGGGCAGGATGGAAGCCAAGAATGGGGTCTGCCAGAAAGGCCAACCCCACGCTCTCCCGGCTACCCAGGGTCGAGGTCGCCGAAGCGGACCCGACGCACCTTCCCAGGGGTTCTCGGTCCGGACGGACCAGTCCCCTAGGAGCTTGTCGACGAACTCGATCTCTGCGCAACGACGCAAACGGGCACGCGGGCAGCAGCGGCAGAGGCTTTCAGGTGCACTCTGCATTGCCCCGGCACTAAGCAACCCAGCAGGGCTGAGCGTCAAGTGCGGCATGAGGGCCGTGACGCTTAGAGCTGAATACTTTGTTTGATGGCAGGTTTGGGCACACTCCTGCGTCTCCCACTTCACACCTGCGTTGTACATAATGTCGACGAGCGCCCTGGGGAGGGAAGGGTGAACGAAAGGTCGGGTTCGTGGGCAAGCAAGCAAGGCTTTGGGCGGCTGAACCACACGCCCGCCGGCTGCAGGCATGGCACCCAAGACATAACGGTTCGGGCGCGACCGATATGGCCGTACAGAGGTGCAATGCCGTACAACCGCACACCTCACCAGTTGTCGTTGAAGTCGCGGCGGTGTACGACATTGCTTGGCAGGTCGTACACGTAGATCTTGATGTCGCCGTGGTTGGGCCGCCAGCCTGGGTCAGACGCATGGGCAGCGCCGTTACCACGGGTGGACGAGCAAGATGCATCAAGCAAGCAACAACCGGTGTGCCAAGGGGAGCCCGACGCTGATCCACGTGTGATAGCCTACGCTGTCTATACCGGTCTCCCCGTTGGGCCGCCCCGCCCCACCTGTGCTGCTCGTGTAGGCCTTACTCCGTGTGCAGCCGTGCCCCCAGTACCCCGCGTCACAATGACACCACCCGTGCACACACTTGCCCACGCCACTGCACGAAGAGGGGAACACAGAGCGACGGCAGTGGATGAAGGCTGCTCGTGTGAGCCGGGGAGGCGATGGAAGTGAGTGTGCGTGGCGGAATGCTCGCAGCTTCCCAGACCTGTCCATTCGCCAGCCACCCGAAAGCCACGCCGTCTGCCACATACCCCGGGGCCCCCGTCCGCACCTGCAGCCCTGGTAGCAGTGCAGGGGGTCCGCGATCTCGCAGCTCTTGCCCTCGTAGTAGCCGTGGCAGCTGCACCAGGGCTCATCCGAGTCCCAGTGCCCCCCCTGCACGCGGCCACAACATCGAAGCCGTATCGTCATCATCGTTGACGACAGCTACGACTGGCCATCGACCGTGCGAACGGTACCACGGCAATGCAAATCTCTTCCAATGACAGCGGCCATGCGCCATGCCTCAAGCCGCTTGCCCCCCTCACCGCTCACAGACCCTGGTTCCCGTGCAGCCCCCCAGAATCCGCTGATTTGCGCACCTGGTAGTTCTGTCCCTTGATCTGGCACCAGCCGCGGTGGTTGCACCTGTGGCCAGACGTCCAGCTTTGAGGCCCAGCTCTAGGGTCTCAGCGCGTGCGGGGGGGCACCCTACAACCCCAGACACGCTGCAACCCACACCCCCGCCACCCCACCGCCCCGCCCACCCGGCAACGCACGCCACCCTGCGCCGCTGCCCCACCACACCTCTCCCCACCCCACAGGACCCCACCCGCCCCTCGCCCCGCAACCGCTCACCGGTCCGGGCAGGCGCTGAGGGGCTGCAGCATGCCGCCGTCGGGCGTCTTGTGCTCCTGCAGGCCAGGCCATGTCCAAGCAACGTCATTGGGGGCCGGGCATGATGGGGTCGCGCTTCATTTGCGTGCAGCCCAGGCACGGTCGCACGGAGCCCCGGCGCGGGGCAGAGCAGGGCGTGCTCGCGAGCTCCCGGGCGCATGGGTGCGCGGGGGCCCGCAGCCCGCACGTGCGCACCTTGGGCCAGCTCTCCGGGGGCACGGGCGCCTCCGTGTAGGCGGGGTAGGCGGACACGTGGAACCACTCCAGGGCGGTGTCGTTGACCGCGGGGTGGTCGGTCAGCTGGTCCGCCTCGGGCCGGTCCTTGTACTTGTAGCACAGCAGCTGCGGACACAGGGCGAGGTGAGTGGGACAGGGACAGGCTCGTGGGGTTGGGTGGGGGCCGGCCAAGTCGTGGCGGGCCGCTGCTCGCTGGAGCCGGAGGAGGGGGAGTCCGGGCAGGGGCGCGCACAGAGCTGGGAGGCGGCTGGGAGGCCGGAGCTGGGCCCATGGCGGTAAAGCATTCCTCACTGACGTACGCACGTTGTGGTGCATGAGGATGTCGTAGAAGCACGGCCCACCCGGGGGTCCCCCCTGGCCCTCATACTTGAGGTACTCGGGGCAGGAACCCGGAAAGGCGCGCAGCTGCCTGCGGGGACAGCATGGCACGGCACGACCAGGCTGTCTCAAGGATCATACGACCTCTGGCCGCGTCTGGGCCCCAATGGCGATATACTTGGGGCATCATCCTCGGCGCGTTTAACCCCAGACCCAACTCGGAATTCACGCCGTGCGCGGTATGATAAGCGGCGCTGCGGGGATGGGCGCTGCCGGTTCGTGTCCCGTCCACGCGGCCCCGCCCTCAGCCGGCCCCCAGCTGCACGCACTTGATGCATATGCAGTTCTTTGGGAACCAGTCGCCATAGGCGGGCGTGGTCCCCGAGTCCTTGCTGGAGTGGCAGGCGGGGAACAGCCTCTCCGTGCACGTGGGGCCTGCGAGGGGACGGGTCGCGGTGGTGATGCCCCCCACGCTACACAGCATGCCGCTGAGTTGCTCAGACCGTATCAAAGTCCCCAAAGCCGTTCCCTTGAGGCTGCTAGCTGACCCTGCGCCCATGTGCGCCTGCTGACGCGCTGGCGGCAGCTGACAGCTGCAAGCAGGCACCCAGCCCGCCGCACCCGTCAGTCCGAACGGGCAGTCGCACTGCCCCGTCTCGCCGTTGCAGTTGCCATGTCTGGAGGTAGCAGCAAAGGCAGCAGGCAGGGCCGCGGGGATTACTCGTTGGGCCGTCGGGCGGGGCCGTCCGGGGAAGAGGGGGCAAAGTAGCAGGGGAGCAGGGCACCCAAGCTGAGCCGCGTTGCAGCATCAGGGCGTCCTCGTCTACCCACTTGGTGCACTCTGGGTCGCAGGACTTCGTCTCCTCGCGAAAAGGGCTCTCCTCTTGGGAGCTAATTGGCGCGAACACGCATGCGAGGACCGCCAGCAGGCGCCAGTAGCTGCCAGCTCTGATCATCGCAGTCTGCTCGTTACGTGTGTCAGCAGATCATACGTGGCAGAGTTCGAGACGTGTCCTGCCGAGCATATGAGCACTCATAGCTGTTGCATTCTTTTCACGCTCTACAATTCTCTTGTAATGCACGTAAGCAGTAGCAGACGTATCAGTTTTTATTACAGAGCAAGCCAATATAAGCGGCCGGTCGCGATCCGGATGGCACGAACCCAGCCGCCGAGGGCCCCCGCCCCTCGTCGCCTCACAAGGGGACTACTACTGACATGTGCAACCAGGCACCAGACACATGGTACAAGGTACAGCGTCAAGACCGCGGGGCTTGGGCCACGTGCATGCACATCGCCAGGGGGCTCGACACCAGAACACGCTTGCCCGTCAGTAGTTGCAGAACTCCCTGACTGCCTGCAGTTCTGCTCTTCATCTACAGCAGTGGCCTCGCACCTCTTTCAGCTCGCCTGGTCTAAAACTCTTCAAGCAAGGATGCCGTGCGGGCCTTCCGCCACCGAGGCACCTTGCCCTGCATCGCCCTGCCCTACCTCAAGCCTTGCTCCACCCAATGCATGGGACTGCGCAGCCCTCACCTTTCCTACACGCTTACTAGTCGCTCCTTGCACCGTACAAAGGAGCATGTAAAGGATACCACCCGCCTACCTGCCCGGCCCCTGCCGCGACGGTCATGTAGAAACAAACCCCGTTGCCAAACCCCGCCCCGCCCCGCCCAGCGCTTGAACCCTAAAGAGCACTCCTCAGATGACACCCATGGTCCCCGACAGCTGGCGCCGCGTCTTCTCTCCCGCCAGCTTCCGCCTCCCCGCCGCGCCACTCCCACCCGCGCCTGCGCCCGCGTCCCCCTGCCACCCTCCACCCGCGGGCTCCGTACCGTCCTCGCTGATCGCCGCCGCTGCCGCCGCCAGCGCCGCTCCCGGCGACAGCGGCGCGGGCTGCTGCTGCTGCTGCTGCTGTAGTGACTGTGGCTGCGGCGCTCGGCTCCGAGGTGAAGCCACCTGGCCGGCCCACACCGGTGAGGGGCGCATACGGGCCCCGGGTGGGACACCGCCCGGCCACTGGGGCTGCGGCCAGGGCCCCGCCCGGCCGCTGCCGCCACTGCCAGCACCGCCGGCCTGGCCGGGGCCCGAGCCGCCGAGGCTGGTGAGGCCCGGCGGGGAGAGGGTGCGGTCCAGGGAGGGCCGCACGCCGCGGCCGGTGGATGGCGCGGGTGGCGGCGCGGCGGAGAAGTGGTGCTGACCCGAGCCCGTGCGCGCGTGGGCAGCGGCTGAGTGGAGCTGCGAGAGGGGCAGGGACTTGGCGGCCAGTGAAGCATTCCCGGGGCTGGGCATCCTGTGAAGCGGCGGCCGGTCGAAACCAGCCGAGAACACGCCGGTAGATGCCGCTCCACCGCCGCCGGCCTGGCCGCTCTCTGAGGTCTTTTGCACGCCCGAGTTGGCCCCCCGGCTACGGCGCGTGAGGCTGCCGACAGCGAATATACCCGACGTCCCACCGCCGGACCCCGCCCCTGACCCGGCCCTGAAGCCGGGCTCGATCCCTGCGGCCGTGTTGGCATCTGCTGACGTGGCCAGGGCTGTGCCAGAGGTGGTGGGGACGGAGGGCTGCTGCGGAGGCGGGGGCACGGGGACCATGACCTGCAGGGCCTGCGCCGACACGATCGTACGGCCGCAGTGCGAGCACGTGGCGCAACCGCATGTCGTACAGGCGGGCGCGGTGATGGCCGGCGCGGAGCCCGGCGGGCCGGCGGGCGCTGCCGGCGCGCCCGTTGATGCTGGCGGCGGCGGCGGCTGGACGCCGGCGGCAGCAAAGATCTTCTGAATGAAGGAGGTACGCGCCGACACGGTCCGTCCGAGAGCCGTAACCGAGCCGTGCCCGCCCGTTCCGTTGCTGACCCTGGGAACCATGCCTCCGCCACCGCCTGCGCCTCCGCCGCCACCGCTCCCGAGCACTGCCAGCCCGCGGCCCGAGCCGCCCGCCTCCAGCCGCGCGACCGGCGTCAGGACGGAGCTGTGGCCCGTGTCGGAGGTGCGCCGAACGGAGCCATTGCCATTGCCATTGCCGTTGGCTGCTGCGACGGGCGGCGCCTGCGGCTGAGGCCGCGGCGCGAAGCCGGGGCTGGACGCGCGCGTGCGGCGGACGGTGCCGCCGACGCCGCCAGCGGCGGCGGCGCCGCCAGCGGCGCCTGGCGGCGCGTCGGCGCTGTGTGCCGCCGCCAGCTCCGCCACCAGGCTGGTGCCGGCGAGGAGGCCGTCGGGCGGGGACAGCGGCGGCGAGGTGGTGGGGAGGGACAGGGGCGACAGAGTGTCGGTCTGTCCCGTGCGGGAGCCGGCGGCGGCGGCCGAAGCCGCCAGGTTGATCGCGGCCGCCATGGCGGCGGTGGGCTCGCTCCCGGCGCGCACCAGCCCCATGCTGGTGCCCTTTCGGGACGTATCTTGTTGGGCCTGGCCTGGGCCTGGGCCTGGGCTGAGGCGGAGGCCGTCGGACGTGGCTCGGATAGCGCTGGTGCCGTTCTCTCCCTTGGTGGAAGGCTCCTCGGAGCTTTGGGGCGGCAGGGGGGTGGAGCCGGCGGGGGCCAGCCCCGCGGAGCCGGATGTCGCAGGTGCCAGGGAGGACCCGGCCGGAGGGAGGCCAGACCCGGAGGTGGTTGAAGGCTCCTCGCCCTCGGTCTCCCCGTCGAGGACGGAGGCCGGAACCGCCACCCAGCGGCCTGACGGCGGCGCAGGCAGGCCCGGCGGCGCCGCCGACGCCAGACGAATCGACGCCAGCGCAGCCGCCATCGCCGAGCCCGCAGGCGCCGACGAGCGGCTCGGCACCGTCGGGGGCAGGCCTAGCATACTCGACGCTGCATTGCCGCCGCGGCCGCTGCCCCCTGCTGCCATGGCTGCCGCTGCCATTGAACCGCCGCGGCCGCTGCCCCCTGCCGCCATTGCTGCCGCTGCCAGCGTCCCCCCGCGGCCGCTGCCGCCCGCCGCCATCGCCGTCGCCGCCAGCGTCCCGCCGCGGCCGCTGCCGCCCGCCGCCATCGCTGCCACAGCTGCCGAGCCGCCGCGGCCGCTCCCTCCTGCCGCCAGCGCCGCCGCAGCTGCCGTTCCACCGTGCCCGCTACCGCCAGCAGCGCCGTACATGCTGTTTCCTGCCGCAACACCGCCGTACATGCTCCCGCCGTACAGGCTTCCGCCGTACACGCTGGTGCTGGGCACACCGAGGGTGGTGGTGGATGGGCGCTGCATGGATCCCGTCTGACTGGCGCGCTCAGCACGTGACATGGATTTGCGGAACGAGATGGGGACCTCTCCGGATTCCGACATGAACCGGGATGAGCGGTTGCGGCTGCGCAGTTGCTGCAGGCCCTGATGGAGGGCACGGGAGGGCGGGGGGCGAGGAAATCGCTGAATAGTGCAGGGGCCAGGGGTGCGTGTCAGGTCAGGGCAAGGAGCGCTGGCAGAACCCCACAACGCACGAGCTCCGCCCACACACCCCCAAGCCCACCCAGCACCACACACCCGGGTACGACGGCCCGCCCCCGACCACCCCCCAGCCCCGCACGCACCTGCTCGAGCGCCGACTCTGCCGGCGCCACCGCCAGCTCGAACGCCTCCCCATCCGTGGACGTCCTCCGCGGCATGCTCATGGCAGGGGCGAGCCGCGGCGTGCCCTGCTGCACACCCGACGACACGCTGCTCCCCTCGGCACCCGCCGCGCCCGCGCCCGCACCCGCACCCGCACCCGCGCCACTGCCTGGCGTGCCCGGCGCGGCGCCACTGCCTGACGTGGAGCGCCGCCCGACCGCCGCCGCGGGAGCGCTGGGGATGCCGCGGAGGGACATGGTCTTGGCGAGGCCGCGGCCGGCCCCACGGCCGGCGCCGGCGACGGGCAGCGGGGGGGTCCCTGAGGCGCTGGGCCAGGGCCCGGAGCCCGGGCTGGGGCCGGAGCCCCCGGCGGGCAGCAGCGTGGAGGCGGGGGCGGCGACGGTGCCGTTGCCGGAGGCGTGGGGGGAGGCCGAGGCGGCGGTGGCCAGCGGGCCGGACAGCGCGCCGCCAGGGGCGCCTGAGGGAGGGGCGTTGGGGGACGCAGTGAGGGGCAGCAGAGAGGGGCAGCAAGCTGCCGGGCACTGAGCCACATGCCTTACGCCTAGCCGGCCACGGCTCCCGCTGTACAGACACCCCACACTGCGCCCCGGCGCAGGACCAACCCCACACCCACCCAAACCAGGCGCCGAAAGCCGCCCCGACCGCGCTCCCGAGGCCGCCCCGCCCGCGTCCAGGCTCCACCGGGGCCGCGCGCCGGAGGGGCGGTCCGAGGAGGTGCGGTCCCGCTCCTCCCCGGCCAGGGTGCGGACGGTGTCGGGGGTGGCTGCGGGCGTGAGGATGGGCGGCAGCGGGTCCGAGCCGTTGCCCCGGTGGGCCCCCACGGCCGTGGAGCGGCGCTGGAGCGTGGAGCGGACGGAGAAGGCCGAGGGACGCTCCTCCATGCTCTGGTGTGTGAGGCGTGGGGGATTAAGGAAAGGCGTCGCCGGGTGGCGGTTTCGAGGGGGTGGACGCCAACCTTGCGTTCCACTCGCACCGGCAACGGCGCTCTGATGGAGGCACCCTCGACCGCAGGCCCCTCCATCCCCCCTCCTGGCCCCGCCTCCCTCCCCCCACCCACCGGGTCCCCCTCCTGCTCCACCATCTCCCTGTTGACGCTCATGTCCAGCCAGGCGGACAGCAGCCGCACCAGCGACCCGTCCTCCAGGGAGGCCTGGGGGGGAGGAGGGGGAGGGGGTGGGGCGGGCGTGGGCGTGGGTGTGGGTGTGCAGGGCTCAGTCCGTGCGCTCCGCCTGGTATGCCCTGCGCTGGCTCAGTGACGTCACTCGTTCCCCGTGAACCCGTCAAGCTTCCCCCATGCCTCCCATGCCCTCCCTCCCCCCCTGCCCTCCCCCCTCCCGTGTCCACCCTCCCTCCCGCCCACCAGCTGCAGGGCCAGGTAGCAGTCCTGGATGCGGTCCCGCAGCGGCCCCATAACGAAGGAGCGCTTGAGCAGCTGCACCACCTCGCACCAGCCCTCGCCCTTGGGGGGTGGGAGAGAGAGGAGGGAGAAGCGGGTGGCGGTCGGAGGAATTGGAGCGCGGAAGGAGGGGCACAAGGCACCCGGACGCAGCACGGCTCCCATCCTGCCTACCCAGCCTACCGCACCCCCTCCCCCGCCAGTCTGCTGGACGGCCAAGCCCCCTGCCCCCTGCCCCCGGCTCCTTGCCCCCCCAGTCCCCCAAGCCCAGCCCCCTTCTAAAAGCCCCACCTCCCCCTCGGTCCCCGTGGCCAGCCAGGCCAGCAACCGGTCCCGCATGTGCCCCAGCAGGTGCGCCGGCAGGTGCGGGTAGATGCGCAGCACGGCCCGCAGGGCGCCGCCGCGCAGGTGCCACACGCGGCAGGGGCGCTCGGTGCGGACGGTCCAGAAGCGGGTGCTAGGGGGGGAGGAGGGGAGAGGGAAGGGAGTGGGAGGGTGGGGATGGGGGGAGGTGCAGGGGGCAGGGGGACAGGGGGTACACGCCAGCCCAGGGCTGGAGCTAGGGTGGGAAGGCGACGCCGCAACTCGGCCGGGGCACATGGGACGTGCGTGACCCGCCAGGGCGCCGGAGCGGCCTGCTCTGGCTCCCCGCCCCTCGCCCCAACCCTCGGCAGCTCACGGCTCCACCCCCCACCTGGCGGCCGGGATGACCTCCGCCAGCACGCTGCCCTCCCCCAGCAGACAGGGCAGGCACGAGCCGTCTGCGCCCGCCGGGGCCTCCTGCCGCTCCTGCGGGGACGAGCGGCGGGGGCGGTGAGGGCCGCAGCTGCGCAGCGAGCGGGTCCGTCATACAGGGCCAAGGTGGACACACGTGCAGAGGGAGGGCAGCTTCCGTCGGTCGACCTCAGTCTTGCTACATGCTCGGGCGCCACCCCTCGCCGAGCCCACACCCGCCCCCCCACCTGGTTCCTTAGTGCCAGCAGCACGCCCTCCTCGCACACCCAAAGCCCGCCCCCCTCCGCGTCGTCCCCCAGGCGGTACAGGTCGTGGCCCGTGGGCAGCTCCAGAACCACACAGTGGGAGGCGATCAGCTCCCGGACCTGGGGGGGCGGGAGGGGGAAGGGGGGGGGCGCCAGTTGGAGCACCGGAGAGGGAGTGAGGGCAACGGTCGGAGGCGTGAGGGCGGTCGGCCGTTGTGTCTGCCTGTGCTCCCTCGTCTGACAGACTCCAGAGCCACAGAGCAGATGCCCCCGCCTGCGTTAGACACCCTCCCCTCCCCGTCCAATCAGCGGACATTCACAAACGCAGCTCCGTCTCACACCGCCTCACACCTTTGCACACGTCCATCCCAAGCCCCGCATCTGCCGCGCCCCTTCCCCCCGCCCCGCTCAAACGGGCAACACCCGTCGGCAACGCCCCCCACTCCTCGCCTGCCCCCCACCTCGGGTGCCAGTCCTGCCAGGGCGGGCACCTGACCCATGAGGTCCCGGAGCACGTGACGAACCACCTGGGGGGGGGGGTGGAGGAGGAGGTGGGGGACAGGATTGGGGAAGGCGGGGGAAGGTGTGGGGGGAGGAAAATGCTTGATGCTGAGCGGGATCGTGCCGCACGAGTGGGGCCGGAATAGCGTTGAGGGGGGTTGAGGGATGAAGACATCTGGAGCCTGCCGCCTCGCCAGCAGTGGCTGAAAAATGGGGCCAACGCCGCCGCCTACGGTAACCAGCTGACGCCCCGCGCCCCTCCCCCCCTGCGGTCTTCCCCCCGCCCCACGCAATCCCGGGGCCCCACCCTCTGTCGCAGGTACGCGGGCAGTTCGAACACGATGTCACCCTCCGTGCGGCCCTCCTCCTTGCGGGAAACGAGCTCAGAATAGAAGGTCTGTGGGGGAGGGGGTGGGTGGTGTGGCGACGGGGCCTTGCCTGCTGGGCTGGCCGGACCGGAACGGACCGGGCCGGACCGGACCGGACCGGACGACAGGACGCCGAGGACGCACGAGGCGGCAGCAGGCGGGGTCCAGCGCCGGGCGGGTGGGAGCTCAGCAGGGAGCCTGCCCTTACCAGACCGGACCGGACCGGACCGGACCGGACCTACCAGCACGTCTCTCCGCACGCCGTCCGGCACCTCGCCCTCCTCCATCCACCGCCGGATGTAGGCCAGCCTCCGCCGGGCGTCGTAGGCTTGCTGCGGGCGCGGGCGGGAGCGAGGGGGTACTGGTCATCAGTAAGGCGGCGACCAGCGAGACCGATGCGCACCGAGGTCCAGAGTGCCTAGCTTCCCGTCGAGACTTTTAAAACGCTGAGGGTATCCAAAGCGCGTGCGATTCCGCCAAAGGGGTGAGCTGCTTCGATGCCCATTCACCCCCCGTAGATCCGGCACCCGTACACCGCGCCCCCCCGCCCCAACCCACCTGCGCCGCCGCCTGGCTCCTGCGCAGCGTGTCTCCGATCAGCGCCACCGCCATCCCGAACAGCAGCAGCCCGTTGAGCGCCATGAACATGACAATGACCTGCGGATACGTGCGCAAAGGATAATAATATACATAATCTAAATTGAGGTAAGAAGGTTCGGGTCAGCAATCTGTGGCGTAGGGCGCCATGAACATGACAAGGACCTGCGGGAAGTCGGGGGCATGAGCGGCCGCCCTCAGGCTTCCAGCACGGGTCACCGGTACTGTGGTCCCATGCACTCGGGGCAATTAGTAGAAAGACAGGCTACTAGAAAGGGGCTTGTTCGTCCGTTACTTGTGGTCCCGTGTGGGTGCGTGGGTGCCGTGGGGCAGGGAGGAGGGTGGTGCCTGCGAGCCTTCCTTCGCTGCCCTCGATCCCCCCATCCCTGCCTGTTCTCTAATTCGTCAAAGATCACCCCAATCTCCCCATTTCCCCCCCCCCATCCCTGCCTGCTCGAGGGGGCTCTTGGGAGTGAAGTCGGCGTAGCCCGTGGTGGTCATCTGGGCGGGCAGTTGGGTGGTTGGGTGGTTGGGCGATTGGAAGGGTGGTTGGTATGACGGTTGGAAATACGGTTGGAAGGGCGGTTGGAAGGTGGGAGGGAGTTGTGGGCCTGGGCGCTGACGTGGGGCCTAACGTACGGCCCACGCAGGCCGTCGTCCCTCCGCCCCCCCCTTCGGCTCTAGACAACCCCCCGCCCCCCCTTCCACATGCACACCCTCCTTAAGAGCCGGCCGGCTTTCCACCGCGCCTACGCTTCCCTGGCTCACACGAGCAGCGCCTCACACACCGGGGTCTACAGTTCCGCGCTTTGGGGTTCGCTTCACTTGCTACCGACACAGGGCCAGCGCACACCCCCTGCTCACCACGGTCGTCGTGAAGTACACGGCCGTCCACCACTGCCGTACTGAGGAGCAGCACTCCGGCAGCTCCAGCCACGCGCTCACAGAGTCCATCCACGTCAGCTTGCCGGCCTGGGGGGGGGGGTTGTAAGGGGGGGGGTGCGGCAAGGGAGGTGCAGGTGTGGTAGGGGGGGTGGAGGGGCAGGAGGCCGGGAGCAGAGGGCACGGAGGCGGGTGCGGTTGTGCGGCGGAGGGGCACCGGGCGCGCATGCGGGCTGGGCAGACTTAGCCATGGCGAGCGGTAGCCACGATGGACGCGATGGGTGCCAGCGCGCAGGGACCGACGGTGGAAGGGGCATGCGCGCAGGACCCCGTGCCCTCCGCAGCCCCCCCACCCCCGCTCCCACCTCCCGCTCGTAGTACGCGACGAGCAGGAGGATGCAGGCGTAGAGGTTAATCATCACTACCGCCTGGGGGCGGCGGGGGGGCGGAGGGGAGAGGCAGGGGCCGGGGCAGTCAAGGGAGAAGGGAGGGGTTGGGCCCAGGTCGCCCGGCCGCCTGCCGTCGCCAGGCAGCCCCGCCCAGGTAGCATCGACCCACATGACCCACATGACCCACATGACCCACATGGCCCCCAATGCCCGGAACCCCCCACGCTGAGCACTGCATCTGTGCCCAGGCCGCCCCACGTCACGCCCCACCCCCCACACACGCCCCCTCCCACTTGTTGCTGATTGGGTGTTGCGGTTCAGCACGCGCCCCCCACCCCGCCCCACACACCCCGTATCCCAGCAGCGCTGTGTACACGGTGGTGATGGACACGTTGTCAGCCAGCCAGGAGGGGCGCAGCTCTGAGCCCACACTGTTCTTGTAGAGTTGCTGAGGGGAAAAAAGGGGGACAAGGAGGAGTGAGTGGGGGCCGCGGGGGTGATATGGTGTATTGGTGTTGTCGGCCGGGTGCCGGCAGGCATACGGCCGCCTCGCCCCCCAAAGGGCCACATGATCCCCCCCCCCTACCTTGCCTCCCTCCCCTCCCCCGTGATACCCCCTCCCCCTCCGCAGCGCTTCAATTCGTCATGTGGTTTCCCTCCCCCCTCTCCCCCCACGCCCTCCCCCCTAGACGCTCTCCCGCTCAGCTTCCAGCACCCCCCCTCACCCCTCCTCACCTTGATGATCCCCGCCACCCTGAACAGCCGCACCAGGCGGATGAGCGACACGATTGACACGGTCTGGTTGCGGGCCACACCCTCGCCCAGGGAGATGATGACGATCTGGGTGCCGTACGGGGGGGGGGAGGGGGATGTGGGAGGGGGTGTGGGGCAGGGTTGGTCGTCGGAGGATGTGGAGAGGAGCGAAGGGAGAGGGCCCACGCAAGAAACCCAAGACCCTCTCCATTTCCCACTCTCCACCAGACCCCTGCCTCCATCACCCCCTCCCTCCGGCCCCCCTCCCCCTCCCCCCCTCCCCTCCCTCCCCACCAGGTACACGAAGGGCGCTATGGCCAGCACGTCCAGCCAGAAGGCGGGTGTGGAGGCGTAGAAGCGGGCCAGGTCCGGGCCGTCCACCACGGCCCGGGAGCGGTAGCCGCACGACAGATTCAGGCCCACCTGGGGGCAGGGGGCAGGGGAGGAGGGGGGAGGGGAGATGTCCGTAACTGAGCGGGAATATGTCGGTATACGCCAGGGAAACGAAGCTGGGGAGGGGGGGAGGGGAGGAGGGCACTGGGTGGGTGCTGCCAGGTTCGAGGCAGGAGGCTCACGCAGCTGCCCGCTGCCTGCGCCCGGCCCCACATGCGCCCCCTTCCCCACCCCCGATGCACCCCCTCCCCACGTGCCTGGAAGCACAGCAGGATGTTGGCCGAGTAGATGATGCCTGGGGAGGGGGGGGAGGGGAACAGAAAGGGTGGGGGCATGAGTGTCGCCTGCCTCCATAGGCAGCCGCACAGCCGCTCTGCACCGCCGTAGCTCCCTCGGCCCTCCCCGCCCAGCACCCTCCCCTCCCCCCCCTCCCCTCCCCTCTTTTTGAATGGTGTTGCTCGGCTCCCCATAGCCCCTCCCAGTGGTGTCTCGCGCGAAGACTTTCTCCACCTCATCCCCCGCCAGGGCGCGCATTTGCTGGGCGGTTTAAAGCGCACCCCCTCCCCCCGCTGCCGCTCTATCTCTTCCTCCGCTCTTCAATGCTCCGAAAACCACCCCCGCTCCCCCCCCTTCCCTCCCTCCTCCGCCCCCCCCCCTCACCCCCCGCCAGGTCCGTCCGCGTGCAGGCCGCCTCCAGGTGGCCGTAGTTCTCCAGGCAGAAGGCCACGTTGACCGGCACCCAGAAGGCCGTGAACACGCAGTCGAACAGCAACATGGCCCCGAACCAGGCCAGCGCGGCGCCGCAGCGGGGGTGCAGCACGGGCAGGCCGAACACGGAGCGCCTGGGGGGTGGGAGGGCGGGGTAGGGGAGGAGGTGTGGGGGGGGGGGGAGGAGGGGGGAGGGGGGGAAGCGGCAGGCCCTACCTGACCGCTCCCCGCCGGTACACATGGCCGTCCAGCCCCCTCAGCCGCCCCCCGCGCCCTCCTCCTTCTCACCCCTTCCCCCCAGCACACACCGCCCTCGCCCCCACGCCTGGGCGCCCCATTCCCCGTCAGCCGCCACCCTCCAGCACCCCCTTTCCCCCTCTCCATTACGTTGAACTACTCGGCCTCTTCCCCCCCCCACACAAATCCCCTGGGCGCCCCCCTTCGGACCGCCTCCCTCCCCTCCCCTCCCCCCTCCACCTGGGCGCCCCCCTGCACGCCGCCTCCCTGTCCAGCAGCTCCTGGCTGTAGGCCTCCCAGCTGGCCAGGCCCACGGGCAGCTGCCGGGACACCAGGCTGTACAGCACGCCTGGGGGCCGGAGGGGGGGGCGCGGCGGAGGAGGGAGGGGGGAAGGTGGGAGGGGGAGGGGCGGGCGGCAGCAGCTGCGGCCGCGGTTGGGCTGGCGCTGCTTGTGTGAAGGGCTGCTCGCATGAGCCGGGAGGTGGAGATGCGGTGATTAGCCGGCCGGCCTTAGATACGGAACTAAGGCCCGAGTTCAAAGCCCTTTTAGCTGGACGTGTGTGTCTCGCAGGCCCCGTGTGGCAGCAGCACGCCCGGAAGGTTCTGTTGGGCGGGGCCATGACTTGAAGCGGGAGGCATGGGGGGCAGATCTTGCTCGTCCCACGCTCTGAGGAGAGGGTTACAGCCCAATCCCGCAGCGGTCTATTGCGCTGCCCTCTCAAAGTACACCCCAAAGGCTTCCGGCCTGAGCACGCCCCGTCCCAGGCTCCGGGCTTGGCTGCAGGGCCTGCGACCCCCCTCCACCCCGTGCCGTATCGTACCTTGCTCTCCGCCTCCCTCGCCTGCCGCGCTGGAGGGCGGGCTCCAGGCGGCGTGCCAGAACCGCGTGCCCGCCTCCCGCAGCTGGTGCCCGATATGGCGGGTAATCTCCCTGAACGTCGGCCCCTGGTGCGATTGCGGAAGCGTGGCCTCGCCGACTGCTACGACTGATGCCGCGGCCGGTCCGCGTGTGGGGGGCAGTAGGGATATGCCGCAGCACACCCAACGGCGGCGGAGCTTTGACGAGGGCACGCGCGGGACCGCGAGCGGCGCTGACCAGGCCTTGCCCGCGTGGGCGAAGGCCGACAGCGCGTCGTCTGTGGTGTCGTAGGAGGAGCTGTCGGGCGGCAGGTGGTTCTCGGTCTGTGGGGATGGGGAGGTTATGCAGACAGGGGTGGCGGGGGAGACCGGGTGGAGCGGTGGAGGGTGGAGGCTAGCGGAGCAGAAAGGGCATGGTCGTGACCCTGGGCACGTGAGCTCGCCTACCTGCACCCGCTTGCCGGCCAGGTCGTCGACCTCCGCGCCGTCAGGGCCATCCTTTGCCTTGCCATTGGCAGCCGGCTCCACGAGGAGACCGACGGTGGACGGCGGCATGCCTCCAGCCCTTGGCTGTCCCCAAAGCCTAGTGGACCATGAGCATTGCTAATAAGCATCGGGTTTTAGGCTCCATCGCAGGGAGCAGGGTGGCACTTGAGCCGGCACAGGAGGAGTTTGGCGATTCCTGGTTCGCAAATGGAAGCAGGCCAGACGAGAGTGAGGTCCTAGCAGTGCAAGGTAAGGTCGTGTCACAATTGCTGTTCGCAGGACCTAGCTGCTGCTGGGGCTCCGGATTGGCAGACTAGGCCCCCGTGCCCATCGCTGCAAGGCCGGGCCGACTTGCGCTGTTTCACCACATTGCAGACGAGCGCGGCTCATTTGAACGGTCGCAGGGGGGACCTGCCGTGTAAATTACCGATCGAAAGGGGTCGGGGTAATGACAGCCCGCTCAGCCGAGCACACTTGAGGCCCGAGTTAGCGTAGATTCTCTAGCATACCTATGGCGCTGGCTGTGCTCATCGCGGCATTGTGCCTGGCGCAAGCGAGCGATGTTGCTGCTTCGCACTTTCGCGAGGAGACGAAGTCCTGCGACCCGGAGTGCTCAAAGTGGGTAGACGTGGAGGCCCTGATGCTGAAACGCGGCTCAGCTTGGGTACCCTGCTATTGCTCCGGTCCCTTGCTCCCTGTCCAACCCCAGCCACCTCGTCCACCTCGCCTTAACCCCTGTCCCCTAGGATTGGCAACTGCAACGGCGAGACGGGGCAATGTGACTGTCCTTTCGGCCTAACAGGTGCCGCGGGAAGCGAGCGGGAAGCCGGGCTGGGAACAAACCCTGCCAGCATGGTTCCTGCCGTGTCCCTGCCGTTCAACCCCCTTCTGGGGGAATGGCACGGACAGGAGTTGCGAAGGACTGCAGGCCTTCAGCACCCTTCAGCTTGAGACGTTGACGGGGTCCGGCCCTTCACCTGCGCCGTGGGCTGGGACCTGTGCTGGGACGTGTCCAGGCCGTGTCTGTCACACCGGGGTGCTGGGCTCGTGGTGCCCCCCCACGTGCCCAGCACACCGCCATAACAAGCTGCATGGCGGGCTGGCTTCATGGCATCGGGAGCGTCGGCACGCGGCCGACCCCCCCCCCTGACCCTCCCGCCCCGGCCCCCCAGGCCCCACGTGCAGGGAGCAACTCTTCCCCGCCTGCCACTCCAGCCTCGAACCGGGGACCACACCCAACTACGGCTCCTGGTACCCCAAGAACTGCCTAGTGGGTCGGCATGCCGTGCCGTGCTGGTAACGGCGGTCTTGTGACGGGGCGTTGTTGTGTGCCCCACGTCTCTGTTTGGCCTCGAGCGGGTGGCGCGGGGCCCGTGGCTGGCTCCGCTCACGCTGAGGCATGGCATGGCATGCGAGCTGTGGGTCTCGATGGCTTGGGTTGTGTATGCCGCCAGCCCTGTCCAGGGCCCAACTGCCAGCTCCATGCCCCCTAACGCACGCTCCCCCGCCCCTGCCCGCACGGCCGCAGTGCTTCAAGCAGCTCCGGGCTCACCCCTACTCGTGCCCGGCCTACCTGCGGGCCGAGGGGTCGTACGGCAGCCAGATGCTGCAGCCCTGCTTCTATGACGCACTCATGCGGGGCGGGGTGAGGTCATGGGCGCATGGGGTTCGGCGGCAATGGGGGATGGGCGGAGGATGGGTTGTGTTCGGGGCCTGGGCGGGCGGACAGAGGCAATCAAGGTCACATCCAACAAGGGCACACTGTCCGCACCCAACAACGCAACCATGAGCTTGCCCTGCCCCTCTCTCCCGCAGCTGCTGTGCTACAAGTACGCCGACCGACCCGAGGAGAAGCAGCTGTCGGACTCGCCGGGGATAGACGACCCCGGGGTGGAGTGGTACCGCATCAACTCCTACCCCGAGTACAAGGAGATCAGGGTGGAGGGGGAGCAGGTGCCCAAGGTGGGTCGGTGGGGGCCGAGGGGGCGGCAGTTCCCGCTGCGACCTAGAGCAAGCGTTCTGACAAGGAGGAGTGGGGACCTGGGCGGGGTGGCGGAGGGGCCGGCTGTGTGACTGGACGGCAGCTCAGCTCCCGTGTCGGCAGGGAGGGCTGCGCTGGGGGTGCGCTTCGCTTGCTTGAGGCTGGGCTCACAAGTGTGACCGGTCGGGGAACCCTGCAGGAGGTCAAGACGCCGGACGGCGGGACGTGGCGGCCGCTACGGGAGTGCCCCGGGAAGTGAGCACACGTGCCGCTGGGCCATGAAGAAGGGGGGGGAGGGCGAGCAGGGCCCGGCTTGCCAGCTTTGCGTGCGGGCTTCCCTCTGGCAGCATGCCACCGCCTGCCGTCCCTGTACCTGGCTTGTGCGGCGGCTCCGTGCACGCTTCCAACTGCCAACCCTCCTGTGCCGCCGCAGCTGCTCCCACCGCGGCTGGTGCCAGATCCAGGGGTCGAATTACCAAGTGAGCCGGGGGGTAGGAGGGCTCTCAGCATGGGAGCCAAGGCACGATGCCTGGCTCTGAGCCGCCCCTTTGAGATCTCCTCCGCGTGCTTGCTTGCTTCGTCCCCGTTCCGTGGGCCCATCCACTTCCTCCTTGACGCAGTCTCACGCTGCAGGGATTGCCCGCTGACGCCCACCCGCCCCTCCGAATCCGGCCCCCGCTTCCCGGCTCCTTGCGTGCGGGGTGCGTGCAGGGCAGGCACGATGACCCCCAGGAGCGCTGGTGCAGCTGCCACTCGTTCTCCCAGGGCGTTACCTGCGAGATCGCCGAACCCTACCATTGCTACAACAACTGCAGGTGGGTATGGGGCTGTGCGGGCGGGTGGCGCATGCGGATTCGGAAGCTGGGGCTGCTTTCGACCTGTTTGCTGAAGGAGAGAGTTGAGTGGGATTGGCAGTCTAGGGTCAGGCATAGCGTCTGAGGTCGCGGCTAGTACACCACGTGGCTCGAGAGCGCGGACCCGCTTGTCGCTGACCTGGCCGCCTGACCTCCCTGCCGGCCCCGTGCAGTGGCCGGGGCGAGTGCGCGCGCGGCGGCTGGTGCCACTGCCAGCCCGGGTACTGGGGTCACGGCTGCACGCGGAGCAAGGCATACGTCAGTGACAAGGGTGGGTGGGGCGAGGGCGGAAAGAGAAGTGGAGGAAGAGACGGGCGAAGTGAGGGCGGCCGGGCAGGTTGCGTGTGTGGTCGGCGTGTGTCGTGCTCGTCGGTCGATCACCGACGCTTGCGGACGATCGAGGCGTTCGGTACTCAGGAATGACATTACTGTGTGGTACACGCGGGCCTCTGCTCACTCGATCCACGCCCCAGGCTGGCGGCCCAACCACGCCGACATCAAGATCTACGTGTACGACCTGCCAGAGATCGTCGTACACCGCCGCGAGTTTGACGACCAGTGGTACGCACGGGGTTTCCGGGGAGGGATGACCGGCGCTTCGCACCCACATGTCATCCTCGCTCGTCAGCCCAGTTTGCTGCTCCCACTGCGCCTGTTGGCTGAAGTCCCCTGCGACGCTCCCTAGTCCTTTTATGCCATACATGCGTTACGTGCACCACAGCGCGCATATTGTTGGTGGCCGCCCGTCTGCCCGTCGAGCCTCGTGGGCAGGCATGCCACCATCACCACCGCGGCCTCCCTTTCCCCCGCAGCGCGCTGCCCTACCCTTCCCTGCTCAGCTCTACCCGTCTGCCCGATCCGGCTCGCCGGCTGATGCAGTACGATCCTTCCCCAACCTGCTGCCCCCCTCTCCACCCCCCGGCCCCCCAGGGCGCTTATTGACCGCATGTACAACGTGGAGATTGAGTTCATGGAACACCTGCTGGCGGACTGGGGCGTGCGGACGGAGAACCCCTGGGAAGGTGCGTCTGGGTGTCGCCGGTGGCGGCTGGGGCGCTGGGGGATGTCCCGGGCGGGGGTTGTTGCGGCCGGGCCTTGAGCTATGCGCGTAATCGCATCGTGAGGGGAGGTTGTGCTGAGCTGCGGACTCACGGTAGGCGTACCGCAGCTGGCTGTTCCTGGTTCCCGCCCCTCATCCCATCCGTTCCCGCACGCAGCTGCGCTGTTCGTGGTCCCCTCCTTCACCTACTGGTACACCGGTGAGGCGGGAGCCGGAGCAGGGCGCTGCCGATGGCCGGATTCCTGGCCAGGGGCAGACGCTGCGTTCGGCCACCGCGGCCCTTCCTTGCGCCAGCACTTCAGGGCCGGGGCCGATCCGTCTCCGTACTACTGCTGCTACCCAACCTCAACACGCGCACCCAAATGAGCAGCCGCCCACCAAGCGCGCACGCACGCACGCCCGGCCCTCCGCAGGCAACATTGGCAACCCGTACTACCTGATGCAACACGTGACACACCACCTGCAGCAGCTGCCCTTCTTCAACCTGACGGGCGGCCGCAACCACGTGCTCATGGCCACAAACGACCGGGGCGTGTGCAAGCTGGGGCAGGCGCAGCTGGAGCTGCAGCACTCCATCAAGGTGCGTGTGGCGGGGCGTGGGTGCTGCGGGGGATGCCCGGCGAGGCGCTGGATGGTGGGGGGCTTGGGCTCACAGCAGACTTGCTCGCGAGTGCAGCGAGTGGGGGCGTGGGTGTGGCGGGGGGCGGGGCTCTCGGGGCGAAGGTGTTGGGGTTTGCGTGCGGTAGGCAACGGGCTGATGGAGCACAGGAGGAGGCGCCCGAGGCGGGGGGCTGGTGCACTGGGGCTGGGGTTGGGGGTGGTCCGCTTGCGCTCGGCGCTCAAGGTGGATGCGGGAGGCCGTGCTGGCCTTGCGGGCAGGGGCTCAAGGCGGGGGCCTCGCCGTGAGGGATGTATCGCTCGGGTGGGTCAATCGTTCCCGGCTCACCCCGTGCACCGCAGTTGGTGCACTTCGGCCAGGCCCCGCGCCGCCCCTACGCGCGCCACAAGAACCCGGAGGCGGGGCACCACCTCACCGGCAACCTACCGCAGCCGGGGCACCGCTTCGAGGGCTTCCCGGATTTCAACGGGTGAGTGCAGGGAAGTGTTCCGTGCGCGGTGCGCACAAGGGGGATGCGTCTAGATGTGGGTGCGGACTGTCGGGGTGGATGCAACGTGCGTGCAGGGCATGCTGACGGCCCCCGCTCCGGCCCTCCAGTGGTGACGTCATGGAGGAAGCCGAGATCTGCTACCGGTGAGCCTAGCAGTGTGCACAAGGGCTGTGCCAGGGAGGATTGAGGCCCTTCTGCCATCTCGATGCAGCACTGCTCGCACCCGCTCCTCAGCCTCGGCCCTACCTCAGCCCTGGCCGCGCATGCTCTGGCCCCGCCTCGCCCCCATCTCCCCCCCATGCGCCCCTCCCCCCAGGCCCGAGAAGGACGTGGTGACTCCGAACTACCTCCACACGGCCTGGGTGCAGCCAGACACATACTCCAGGGTGTGTCTTGGGAGCGGGGCTAAGCACAAGAGTCCCACGACACCACCTCCTTAGCACATACAGCTGCCCAACCAGAATACTTGGTCCTCACCCCAGCCCCCAAAGGCGGCCTTCTGTATCAACTCGCCCCAGCTCTTTCTCAAGCACAGCCCTCTCTCTCACCACCGTTACAAAGGCTCCGAAGAGGCCATCCCCACAGCGTTCTACCGCCCATTTTTGGAGGTGTGCTCGCCCTGGGGCTGCAGGTGTGGAAGGTGGAGGAGCTGCCCGACGGCAACCGCAAGGTGACCCGACGGACGGATGCGGAGCCTCGGGAGACAACGCTCTTCTTCGCAGGCTACGTCAAGTGGGTGTGGTGACTGGGGGGAAGGAATGTTCGCGGGCCCGGTTGGCGTGCCGCGACCACACCATCATGGTTCGGACCGTCAGCAGCTAGTTCTGGACGTTGCGGCCTCGCGCAACGCGTCTTGATCGGTGAGCACTCCTTCGCGCCACCCTGCCACCCCCCGCAGGCCCGACATGGTGTACTCCCAGGGCGTGCGGCAGACCCTCCACCGCATGTTTAAGAAGGGCGGCAAGCACGACCCCGAGGGGCCCAACAAGCGCCCCGACTACAAGGTCTCGGAGCCCGTGTGTGAGTGGCGGAGGGGCCGCACGGTGGGATCCCCCACCTCAGGGCTGGGTCCATCCGCGACCCAGAGCACTAGGCCGTCGGGGCGCTTGGATGGGCTCCGGGTGGTCTGCGTACGGTACTGACGGGCTTGCCGCACGCACGGTGCCGATGGTGCCCCGGCTCCGGTGGCGAACGGCCTGGCCAAGGACGGAGGCAAGCCGCGCCGGCTGAAGGAGTCCTGTGCTTTGAAGCGCGCGAAGCCGCGCGGGCTGAAAGAGTTTGATCCTTCTTCGAAGTGCTCTTCAATGTTCCGCAAAGCTTCCACCCGCCCCGCAGACAACGCCGTCGACCAGATGATACACTCCAAGTTCTGTCTGGCCCCCATGGGCGCCGGCTGGGGCATCCGCCTCGCGGAGGCCATGGTTACCGGCTGCGTGCCGGTCATCGTGCAGGACCATGTGTACCAGGTGGGGTTGCAGAGGAGGCTGGCTGCTGCCATGTCTGGTAGGTAGACATGAAATGCTGCTCGTAACCCCATGCGCATTGCGTCCCTCTCGCTTCACCCCAGGCCCTGTGGGACGTGCTGCCGTACGAGGAGTTCTCGATCCGGATCTCCCGCGCCGAGCTGCATGATCTGGTCAACATCCTCGATGACGTCACGCCCGAGCAGCTGAAAAAGCTGCAGGTAGCATGATTGGGGCGGACCGTGCAAGGCTAGGTTGGGGGCCGCCGGGCCCTGCTGGGTAGTGGTAGAAAGGAGCAGCTCAGGATACGGAAGGCGAGGAACGCGGACCGGACGAAGTGGATTGGAACGTGGACCTGACTAAAGTCTGAACCCGCTGCCCCGTCCCTTCCCAACCGTGCACCTTGTGCTGTGGCCACAGGCGGGAGTGGACAAGTGGCATAGGTGAGCCTTCGGCCGGATATTGGGTTTGCCTCTTCGCTGGGCTACGGCTGCAGGTGCCGCGCGATCAGCATACGGCCCATGAGCCTGCGACCCGACGGTCCAACCCCGCGCCTCCCTACTTGAAAATTCCGCAGGGCCTTTTACTGGGACAAGGAGTGGGGCGGCCTCGCGTACAACTACACAATCACGGCGCTCAAACGGAGAGCGCTGCGAATGTGGAGCCAGGATTTCCGGCACCACCATTTGCACCTGCGGTAGCAAACACACGGCCGCCCCTCCGTCTGGAGACATCCCCAACGCGCCACGGGCCGGCGGGCGAGGGAGGAGAGCGAGAGGGAGAAGAAAGAGGCGAGGGACACGACGCGCCGGGAGACTAAGGCGGCAGCGGCCGAGGCGCGCAGGCCGGGGACAATGAGCACAAGGAGCGGGGGGCGGGCGGGGCGGAGGCAGCGCCTCAGGCGGACAGCGGTGACCTCGATCTTCGCCATCACCGCCACCATCGCCACCTGCGAAACTGCTGCCGCTTGGGGCAGGGGCATGGGCATGGGCAACGCACTAGTGGCGTGTACCGGTACTGGTCAGCGCGGGGGTGGCTACAGCCCAGCACCTGCAGCAAGGCCAGAAATTGAGCGATCAAAATGGAAACGAGGGGCCGCCTGCTCTTCCTTCTGCACCTAGCTAGCTAGGGAGAGGCACGTCGGGGCCTAGATTGAGAGCAGAGCACCCGGCTCGACAGACGATGCATCGCTGTGCGTGCCCACTGCTGGAGTGCTACTCAGAGGGCGGGAGCCCAGGGTGAACAAGGGGCCATGCTAGGGATCAGCACTTCGGGGGCAGGAGGGGGAGTGATCACATGTTAACTTGCCCATCCACGATGGGACAGAGCCTTACGGATCGGCCCGAATACCGACCCCCCAGTACGAGTCAAAAACAGTTCACACTTTGACGACCGTCCTTAGAGGCAGCCCTGTGAAACGAACGAGAGGACGCAACACGACGCGGACATCACGCGATCGAATACTGCAGCGCGCGAGGCCGAGGAGTGCCAAATCGAGGATGTCCAGGCCTTGTCGGCAAACTCATCGCGACTCAGTCGCTCACAGCAGCACATCATCAGCGTGTGGCGGACAAAAAAGCCGGGGAAGCGCGTGGGGCCCGAGCGCAAAAGCGACCGAGTGCGACAAAGTCTTCGGGCTTCAACAGCCCTTCAACACGACATACTACACATAGTAGATAGCGAGGAGCACAAGCCGGGGCGCAGCGCTGCGAGTGGGCATCGAGCGGCTCGCGACCGAAACTGGAGGCACATGGCGCGACTTGACGCCAGCCCCAGCACACCAAGTAACGCATCACGCGATACGTAGACAAGGCATCTCATGGCAACTTGGGCACCACAAGTCAGGATGCACCCATGCTCGGCACGCGTGGCAGCGACGCCACCTCGCGCGACGGCTGCGTGCTCGCGCAGTGAAAGCGATAACAGACCGGGCTACGGGCAGTCGGGCACGCGGCTCCGGACACCACCGAGCTCGGTGGCATCCTGGCATCATCGCCCCTTCGCCGTCGCCCCTTCCCCCCTCGCCCAAGGCGCACGGGAAGCAAGTCCGCACAGTCCAGAGCTGACAGGACAACAAACCGACACGCCAGTTGGCAGCTCTGGCCCCCAGCAAGCTGGCGGACACGCAGGCTGTCACCTGGCGCCTCTGGCTTGCTCGGCCAACATGCCAGTCGGCACCCGAAAGCCCCTCACCCTCCCCGAGCTGAGCGAGTTGTCTATAATAACCCTCCCCGAGCCCCTGCGCCCCTCCGCGCGCCCCTCCGCGCCCCCCTTGATTCAGCATCTTGCGGTCAACTGCTTGTGCCCACCGCGCTCCTTGCACCCTGCCTTGGCCCTTGCCCGGAACCCAGCACCTGCCGGCACCCTCCCCTCAGCCCTCACCCCCACTGCACCCACAGCGCCCCCTTCCACCCCCGCGAAGCTTGATCCAGTCACCTACTCCGGCTACTCGTGTGCCACCCTCGCCCCTCTGGCCCCCCTGTCGGCTTGCCCTCCGCGCCCCACCCCCCGCGCCCCACCCCCCGCGCCCCGCACCCCTTAGCGTCCCCCTGCTCACCGTGGCCCCCACACCACCCCCTCGCATGCTCTGCGCCCCTTCACCCCCCCTCCCCCCACGGCCCCGCCCGCGGCCCTCGCCCTGTGCCCCGAACCCCTCAACCAAGCCGAGCTCCCTGCGCCCCTCGCGTGCACTGTGCCCCCCACACCGCCCATGCCCCACACGCGGCTCATGCCTCCACACTCCTCGCGCCCCTGCCCTGCATCGCTGCTCCCAGCTGGTTGGTGTCGGCACGACACGGCATGGGGGGCGTTGGGGGCATGGGGGGCGTGGGTTTGCCCGTTCCACGGCTCACTAGGAGCCCTGCGCCCTCAGTCCAGCCCTGCAGTGCCGTTTCCTACTCCGCTGGGGACCTGGGCTGCCTGTTTCGACCTGCAGCGCCCTGGCCCGACGCCCGGTGGTGTGAGGCCTGCGTGTCGCGCTGATGTGCCTGCGCTGCTGCCTGGGACCACCCGGACGCCTCCGCCGTTGCCCCTACATCAGCCTGGCGACCGTGCGCCCCCCAGCCGGACCCCGCATCCGCCGCCGCTTCACCCCTGAATTCCTGTGTACACCTCGCACATGCCCCACCACTGGTGTGCAACCGCGCAGCACATGGGAGCCTGGATTCAGCAGCATCCCTGATGGGCGAGCTCAATCTCTGCGAAGTAGAGGGGTTTGTGTGTTTAGTGGGCATCTGTCCCTCAGGGGACCTATCAGAAGGTGGAGGGACGCGAGCTCGTGTGTTGGTGGGGGCTCTGGGCGCAGCGTCGGGCACGGGCGTAGATTGGGACCGGCTGTGTTATGGCGACTGAAGGCCGCGGCAAGGCTCTGCAACACCCTGGTTGCATCGTAGTTGCATTCGCACCATTGCCGTGTCATCGCCGCACGCAGTGCAGCCACCGGCTATGGCCCCGTGCGTGCCTTTCCTTGCTGGAATGCTTCCTGCGACGTGCAAACGCGTCACTGGTCGGCAAACAAACTAGCCGGTGCTTGGCAGGCGCCAGAGACTGCCAGACGCGTCTGAATATCTGCTAGTGACATGCCCCACAGCCCGTGTCCCAGCCGCCGCTCCTCCTCATCAAATACCCGACCGGCAACTCATCAGCTGCAGCATGAGCCGATGACAGAGAGTGACAAAGGAATTACAAAGTCATTAGGTAGGTGCCCTGGCTGAGGAGGGGCCCTTCCCCACAATCCCCAGCGACAAGCCCACCTCAGCCCGCTCTGTGGCCACTGAACCACAACCTAAAAACACCTGCGGTGTAGTGGTGCAGCTCTTGAAGGGACTGCCCGTCCCTTCAATCGCTAGGGGAGGCTAGTGGACGCGGCGTTGCGACGTGTGATGATGATCGCTGCTCGGAGTCTCTCGGAAGTCGCTTTCGCCAGTACCATCAGTCACATGGTAGAACTATGAGCCAGGAGTAAGCAAAGACGTTGCGCAAGGCTGCCCCACGGCGAAGTTCGCGCGCGGGCCGAGCACGCGTCCGAGGTCGCTGCCCGGGCCTCGCGCAGCGCAGTTTCTGGACTCAGTCGGTACAGAGTCTCGTAACTGAGTTTTTGCGGCGCGCGGCGGGGCGCGAGGGGCCCGCATAATTTAGCCCCAAAGTTCCGGGACCGAGGATGCTGCCGGGTGGCCTCCTCCCGGCGACTCGCGAGTACGCGCCTACTTTATGGGCTCAAGGTACTCTTTGGGATTCGCCTCGAAGCCGTTTCTGGCTCGTAGGCGCACGTCTCGCGGAGATGGGTGCTCGGCAAATTTGGACGTCTTCGCGACCGCTCGCGTTATTGCGCGCCCGGCCCGCGCGACCTCTGCGTGTGGTCCCCAGCTTGAGCCCGGCCGGGTTGGATCGGGGATCGGGGCGTCCCTGGCGGATTCCCGAGGGTTTAACACTTGGCCCGGGCGTAACCGTACTCGAAACGTCGCATACAAGGGCTGCACAATTACTTCGTTGCTGAAGTGAAGCCGTTGCTCGTGTTGAGAAGGGGAGGGGGTGGCGCCAGGGGGGCGGAGGGGGAGGGAGGAGGGGGAGACAGCTGGTGACAGCTGCGAGTGGGTGAGGAAGCCCTGCTGGCTTGCACAGCAGTTGTAGCCTCACAACCGACTGCTCAGGAAGCTTGGGGTGGAAGCTTGGGGTCGAAGCGCCGGGGATCGAGTTGAGGTGCGCCGCCCAGTCGGGGGCTGCAGAGCTGCGCGACTTCAGGGCTGTTGCACGCGAGGTGGACGCCCCCCCGCAAGCATTAACCCGCTGTGCGCCAGCTTATGAATGACAAGGTATCTATCTATGGCGCTCATGCTCGCTGCGCGGGGTGCAGTGCTTTGTTTGCCAGCCGCCGCCGCCACATCCACATTCACACCGACTTCGGCCACTTCGGCCGGGGCCTCGCTAGACAGCCTTGAAACGTAAGTAAAGCACAAGGTCGCAGGCCCGCGAAGTGCCGCGGTCGCAGAAGGCGTTCGCGAGGATGGCTGTGAGCTTCGTCGAGGATGGCATTTGTCCGCAGTTACAAGCCCACAGAGCTTGCTCCCTTTAACACAAATCCTGCGGTGGTTTCAGAGCGGCGTTTCGAGGGCTCTTATTTTAGCATCAAATTTGCTGGACATCCCAACCTCGCGCGACACGCCCCGACAGAGCTCGCTGTGTTCGCGCTAAGGAGCGCTAGTCGAAGGTCGCAACTCCGTGACTCTCCGACATTTTGCCGACACCCCACCGTTTGTCCGCAGTTACAAGCCCACAGAGCTTGCTCCCTTTAACACAAATCCTGCGGTGGTCTCAGAGCGGCGTTTCGAGGGCTCTTATGTTAGCATCAAATTTGCTGGACATCCCAACCTCGCGCGACACGCCCCGACAGAGCTCGCTGTGTTCGCGCTAAGGAGCGCTAGTCGAAGGTCGCAACTCCGTGACTCTCCGACATTTTGCCGACACCCGACACCCGGATGCTCCAGCGAGAGACGGCTTAATCATTACACGCACGCTTGTACTTCAGAGGCGGGCCTCCCCGCAGCTGATAGCTCATGCTAACACACAGCCCCTGGCTTGGCAGCTGTCGGTCTCGTAGGCCTGGCCCCTGACACAAGACCAAAGACGGCTGCTAGCGGCACGTACAACATCGATAAAGGCCCACCCCAGCATCTAACCACATAGGACTCACCCCTCCTGAACGGGGTTGAGAGGCGGAACATACTCTTAGCTCCAGGCAGGGGTGGACTCACCCCTGCTTAGCTCCGCGCTCAAGGCGGCCCGGTCACCGCTTCAGCAATCTCTCCGGCAGCAATTTCTCTCGCATGTGGCGAACGCCCTTGGGGTGCACGCGGTCGCCACGCACACCCATCCTTTGTTGTCATAAGGTGGTGGCCATTGGCCCCGCCCCCATGGCCCAGCCATCCCCCACGCCCACGCCAGCCCACGCCCTCCAGGCAGGCGAAAAGGAAGCTGCAGTCAACTGTATCGTACGCCTTGTAGAAACCAAGCCAGGGATATGGGACCGGTCGTGAAAGTTCCTGGACTCATAGAACCTTGGGCCCTCTCTCCTAACGGCATGAGCACGCAACATACATGGCCAGCATGAGCACTACCGGCGCCAGGACAGGCCCACGCACTGTAAAGACTTCACAGGCCATCAATAAACCACTGCAGGGCTACCACTACCCGCCGGGGCACAAACGCGCCCCCCCCAATCAACGCCCAACGGTCCTCTCCCAATAGCGTCATAAGCATCACTTGGCGCGGATCTACAACCATGAATGCATGCCTAAATGGACACATAGATTAGAGGTGCATCAGCCGGCGCAGATTGCTAGCTAACCAAAACCTGAAGGCCTTCCGCGAAAGAGTGTCGACGCGCCCTACCCGTTGCAAGATCTCCGCCGCGCAAACAACTCCTCTGCCAAAACACGCCAAAGCGGCACGCGCACAAACAGCGCCATGATAGACTAGCCGCGCTTTGCAGCACAGGCCAATCTTACTTGAACATCTTTCTGACATTGAAGTGCGCCATCGAAGAGCACAAGCCCCACATAACATAAAGCTTAGACGCGTGTGCTCCCTAGCCAAGAGCGCAACCCGCGCAAAACCCCACAAACAGGGACCAGGAGGAGAAGCGGCCCCCATTTGCAAGGTAGCGAAGCGCCTTGCATGCAGCGCGCCCCCTATTACTTTTTTTTTGCCAAAACCACCGCCGTCACCCACCAAACCCATGCGCGCATTCCATACCAGCTCCAAACGGTTTGCCTTGTTGCAAGTTTGCTGTCCTCGTAAGATGGCTGCCTCTGCCGCGGAAGCCCTTCAAACTGCCCGTGCGTTGATGTGTCACTGTGAATGCTGCGTCAAAGTGTTACCCCCGGCCCTCGTGTCCCCTGTGCGATGCCGCTTCGGCCTCTCACCCTTGGCACTTGACGTTCGGTCTGCTTGCTTGCCAGCGCAAGCGCGCAAGCCTCGGCAGCCATGCCCGCCAGCTGTGCAACGCTGTCGCCCCTCCTGCGCCTTGGCCCTCTCCTGGCCCTCCTGGCATCCAGCGTCCTAGGAGGCTGGCTACCCGCTGCACGTGTCACGGCGCCCACCACACCGCTACTCGCACACCTCCCCATACCGTATGCCCCACGATGGAGAGGCGATAGCCAGCGAGAGGCGGTGGGCTCAATGGAGTGGTCCGCTCACGGAGAGGTGCGCTTGATGGCTGCCATCGCTGCTGCGTTGGAGTTCTCCTTCCGCAACGGAGACGGCATCGCCACCGGCTCCTGCCCGTCGACCACCCGCCAGCTGCGGACAGGGGCGGGAACACAGGGCATGTCAGTGAGATAAGGCGGCGGATCAAGAGACCAACGAGAGCTAAAACACCGGTGCAGGCAAGGCCCAGCAAGCACGTCGAGCTAGATGGGGAAGGGCCGGTTGGCGGCGCTGCACCCTGCTCACTGGTTGTAGTTGCTGACGAAGGTGCACATCAGGGGCTCAGCGGCGGGGAATGCCCCCACCAGCGCGTGCACCAGCGGGAGCGCCACAAAGTCATAAAACCCCACCTGGGGAGGTTGCCGGGGGGCGTACAAGGGGGCAGGCAGGGGTGAGCGAACGTGTGGGCCCTCCAGAGGTGCTATTCATATCAGTGCTGCCAACCGCGCCGCAAACCCTCACGCACCTGGCTCTTGCTGACGCCCTGCTTGGCCCGGTCGAACAGCGGGCTGATGGGCAGCCCCAGCGCCTTCTCCTTGTCGCCCTGCCGGAAGAACTCCTCCTCCAGGCCGGCAAGCCACCTGGTGAGGAGTGCAGCAGAGAAGGAGGGTTTCAGTCAAGCGCGCCATGGCCCACGCTTCGGCACCTCGGAACCCCTGCCAGCTCCCAAGTGATCACATTAACCCGACAAGCGCGGTCACCCGACAGCAAGCACACCCCCGCCCACTCACCTCTTGTGCACCTCCAGCTGCTCGCCCAAGTGGCCCAGGTCTGCCGCCTTCATGGCCAGCTGCAGGCTCAGCAGCTTCTCGTTCTCGTCCACGGGCTGAGGCGCCAGCGCCTGAACCACGGGGTCGTCGATCTGAGTGATGGCCACCTCGGACTGAGAGGCGGCGCGCGGCCTGCGGGAGAAGAGGGGCCACAGATCAGGTATGTGGAGGGTTGTGGAGCGAGGCCGGCGTGTCATGGGCAAGATGCGTCGGGGTGTCAGGCCGCTGAGAGGTGTCATCACGCAACCCTGGAACTTCTTCCGGCCATGCTGCTACGTTACTGAGCTGCGGAAGGCAGCACTGCTGTTATGGATCTGCACTGGCGCAGCCCCAGAGCCTTCTGCCCACACTGCTGC
This sequence comes from Edaphochlamys debaryana, assembly GCA_016858145.1. NCBI lineage: Eukaryota > Viridiplantae > Chlorophyta > Chlorophyceae > Chlamydomonadales > Edaphochlamys > Edaphochlamys debaryana. Next base: position 89,679 of record JAEHOE010000134.1, read on the forward strand.
GGTGCTCACCCGTTGAGCGCAGCGGCGGCGGCCCGGGAGCTGCTGGGGGGCGGCGAGGTGTCGTAGGCGGCGGCGCTGTACTGTGCCAGCCGGTGCACGGTGTTGAACTGAGAGAGCAGCGAGAAGTGCTGCTTCATGTCGGTGGCCAGGACCATGTCAATGACCTGTAGCAGGTGGGCAAAAGGGAAGCAGCAGGGCTTAGGCCGGGCACGCAATTTAGGCTCAAGTGACAGGACCCTCACTGGACGTCCTGGAAGCTTGCCTGTTTCCTGAAAGCAGCTCTCTGTGGCTTGGGCAGGAAGGCCGTGATGTCCAGCTCTGGTCGTCGCATGGCGCTGGATGAGGCCGCCGCGTGGTGGTTCTCAAGCGGCGACCGGTCGTTGTATCGCACCGCCAGCGGGTCGGCGGTGTTGATCAGGAAGTCGTTGGTGAGGCCCGGGTGGCCGTAGTCGTGAACAATCTGGGGGAAGGGACGGCAAGGGGTGGCAAGAGTTCAGTTCAGGCCACGTGTCGTCCCAAGCAGGGCATCAGACAAGGCCTTCCTTTGGCCCTCACCGCCGCCCAGTAGGCCGCCAGCAGCCCCAGAGGGTCCAGGTAGTGCACGTGCAGCTGCGCCCCGTGGATGATGACGTGGAGGGTCTGGAGCACGTCCGCCGCGTGCGTGGCGTTGTGGTAGGGGTTGTCCACGTAACCCGCCTCGATGTGCCGGAGGAGCCTGCGGCGCGGCATTCGGACGGTGTCAGGTCAGTACGGAAGAGCACCCAAGGAGAGGCAGGGCGCGCGGACAGCGGTCAACTCAATCGTCAACCCCAAGTCACGACGGCAAGCAAAGCGGCAGAAGTATGGCCCCAAGCTTGCGTCCAGCCACTTGCCGTGCCATCATGGCGGGCTGGATCCTGAAGTGCTCAATCAGGCCCGAGCGCTGGAACAGGTAGAACCCCAGCGCCGAGAGCGGGTGGTTGTCGGTTGCCTCGCGCAGCTGCCACGCGTCAAACTTCCACTGGTCCACTCCTGAGAGCAACCGCTCCACCTGCAGCGGCGAGCGAGGGATGGAGCAAGGATGAGCGAGGTGGGCAGGGGCGAAGTGGGGCAAGGAGGGGCTTGGGGCATTGCGTAGCGGGCAGAGGCAGTTGTAGATGGAGCCAAGGCGCTTGCAGGCACACATGCACGCACCTCCTCAATCACCGACGGTGCGGGCGGTATGGCCTGCGCCCTGGCGAGCACCGCCGCAGCCACGGCGGAGCCGCTGTGGGTGTGCTGGTGGTTGGCGCTGGGCGTCTTGCGCAGGTTGGCAGCGGGCGAGCCCCCGGCACCGCCCAGTGTGCTGGCGGCACCCCGGCGGCTGACGGACGACAGCAGGAGCCTCTGTCCAGCACCGCTGCTGGCGCCCGCGCTTGTCAGCGTGCCCGTCACTCCGCCGCTGAGGATGACGCTCCCCTGCCCAGCCTCCACGTCCACTGGCACGGAGAAGCTGCCCACTCCGTCAGGCGCGGGGCAGGTTGCGTCGGCGACCACAACGGGACCGCCGGTGCAGGGCCGCTCCAAGCGGCAGGTGCTGTGTAGGCCGGAGCGGGGGCGGCTGCTGGTTGTGGTCGTGAGCACGCGCACGCCGCCCGCGGCTGCTGGCGAAGACGACTCTGGTTCGGAGGGGTTTGAAGAAAGGAACGAAAGGTAGGAATTGAGTACGACAGGGGCATGCTAGTGTGCTCTGCTACGTGTGGCAGGTGGTCTCATTGAGGCGACATCTGGCTGCTCAACATAGCAAGCAACGCTGCAGCGGAGGGGACAGCAACAGGCGATGGCCCTGCCGCGCTCCGCGCACCTGACAGCTGGCTCCGCGCCCTCAGCGCGCGGCCTCCGCCGAAGCCCACCGGAGGGCCCAGCGAGGCCGTGCCGGCCGCCGCCGCGTTTAGCTGCTGCTGCGCTGTCATGCCGAGCCCCGTGGCCACACGACGCGGCGCGCCGTGCTGGCGAGGGCTCGTCCGCATTGCATCTGTGGTGCTGAACACGAGTTCGGGGTCGGGCTGCTCGAAGCCGCCATCGGGTGGCGGCGGTGCCAGGGCGCGGCTGCTGTGGTGCCGGCTCTCGGCGGCGCCGGCTTCACGCATGGGGTCCATCCCGGGGATGCCGGCCGAGGCGTGCAGCGGCGGCATGATGCATAGCTGCGCCATGGTCGGCTGCATCTGCGGGTGCGGCGAGCTGCCGTCCAAGCCCGCCATTGGGTAGTTGAGGCTGACCCTTCGCGACGCAGCCCTTGAGCCTGCCGGCGAGCGGAGCCCCAGCAGTATGCTGCCCGTCCCGATTGTGCTACTGGCCGGCATGGCGGGGTGAGTCAGCTCCAGACTGATGCGCCGGGCGCCGTTGGAGAGGCTGACGGGGCTGTTGAGACCGGGCTGGGTGGCCGAGTCTCCGCGGAATGCCACGGCGGCCGTCTCGCGCAGGAACGACACCGCCCTCGCCAGCATCCCCGGCTGAGGCGTGGCCCCAGTGGAGCCGAAGCTCGTCAGGTCACCGCCCTCGCGAACGGCACTGTTCACCTGTGCATGGAGCGCATGCAGAGAGCCCGGCCGCGGCGGATTCTGCCCGCCAACGTCGATGACCACGTCCAAGGGCTTGCCCTCGGCGCCGCCGTTGGGGAGCGTCAAGGTGCCGGAGGGCAGCTTGCAGGGCAGCGCACTAACGGGGATCAGCTGGGACGGCAGGGCGTTGAAGGTCACGGGTTCGGTCTCGCCGTCCCAGGCGGGGCTGGGCGTCAGGATGACTGCGAGCGCAGAGGCGAGGGTGGAGCAGTCCGGGCCGCCCTTGGGCTGCGGGGATGTGCGGCTGTCTGCCAGACCGCCCTTCTCGTCCGCCTCCGGCTCCCCCGGTCCGGAGCCGTCTTCGTCCAGGATGCGCGAGGCCAGCACGGTCTTACTGCTGAGGCTGGCGAAGGACATGCGATTGTACTGCCCCAGCAGCTGCTGTATCAGGTTGGACGCCACATCGCCCTGCGCGAGCAGCCAACACAAGTGCGGTGGCGTGGTTCAGGGCTTCAGTGTGCAAGGTGTGTGCGCGCAGATCCCTGGGCGTTGCCGTCAGGCCGCGCCGTACTGAACATAGCTCTACTGCGGGTAGCCGTACTGCCGTACTGACACCTCGCGCTAAATAGGATACGGCATGCTTTGGGCCGGGGCCCGGGCGGCACCAGAAACTCACGTCCAGGTTGGCCTCCTTGATTTGCTGCCCCAGGTGCATGGGCTGGTAGATGTCGTGGGTCCGCAGGATGGCCTGCCGCGCGAACACCACGTCCCGCACATCCGGCAGCACTCCCTCCAGCAGCTGGCTGAGCACCGTGAGGATGAGGTCAGCCGTGGTCTCTGCGGGAGGCAACCATGAATGGGTGTGCAGGTGTACAGGGTGAGGTGCTTGCTAAAACGCCAGGGCAGATGGCATGTGACTGGGCGCCTGATGGTCACAGAGCACAGGATGGGCAGCCGTGCAGTCCTGTTTATAGCGACGTAGAACGCTGCGTACCCGTCTGGATGATGCGCGGGCCCAGCAGCGTGGGGTCGTTGTTGTTGAGGTCCCTCAGCAGGGCCTTGGGCAGGAGCGCCTCGAGGAGCAGCTGGTGCTTCTTCCTGCGGGGACGCACAGAAGCACGCCACGGCCTGGCCGACTGCACCACGCACGTCCGCCTGCCCCGACACATGACAGGCGCCACGCCACGGCTCGCCAAGTCGCGGCCCCCACCTGTGTGTCCAGCGCCCGTGCGCCCACCCACGCAGCACTTCCACAGCTAGCTAGGTTAGCGCCCCCGCCCCCACCTGGACACGAGCACGAAGAACACCATGACCGCCAGCACGAAGCCCGCAACGATGACCCCCGCCAGCAGGCCGGGGTACGTGTCGGAGCTCCAGCCGTCGTCCGGCGACACGCGGACCACCCACTGCATGCGAGCAGGCCGGGTGGCGCAATGGGGTGTAGGATTCAAACCGCAGGATGCCGGAGGAGTGAATCGGTGAACAACCATGACATGTTCGTCCCTTGTGGCCCTCTCGAGGTTTTTCTCTGTGCTAACAAGCCCCGTGTGCCATTCTTATGTGGGACGCCCTCCCGCCCTGCCGCCCCACCTCGCTGTTGGGCAGGTGGATGATGGACTCCTCGGGCCTCTCTGGGGCCTTGGGGCTGCGGGGGAGCGGCACGGCCGCAGTTTGGGCCGGGGACGTGAGTCACACGCAGTCAGAGAATCAGCTGACAGGACCTATCCGGCTATGCCACCACGACCCTGCGCCGCCCCCCAAGCAGGCATATCACTGGCTCCGGCCTTCCGCGCCGCCCCAGCCCCCCAGCCCGCCGACACCACCCGCCACCTCCAGGCGCAGCCCCGCCCCTCGCCCCACCCTTCCTCGCAGCCCCGCCCCCACCGGCACCCTCCTCGCTTTTCGGCACCGCTGACCGCTGCCCCACCTGGAGGCCACCAGGCGCAGGCTGGCCGAGGCGATGCCCAGCGCGCGGACCTCGTAGCGGTAGCCCATGGCCGCCAGCGAGCGCAGCTTGGACTCCTCCGCGGCGTTGAGGACGTCCAGGTCGATCAGCCCAGCGGACTGGGGAGCGGAGTGGCCGGAGGGACGCGTGCGTGGTAAGGGCCACACAACCTCAGCGGGGATGCGAAACCTTCAGCATGGGCCAGCAGCCACATGCCTCCGCCACTGGTCTGCCCCCTCCAATCGGTTTCTCGGGTGTGGCTGAGTCCCGATTCGACTGCATGATGGGCCGCGCATCTCCGTGCCCCGCCTACTCCCTCCCTTCCCCGGCCGGCGCCCGCTATTCCCGCACTCACGAAGCCCCAGAACTTGGTCCGTGTGGCGGGGTCGTACGCGCACGCAGCCCCGCAGTAGGGGTTGGCGTTGAGGCCGTAGGTAGCGTTGGGGTCCGCGTTGCGAATGATGATCGGGTCACGCACAATGACTGGGGGCAGGACAGTTGGGCGTGTGGCGAGAAGTGTTGGTGGGGGGGGAAGGCAACTGATCTCAACGGGCTCGCCTCAACCGGCACGGATACCGTGGGGTGTATTACGAGCTGGCGAGCTGGCGACAGCCCCGCACGCACTGCTCACCTCCAAAACCACCCTCGAAGAATTCCATTGGCTGCGGCAGCGGGCCAGGGGCAGCAGTGGGCGGGGCAGTCTCAGCGCGGGGGTGCTACCTTGCAGCCCTGTTCGCTGCTGTTGCGCCTTTGCGCCTCGTCGTGGCACCCCAGCGCAACGAACGCCCCTAGTGCCGTTGTGCGGCGTCCCGCCTCACCCCCACGAGAGTCAGGTTGCCCTGCCCGACGGTGTGTAGCGCACCCTCTCGGTCGTCAGCTGTGCGGGGCCAGGGAGGCGGGCGGCGCAAGGTGTGGGTCAGACGAGAGAGCGGCGCGCTGACGACTGGTACCGCAGCCGTCACACTGCAGCCGTACGCGCACAGCTGCACCGGCATGCTGCTGAGTCCCCGAAACTCCCAGCGCCCCCGCCCGGGGGTCGCTCTCTTTCCAGCGACAAGACGCCCATCGCTTCCCTCCAAGTCCCGGCCTGGCTCCGTGCACTCCCTCGAGCGGCCTGCCGCTGCCCAACCCTGCACACTGCCCACTTCCCAGCCCGGCACCCAACCCCCGGGGGGCGGCCTCACAGTTGAACAGGTTGAAGCCGACGGCCCCCGCGTTGTTACCGGCCAGTGGGTACACGTCCGCAACCACGCCAGCGGGGACCTGACGCAGGCCGTGGGGCAGGAGAGGGCGCGCATGTGGGCGGGTGTCGGGGCAGGCGGGTGGGCACTGCGCTTTGCTCCGAACCCTTGCCGTCCAGGAGCGTGGCATTGAGCTTCCAGCCCTTGGGGTGCCAGGCTCTCGCCGTCTGCGCCCAGCAGCTACTGGCCTCCTGAGCAAACCCCGGGCCCTCATCTTCCACCCGCCATGCCATATGCGAAGTGGCTCCATTCCCACCGAGTTCCCTATCCTGCTTGCCCATGGCCCTCCGCCCCGCGTTCCCTGCTCCCGCCCTCCCCCGACGCGCCACTCACATACTCCAGTTGCTTGGTGATACCCGCCGTACCAGTGGACTGGGTTCACAAACGAGGACGAAGGAATTCGCAAAGAGGATCTGTCAAAGCCCATCCGAGAAGCTCAGGCGGCGCAGGCCGCACAGTGCCAAGCCCCGCAACCGTCGGCGCGCGTCAGCTACAGCCACGCCACGCGCGTAGCGAGCGCTCCCACCCCGATCTCCACCCCCACCTTGAGGAGCTCAGGCGCAAGGCCCGCAAAGAGCTTCTGAACCTGCACAAGCAGCCCAGCGCGTGGGCCGGCATGAGCCCGGTGACGTGTCAGCCCGCACACGCGTCGGCCCGACCCTTTCACGCCCGTCCAGTCTCATGACGGACATCGCAGCTGCAGCTAACAACAATGCCTCATCAGCCCAACCGTCGAGATGAGCCCATGCAGCCACCCCAGCCCGACCAGCTTGCCCTGATCGCAAAGGTCAACCGTACCTCGCCGTACTGCGGGTTGTACTGCACAATCGCTGACATGAGGCGCACGGATGCGCTGGCGCTGGTGAGCTGAGATGTGTACCTGGGCGGGACCGCGAATGCGGAGGCGCAGTTGGCACTGTAGCAAGTGCATGAGGTTGACCAGGTCTGCCTGTACAGCTGAGCAACAGCTTAACCACATGCACCCCTAGGCGTACCACAATGCAGTGTCCAGCGCCAATGCAGCGGCTCGGTCCTGAGAGGGAATACAAGTTGGGGAATCCCCTCAGGCCACAACTCGGTGCCCGAAGCCCCCAAGGGAGATGCGGCCTGAGGGAGAGGCTGGAAACGTCCCCCTCCAGAAGGAATTCTTTGATCAGGTTTCCTCATCAGGAAGTGGACCACATACAGGTTTAGGTAGGACACGTACCCCTCCCTACCCTCGCGCTGCTCTCTTCCGTCATGGCCACTCTTGTTAGGCCCCAGATTCCTAACCCCCACACGATCCATGCGACCAGCACGGGGATGAAAACGGTAGAGGGAAAGCGGCGTATGATGCGCCACGTGGCCTGAAGGGGGGAGGGGACGAAGGCAGAGGGCGTTACAATGCAGGTGGAGCAAGGAGGGGAAGTGCCAGGGCCCGAGGCTGGGGGGCATCGGCCCGTGTCAACAGACTCCGTTGTAAAGAGCGGGCTGAAGCTCACACAGCCGAGTAATGCCTCAATTCCTTCTGCAGTTTCTGTATCGGCGCTCTGCAGTTTCTATATCGGCAAACAGGCCCCCACACATCCGAAACGGTAGCGGAGTGCATGACGCTGTCGCTGTTTGAGTGATGGCCACGACGCCCCTGACGTCGGGTATGCATAACTCACCAGCACTTCCGCACGAACTCTAGCTTTGAGAGGCATGCAGGGACTGCAATGTGCCTGCTCCCGCGTCCGCCTTGTGGCCATCGGGTCCGCTTGCTGTCTGTTAAGAAGGATACTTCCCGGACGAGGCCTCCTAGCTTTCGCGCTTTGCGAGCGCTAGCTGCGAAAGAAACGCGAGCTCTGCGCCGTAGCTCTGTCCACAGCCGCCGTGGTTGCGGTCACTGCGCTGATTGTAGTGCACAGACCATGAGTCTCTCGCTAGAGCTCCCGAAGGAACCTCCCTGGTTTGCGGCCAAACCGACAAGAAATAAACATGGTTGCGATGGTTTCTGAATTAACAACAATAAGGATGATTTGAGTATGCGTCTGGCAAGTAGGATAGGCCAGGTTCAGGGGCTAGGAACGACGTAGTCGTTGCATCGGGCCCGTACTGTCCGGACTGGCACGACTACTGCTAAACCAGGACAGCGCCACCGCACCGCTAAAGCCGCCTACTGAACGTGGGCTGACGCTTGCGGGATACCGGCGGTGTGGAGGAGAAGGTCCTCGCACGGCAGGGCAGGGCAGGGGCGCGCTCACAGGGCTACCCGGGACGCCCGGAGGGAGTAGAAGAACATCAACGTTTTGAGGGACCAGACTATTGACCCTCCTCCCCACCACCTCGTCTCCCGTGTCTCCTTTCCCCACCACCGCATCCACCACCCTCCACGGCAACTGGGACCCCCCGTCCTTTCACGGCTGGGCCGCCCCACCCACCTTCCTCCTCTTCCCTCCCCTTCCCCCGCCGCCGCCCCCATCGCTGCCCCTGCCACGCCCGCCCCGCCCGCCCGCGTCCCCACCCTCACCTCCTCCACCACCGCCCCCTCCCCCGCCGCCGCCCCCTCCACCTCCGCCCCCGCCGCCGCCCCCTCCCCCGCCGCCGCCACCGCCGCCGCCGCCACCGCCGCCACCGCCGCCACCCCCTCCTCCGACCGTGGACAAGACCGCCTGATGCGCGCCGGCGTGGCGCTCGGTTGCGTTCCGTGGAGGCGTGTTTTAGTCACTGTGTTCGGGCTTCGGGTTGCGTCGAGTCGAGCGCTGGGCGCCTGGGGTTTGGTTCCTTTGTGTGATGGGGTTTGGGGTGGGTTGGCTGGCAACGGGATGAGTCCGGGGTCCTCCCTGGGAGCGCGTTCCGCTGGTTAGGTTCGCTGTGGGGGGGCTTGGTGTCTGGGCCGGGTCTGGGCTGTGCCGGTCGGCACCCGGGTTGCACCGCGTAGAGGTGCCCTCCCTGCGCTGTCGGAACGCGCTCACTGACCCTTCGCTCGATGACGGCTATGAGCGCGGGAGATGTAAGGCCTGTGGTTCTTACCCTTGCCCGTACCCGATGCGATCCCAGAGCACCCCGCTCACGGCGGACGGTGGGGAGCCACGCGTCATGGCCCGCCGACTGCAGTAGCCCCGTTGCACCCCCGGCCCACGCACTGTCCCCGCCCGTCGCACGCCTCCGCCGCCCCGCACGTCCGTCGGTCCGTGCTTGCCACAGCCTGCCTTTTCCGCCCGCCCTTCACGTGGTCTGCGTACGGCCGCTGCCCCGCCCTGCCTCCTGCCGCGCAGGTCCCGACGCCGACTCCACCTGCTCACCCCGCTCGGATGCACTCGAGGCTTTACCTTCTCACGCTGTGCCCCTCCGTCTGCGACACAACACCTTCGTTACCCACAGGTTCGGCTGCGTGGGGCGTGGGGATGCTTAGCTGTACGCGGGCGCGCGATCGGGGTCGGGCCATAGCGAGCTGGAACTGGAGGAGGCTGTACCGTTTAGCACCAACACGCTCAGGGCGGAGGAGGACGTTTCGTCGCTCAGGGCAGCTGCAGGATGCGATGGATACAGCAGGAACCGCCTCCAGAAGGGGAGGGGTTGAGCGAGAGCGCCACCTACTGGGTGTGCCACCTGCACACCGACACCCACGCTTTGTGACTGACTTTCGGTCGTCACGCCACGTCGCTAGGACCGGGCCCGTAGAACCCCCCTCATCATTCTATCGCCGTGTCTTTAGTCATCGTCGATCAGTGCCAGGACGCCTGGGGGCTCCTGCACAGACAATCTACCATCGGAAACTCGCAAGAAAGGGTGGTCTGCCGCTATTGTCTCCCAACCTCTTGGTGGCCTGAGCGCAGCAAAAGAGTGAAGCGCCTCCCAAAACTCGGCTGACACCAGCACACGTCCTCGGTTCAGCACCCCGAGAGCTGCAGGCCCGCCCTCCTCGCGCCTCTATGTATTGCTACTCAGGGGCTCCGGGGTGGCTCAGGGGTGGGACTTCAAGTGGGTCTGCTCGGCTATCTCCGCTGGCGTCCCTGCAGTTCCGGTCCTTCTCCTCCCCCCCAGCAACCCTTGCACCAACCCGGGGTATTTGCTAGCCATAAGCTTTCGGCCCGAGAAGGGTTCCACGTTTACAGGCGGCTACGCTTCACATGTCTTTTGCATTGGCCAACGAAATACGATGCCATCACACCGCGGCACGACGGCCCGTTGTCTATATTAACCCTCCTCCCCCTAAGGGGCCCCCATCTCCAACGCATGCTCACATTCAGCACTTACCGGGGGCTGGCTCCTCCCCGCGGCTCAGGGGGACGTGCTCCACTCCACTCTGGCCGGGCATGCGCAGCGGTGCCTGCCGACAGGCCGAGGCCCTGCATCCCCCCCCCCGCCAGTCGCCACACGACAGCCCCGCCCGCCGACCGTGGCGACCAGGCCTACCGGGGTGGTAACTGGGAGGCGACGCAACCTGGGCGCTGGGCCGAGGCTTTCCGCTGAGGCGCAGCCGCGTTCCAAGTGTTACAGGTCCTCTTAGCCCACAACTTTCCACGGCCTCGTTCGGCGGTGGCCCTTCTCGTTGGTTCCAAGAGATCTTCAAGTCCACCTGGATGGGGGCACGGTGCAAGGCTTGTCTCCCAAACAAATCATTAGCCGAGTGGCACGTCGTGTGCTACCAGCGCTTCCTCATGACAATAACGCCTCCGCTCACCTCCGCTTCTTATGCAGTACAGTTGGGGCACCACTCTGGCACCAGAGGCATGCCACTCTCGTTGTCACTTGACCCACACATACGATGACCCACACAGCGATGAGCCTGCCCCCCACCCCCCCCTCCCGTGCCAAACACGTCGCAAGCACCTGCACCCCCATCCTGCCCGTGCCATCGTCTTCGCCTCAGCTACCGAGCATCTGTCGTTTCTGGACCACTGACACATCCGGCCTTCGTATGTTCTCAGCCGTAATCAACAAAAGCACACCCCCTCCTAGTTCTGCAACTGTTGTCGACTATTGCCCTCTTCCGCTGCCTAATCGTCTCACGTAATGCTAGACAAGCGCAATACTAGTTCCTACGGCAAGCACCTAGACGAGGCTTCAGAAGAGTGCTACCAAGTTACTACGCACAGCTCTTAGACCCTGTTTCCCAGACACGTAATCCTCTACAGACCAGGAGTCACAGACCCGGCGGTCACTGCGTTCTCCAGGGACGACCGTGACAACACCACACACTATCCAAGACGCACACGCCCCTGGGGACCCAGCATCACAGATGCGTTCAAGGGCTTGGTCGCAACCACAACCCAGCAGCACCCGCAGCTCCCGACAGAGACACGCTGCTCCCGGCAGGCGCGGGGAAGTGGACAACCAGCCCGAGACCCAACGTCATTCCAGTATTTACTAAGCCGCACCGTCTTCCTGCCTCGATGGCAGGAGGCAGGAGGCGAACGAGGGCCCCGTGAGAGCGGTTAGCGCTGCCTATCATTGGATCTGGACATGAGATGGGCACCGAGCGCGCGCCAAGTGCCTCAGAAGCAATGTACAAATCCGTGTATCACATGTACCTAGCCTCTTCACACAAGCACAGGCGTGGGTGCGGCAATCCAGTTTTGGCACTCCTGCTCAATGTAATAGCGGCACCCGCTCAGCTGCACAGGTAATCTTCATGTCCTGCTTTCGCCCCCACTCGTGCGTTCCGTCTTTTCAGGTGGCAACCCTCGCAGATCAGGGAAGGACCGGGCCAGCCTTGCAGGCCCAGCACCTTAAGATGCGCTCAAGCGCTTCCCCAGCCGCCGCGGCCGTCGGCGCCACCGCTCCCTTGCCCGACAGAAACGCCGCTGGCCCACCGCCCCGGCTCCAGCATGACGGACTGCTGCGGTGCCTGCTGCGACGGCTGCCGCTGGTATGCGTGCGGGTGCGGCGCGGCGGCGTACGGCGGCGCTCCGTAGGCGCCCGGTCCCGGCTGCCCCTGCCCCTGCGCCTGCCGCTGCCCCTGTGCCAGCTCCATGCCCCCCTGCGTTCGAGCGGTGAAGGGAGACGCGGGAGCCCCTGCGGAAGGCCCGCCGGAGTAGCCGGTAGGGTCCCACTGGGCGGAGGCCTGCCGCGGCGCACGCGGTTGGCCGAGCTGCGGGCCCTGCGGCTGCTGCGGCGGCTGCCGCAGCCCCCGCGGCTCATGCTGCTGCAGGGGATAGACATCTTGCGGGGCCTGGGCCTGGGCCTGGCCTTGGGCCCGGTCGAACGCCGGAGGCTGCGCCCGCACCTGCGCGTGCCACTGAGGGTACTCCTGGCCCTGCACCTGCTGAGGCGCCGCCGCCCCTGCGCCGTAGGCCTGTGAGCTCTGCGGTCGCACGGCCGGTGGCGGCGAGTGGGACTGCTGGGCGGAGGGCTGGGCCGCCGGTGCGCTCTGATGCGGTGCGCTCTGATGCGGTGCGCTCTGATGCGGTGCGCTCTGATGCGGGGGCGCCGACGTCGATGGATAGCCCTGGCGCATCTGGCCCTGCAGGGGCTGCTGCTGCTGCTGCGGATAATACTGGGGTTGGCCTTGTTGTTGAGGATGGGGTTGCTGTTGCTGCTGCTGTTGTTGCTGCTGCCTCTGCTGCTGTTGCTGATGCTGCGAGTAGGGATGGGGCTGGAGCTCGTGTTGTTGCCACTGAGCCTGCGCTTGCGCCGGGGGCGAGTACTGGGGCGGCTGCTGCCGGTCGGACTGGGCTTGGGCCTGGGGCTGCCACTCCTGGGCCCGGCCTTGAGGCTGGGCCTGGGCCTGGGCCTGGTGAGGGCTAGGGAGCTGGCCCGCTCGATCGCGGGCAGGGTGCTGCATCTGGCCTGGGGCCTGGAGCAGGGCCTGGCGCTGGGCCTGCAGCATGGCGTGGGCCTGGAGTTGGGCCTGGGCCTGGGCCTGGACTTGGGGCGGGGGCGGGTTGAGCTGGCGGGATGCGTACTGAGCCTGGGCTTGGGCGTGGGCCTGGGCCTGCGCCTGGTGTAGCCGTTGGTCCTGGTGTTGTTCCCTCGCGACCTCCGTACGCGCTTGTACCGCCTGCACCGCCTGTGCCTGGAAGCCCAGCGCTTGCCCCTGCCCTTGCGTGAAGGCTTGGGAGGGGCCGGAGCCGTGGGGGTGGGGCTGCAGACCTTGCCGCTGGTGCCAGCCCCCTGCACCGCCCGCTGATCCCGCGCCAGCGCCGCCGCTGCCGTGCGACGAGGCCGAGGCGGGGACGAAGGCTGGGGCCGGGGACCACTCCATCTCCGCGTCCCGCCGCGGCCCCGGCTCCCGCCCCTGCAGCGCCTGAACCAGCAGCATCCGCCGCCGCTCCCGCTCCCGCTCCCGGACCACGTCCCTCTCCCGCTCCAGCACCTGCTCCTGGCTCCTGACCTGCCGCGGGACGCTGCTGGGGCCCGGCGGGACCCCGTCTGGGCCCGTCTGGGCCCCGTCCGGGCCCGGCGGGCGACAGACGGCGGAGACGTTGAGCATACCCGCCAGCTGCAAGGGGGCACCATCGGGGCCGCACGGCCCCCTCGCAGCCGCCTCGTCTGCCCATGTAAGGCCCGGGCCGCCGCTGCTGGGCCCAGAGCCCTGGCCGCGCCGGGTGCCCAGGGGGCTGTCAGAGGGACGCCAGGCGGAGCGCGGACTGGGCGCGCCAGCCGTGCCGGGGCCGCCGCATGGGACGGAGAGGCGGGACGGGTCGGACGCCTGGCGCCGGAACTCGCGGGGGCTGATGGGCTGCGGCCCTTGAAAGGCCGGAGACAGTGGCTGGGGCTGATGTGGGCCGCGGCGCCCGAGGTCGATGGTGGCGACGGTGCGGCTGCGCGCAAGCCGCGCCGCCGACGGCTGCGCGCCGCCGCTGGCTCCGTCGCCGTCGCCAGCGTATTCCCACTGCGGCACCGATACGTGCGGCACTCCTGCCAGCACCCGCCGCTTCTTGGGCTCCTGCTCCGCCGCCGCCGCCTGCGCCGCTGCCGCCGCCGCGGCCTGTGACGCCGCCGCCGCCACCGCCGCGACGGCGGCCTGCTTCACCTGCTCCTGCATCTGCAGGTGCTGCTGGAGCTCCAGATGCTGCTGCCGCTCCCACTCGCGACTCGCACTTGACCTGGGGACCGGAGCCTCCTGCCGTCGCCCCAGCTCCGTCGCCCCAGCTCCGCTGCCGCCACAACTGCCGTCAGCGCCGGTCAGCGGACCGCCGCCGTCGTACGAACTGCGCATCCGCGGTGCCGCCGCACCGGGCCTGCACTGCGGTCGCGCCGGCGGTTGGAGGTAGGCGTTTGGGTGGGGGGACGGGCGAGGCCGGCGCGCGGAGGTCGGGGCGGAGCTGGCCCGGTGGCAGGCCTCTGAGTCCGCCGCCAGGGAGACGGCGCTTGGACGGCCGCCGGTGCCGCTGGTCGCTGCCAGGCGCGCGCCCTGGGAGCTCTGCGGAGGAGAGTGTGAGCCGTTGGTTGAGTTACTTGGCGGGCAAGGTTTTGGCCAGCGATACACGAAGTCGCGCAACACGCCCCGTCCTGCACGGGCTCCATAGGGTGTGTGCTTTCGGCAGTCCAGGGCCCGCCGATTGCACTTGTCCTGCCTGGTCCCGGCCCGGCCCAGTCCAGCCCGTGTATCTCACCATGAGGCCCATGACGCTTGTGGACGCCAGTCGTGCTACCCCACCCGCTGCTGCGGCCGCGCGCACGTCCTGCACCCCGGGCACACTCGAGGTCCGCAGCCGCGAGGGCGCGGCGTGGCGAGCCGGCAGCAGCAGGCGCGCGCCCTCCTCCCAGGACCCGCCGTCCGATGGCGCCGCAGAGGATGCGGCGGAGGCGGCGAGGGGCCGCTTGAGCGGGGGGCTGGCGGGGCACGACCCCGAGCGATGGAGCGCGCGGTGCGGCGGCGTGCCGGCGCTTGACTGCGGCCCCGACCCTCCCTCGTCGCTCTGTGCCGCGCTGTGGGAGATGCTCCCCGGCATGCTACCCGCCAGCAGACGGCCGCTGGACATGACGGCCGGGCTGGTGACCGCTAGGCTGCCGAGGCCCAGGTCGCCTGTGGAGCTCGCCCCCGAACCCGCGCCCAGGCTGGCGGTCTCCAGGCGGCCCTCGGAGGCAACCCGTTCGAGCGGAGACACCAACAGCCGGGCGGCCAGGTGCGCGGAGTGCAGCACGCCGGCAGGGCGCGGCGGCGGCGGCTGCTGGTGCTGCCCGGGCGGGTACGCCCCAGCCGCGCCGTAGGCCTGCGCCTGGGCCTGCCATGACTCCCCCGCGGCGGCGGGGCTGCCCTGGGGGCTGTCGGCTGCAGGCGAGAGCCAAGACCCGACGCCGCCGCTTGGGGGGCCGCCGCCGATCATGCGGCCACCGCCAGCGCCGCCGGTCCCTGGCGGTGCAAGCGCTTGGGTGCCGCCCAGCGCCCGAGCCATCCCCGCTCCTTGGCTCAGCGAGATGCCTGGCCCGGCGCTACGGCTGTGGCTCAGGGTCTCGCTCTGGCTACGGCCAACGAAGTAGGGCTGCCCCAGCCCCTGGCCCTGCCCCTGGCCCGGACTCTGCCCCTGGCCCTGGCCCTGGCTCGGGCTTGGACAGGGCGCGTAGCCCTGGAGACTCTGCCTTTGGCCGGGGCTGGGGCTGGGGCTGGGGCTGTACCCCTGGCCCAGGCTCTGGCCGGGGCTGAGCGCAAAGGGGTGGCCCTGGCTGTGGCTCAGCGTCTGACTGGGCGTCCGGCTGGGCCCGGCCTGCCCCTGAAGGGCCTGTGGCGGCTGCAGCTGCGGCTGCACCTGGGGTTGGGGCTGCGCCTGCGGCGGAGACGGCTGATGTGCAGGCGCGTGCGCGTGCGCGTGGTGCGGAGCGGCAGACCCCGACGTAGCGACGACCTCCCCCGCCCACTCGTTCCAGAGGTCGTGGACCCCGCAGGCGGGGGCGGCGCCTCCCGAAGGGCCCGGCGGCGCGTGGAAGACGGGGGGGTCGGGGTGCATGGGCACGTCAACGGGTTGAGCGGCCACGGGGGCTGGCCGATGTGCGCCACCCTGGGTGCATCGGCCGCTTGCCGGGGGCCCTGCGCCGGGCAGGCTGGGGGCCGGCAGCCCCACCGCTGCCCCCTGCAGTTGCGGGGCTGGGGCCAGCGGGCACCCCTGCTGGTGAGCGGCGGTGTGATGGTTGGGGCTGGGGTGGTGCGAGGCCGGCGGCGCGTGGGCCTGGCCGGACCCGTGGCCTTGGGCGCCGTCAGAACACGGTGTCGGCGCTTGCCCGCTGGCCGGACCCGGGCCTGACGGTGTCGCCTGCCACGCGAATGGCCCCAGGGCCCCAGGGTTGGCGCTGACGGGGGAGATGGGGCCACCGGTGCCGGCGCCCGTGCCGAGGCCACCGCTGTAGGGCGTGTCGGCTGGCCATGCTCCACCGCCGTTGGGTGGCGGCGAGGGGAGCTGTGCGGCGCCGTGCCACGAGACTGCCAGGGGGCGCAGGGCCGTGAGTCGGTCTGGGATAGACCGAGTGGAGGAGCGGGCGGGCGAGGGCGCGATGCCCGGGGGCGTCGTTGCAGCGGTGGCGGCGGTGGTGGCCGCACTGAGGGGGTCGCCCGTGTAACCTGTGTGGCAGCGGAGAGCATTGGGAAGCGGAGGCTGGGCTTACGGCACCAGACGGCACCTGGCGTGACTGGTCTGGCAGTCCTGGGAGAGCCTGGCGCCCTTTAACGCCCAGTCGGTAGGCCCGCTACAGGGTTGGTGCCTTGGTGGGTACGAGGCACAGCACGGGCAACACGCTAGCAGCGCCGCACACCGTGAGTGGCCGCCTCCCCACCTGCGGAGCTCTCCACTGTGGGGACAGCTTGCGAGGAGGACGGGGACCACCACTGATGGCTGTCGCCGCCGTACGGCATGGGGCAGCTGGTGGGCGCGGGGGGGCCCTCGCCCATGCTCCAGTCCCTGCCGGTTTCCCGCGGGCCGTGACCCCAAGAGGTCGGGGCGTTCTCTGAGATTGCGGCGGCTCCTGCGCCGCCCGCGCCATCGACCCCGGGAGCAGGTGAGTGAGTCCAGTTGGGCGATAGGATCTGGAGGCGATTGATGTCGATATCAAGGGGTGAGACCGGTCCAACCGCGGGTGTCTGCAGGGCATGGGGGGTTGGAGAGGGCACGTAAAGATGGCAACCCAGGGCGCTCCCAGGCTGCTTTCTGCAACACTCACCAGGCCTTGGTTGAGCGGAGGATGGGCCTGGTGGGACGGGGCGACCTGTGTAGATGGGACCGCACGTCACGACGTGTATTCGAAGGGGGCCGCTGCCCTGGCTCCCCCAGGACCCCGCTCGTTTTTGCCGACCCGTAGCGCGGGCTTACCCTAAGCGCTTCTGGGAGGGGACTGAGCGGGTCGTCCGTTTCCAGCGTCCGTATAAGCGCGAGCTCCTCTTCGTTGAGCCATGGCGTGGCCATCAACCCATCGTCCTCCATTTCGGCTCCCTTCTCAAGCAGCCATAGGGTTCCTACGCAATGCTTGGTCTAAAACACTAACGGGTCGTGTGCGCGGTGCGCCTGCTGCAACACATTGAGCTCGCAGAAGGAGCCGCACGACACTGTCGTTGCGGTGGTGGGCTTAGCCCTAGCTATTAAACGCCTCCCTGATGACCCGACAGTAGTGCAGGTGAGGCCCACAGGTATGGTCAAGAAAATGTGCAGCCAATGGAACGCCTGCTGCTGCCGAAGCGAGGGCTGCTGGATGGTGCGGTTGTAGGCCTCTGCGATTGTTCCGTGTGTCTAGTTGCGCTGTCCAGACTCACAGCGAGTACGCGGGCGTTCGCGTGGCATGTGGGGCGGGGCAAATGGCCGGGCCCGACAACGTCGTAGCACTGGAAAGCACGACTGCGTATGCGACTGTTCTGTTCTGTTCTGTTCTGCTCTTCTTCTGCTGGATTGCCGATGGTGGTCGCTACCCCCCCATAAACTGCCCAAAACGGTTTGTGGTGTTTCGCCAGCAGGGGAGAGTTACCTGCCCCAGAACGTTTGCGCTGCCCTTCACAGATGTCTAACTGGCGCAGAAAGCTCTCCCGGCCGCCTCTGCACGCCCTAGCGCATAAACTTGAAGTACACCGGCGGGAAGTTGAGCAGCGCAGTCCTGAGCTTTGGGGCAAGCGGGCGGGTGTGTATGCGTAGGGTAAGGGGGAATGCTGACGACCAAGTAGACTGCGTTCCTTATCGGCCTGTCCCTCGAGCGTTCGCCGCCATAACCAGGTGCGAGGCCATTCATAGCCTTGCCTCTTCGCAGAGTCTTACTTCTACCGCGCTTGGTGCTTTTGCGAGCATTTCTTGCGATTGGCGCCGTGAAGTTTGTCGTGCGGCGCGACGCAACTTCGCACTTGTCGCACGTGTAACTGTGGCACGTCCTGGCGTTTGGACTTCTACCCAGTGCTCTTCGATGTGTCCACTAGCCTAGGCTCAGCCCTTTTCCTGCCTTCGGGCAGCCACCCTTGCCAATAGTGCAGATCTTACAACGCCTGCCACTGCAACCTCCATGCCCCGGCCCTTCATCCAACACCACGCCACCGCGTGCGCGTGACCCCGACCTTCCGTCCAGGAGGTTCCTCCCGCTTCCGTCTGCCCTGCCCGGGCCCTCATGTCCCTCGCGGCCACCCAGGACCGCCGCTTTGCGGTGTCTCCGCCAGCGTCGCAGCTAGCCCGCCGCGCCTCCTGCGTCCTGCCGCACGTCCCCGTCAGTGCCCAGCCCCTGTCCTCAGCCTCCTACTCCAGAGCCGACGCTTCAACCGCTCCTGCCCGCTCCCGCCCAAACCACGGGGCCAACTCCTCCCGTTCCCCCGCCAGCCCCGTACCCCACCCACCCAGCCGCCCGTTGCCCCTCCCTCACAGCCCCCTTCCACGCTCCACGCTCCGCACCCCACGCCGCCTGCAGCCTCCGCCCGCTGCCCCCGTCGCACCGCCCCGCAGCCCGCGCCCCTGCATACAGAGCGGGCCTGCCCAGACCAGCGCGCTCACGCCAGCTTGGCGGCGGCGAAGGCCTCGGCCTCCTTGATGGCCTCATCGGCCTTGGCCACCTCCGAGCCCTGCCCCTGCGCCGCCGTGGGCTTGCCGCCGCCCTTGCCGCCCAGCGGCACCAGCGCCGCCGATACCCAGTCGTTAGCCTTGAGCCTGCAGAGGGGGGGGGGAGAGGGGAGGGGAGGGGAAGGCAGGGGAGGGAGGCGGGCTTAGGGTGGGCAGCAACAGAGCCAGGCAGTGCCCAATCCCAGTCCGGGCGGGGACCCCACCCTTGCCCCCCGCCCCCGCCCCACCCTGTCTCGCTCCGGGGCGACAGCCGCTAGCACCCCCCGCCTGTCCCTCCCCCTCCGCCCCCCACTCACTTCCCGACCACGGAGTCCGGCACGGCCGCGTAGGCCAGCGCGCGGCCCTTCTCCTCGTCCACCGACACGAACAGGACGGCCATGGCCGGGTGCTTGGCGGCCACTGCGTTGCAGGCCTCGGCCATGGCCTTGGTGTCCAGGCCCACGTCCAGGCTGGGGCGGGGAGGGGGGGGGAAGCGAGGGGGGGAAGAGGGGTAAAGGAGCGTGCCGTGTGTATTGGTGCCGGGGGGCACGGGGGCCATGGCCTTGGTGCCCAGGCCCACGTCCAGGCTGGGTGGGGAGGAGGGGTGGAGGGGCTTGCGGCACGGGGTTATGGGTGAAGGAGCGTGCATGGAGGAAGGATTGGGGAGGCGGCGGGAGGTCGGGTGGGAGGTTGAGGGTGGGTGGGTGGAAGGGACGTAGAGGGGCGGAAAGGGTATGTGTGTTGGTGCCGGGGCCGTGGAGTGGGCACGTGGGCTATGGCCGTGGTGTGGGAAGGGCGGACAGGGTGGCGGTTCGCGCTGGACACGCGGATGCGGAGCAGGGCAAGACTTGGAGGCTGCCCAAAGACAAGCAAGGGCAGAGTCCTGGGCACGAGAAGGGTCGGACGTGGAACCGGAAACGGAAACCACGGGAACGACCGGAAACGAGGGCGAATGAAACCGGGGGTACGAAGTTGCGAGCTGAAACCGCGCGTTCGTACCCCCGGGAGCGACCGACCGCTGAACAGCACCAGAGGGTAACCGGCATAGCGATCGAAATAGAGACTCAGTTCGCCGCAACGCCTGCCGCAACACGCGCCACCCCGCCAAATCGCGAAGCCGGCCCCGAGCGGGCCCGTCGGCCCCCCCTAAACCCCCTTCCTCTTCGCCCTTCCTCCACCCCCTCCTTCGCCCTTGACCCCCATTCCTTCAACCCCTTCTCCCTCCTCACCGGGACACCAGAGACGCCTTGCCCGCGGCGGCCGCCGCGTCCGCCACCGCCACGGCCTTCTCCACCGCCAGCGCCTTGTTGGCGGCGGCGGCGGCCTTCTGGAAGTCCAGCAGGCGGCGGCCCAGGCCCGCCAGCTCCTCGCGGATGGCGGCCTTGTCGGGGGCGGGGATGACGGCGGCGTCAATCACCTGGGGGGGAAAGGGGAGGGAGGAGGGGGCAGGAGGGGTTGGGTGGAGAAGGGCGAAACGGGAGGGAGAGTCCATGCGAGAAAGCGCGGGGCTGCTTGCAATGCTCCGTGCTCCCAGCAGTTGGGTCTCCCCTCAGGTAACCCTCACCCAGCCATGGTGGCTGCCCCTCCACACACACCCTCCTCCACCCCAGCCCCATTCCCCCCACCCCACCTCCTTGAAGGCCTTGGTGGCCTTCTCCAGCTCCGCGTCCGGCAGCGCCGTGATGCGCGCCAGCTCCGACCGCAGCCGCGCCGCCTCGGCAATGGCCTTGGCCGCCTCGCCGCGCGTCACGGCCACGATGCGGCGCACGCCCTTGGCGATGCCCTCCTCGGACAGCAGCGCAAAGGCCTCGGCCTGGGGGGCGGGGCAGAGGAGAGGGCGGGCAGGAGGGGAGGGCAGGGCATGAGCGGTGTGGTGGGCGGATGGGGGGTCGGGGGGGAGGGGGGACGTACGGTAACCGAGATAGAGCGCCGGCCCACGTGGCCGACGCAACGGGGGATGCGGTGGGGCCGATCGGGTGGTCGTACCCCTCGGCCCACACAACGATGCCCCCAGCCTCCCACCCACCCAGCCGCCCCGCCCCACCCCCCTCCCCCACCTCCTTGGTGTTGGACAGGTGCGTGCCGCCGCAGAACTCGATCGAGTAGGCCGCGTTGGCGTCGGCCTTGGGGTCGGCCAGCAGCTCGTCCACGGGGCGGCCGATGGACACCACGCGCACGGGGTCGGGGTACACCTCGCCGAACACCGCACTGGGAGGGAGAGAGGGAGGAGGGAGGGGGCGGCGGGGAGGTGACGGCGTGGGGCAGGGAGCGGGCGTGGTTGGGTTTGGACAGGGGAGTCAGTCCAGCCCACCCCGACCTTGGCGAAGGTCCGCCTGCACCCCCCACAGGCGGGCGAGCTCCAGCCCTGGCGTGGACCCACGCCCACCCCGCATCCGCTCACCGCAGGCCGTTGATGTTGCGCGCCTGCCCCAGCGGCACCTCCTGCCCGAACACCGGCATGGCGGCCGCCACGGCCTCGCGGCAGATCTTCTCCACGGCAGCCAGCTGGGCGGCCTCCACGGGGCCTGGGGGTGGGGTAGGTGGGTGGGTGGGTGGTGAAAAGCCGGAGGCAAACGGGCGAAACGGGCGCAAGGCAGGCGCAGATGGGGCGGGTGAGGACAGCAGGAGCACGGCAAGGCGGCAGAAGAAGGGACTTGGACACGCGTAGGGTTGCGGCACGCACCCGCGTTGGAGAAGTCGAAGCGCAGCTTGTCTGGGAGCACGATGGAGCCCTTCTGGTCCACGTGGTCGCCCAGGATGGTCCTGACAGGGGTTGAAGGGGGGGGGGAGGAGATGGGGAAGATGGGCGTTGAACGGGAGATCGCACGAGAAGATGCGCACCAGCGCAGGGCTCCCACGCGCCCCCGCCGCGCCCCAACGCCGCCCCCGGCCTGCGCAAGGCCCCTCCCGCTTCATCCACCCGCTGCTCCCATCGGCTTAACCACCGCGCCCCTACGCCCCCTTCCTCACTTGAGCGCGTAGTTGAGCACGTGCGTGAAGGTGTGGTTGGGCTTGATGAGCGAGCGGCGCTCGTAGTCCACCGAGGCGGTCACAGAGTCGCCCACCTGGATCGAAAGAGAGGCGATGATGAGCGGATGTAGGGAGTTGGCGGGCAGGGCCATCGCCGTGTGGTTGCACCAGGGCCCTTCCCTGTCCGTGTACTGGAAGGCTGTGCCCTGCCGGCCTGTGGGCCCTGCCCATCCGAGCGCTGTGGCCGCCATCGAAGCCCCCCTGGAGTTGCACCGCCCTCGCTGCCCCCCCACCTTGAAGGCGCCGCTGGCCTCTCCGATGTGCAGCACAAAGCCGGCCGCCACCTGGCACTCCGACACCACCAGCGCCGCGGAGCCGTCCGTGGAGCGAATGGCGCCCGTGTCGTTGATCTGAGGCGGTGGGTGGGAGGAGGTTGCGAAGCGAACAGGATGCGTGCCAGACGGTGGTGCCCGGGCATGGGAGGCGTCTAGGCCCTGCATCCGCTTGCCGTGACGCCCCCCCACCCTGAGGACACCACCCGCCCAAGCACTCCCGAGCAACCGCCCGGCCCCCAGCCAAGCCCCCCCTCGTCAACCCCTGCGACCCCCCCACCTGGCCTCCGCTCTCCGCGTAGAACGAGGTGGTGTCCAGCACCAGGCCCACGGGGCCGTCCGCGTCCGCCGCCTCCGCCGACGACTCCACGAAGCCGCTGGGCGTCAGAATGGCCAGCACCTTGGCCGACACGTCAGCGCTGCCGTACTTGGGGCCGTCGTTCTGGACGAGCACGTACGGATGGGAGGGGAGGTTGAGTCAGGGTGCCCTTGCTCGCTGCGGTGCTAGCCCTGGTCTTGCTGCCCGCTGGGGTCCGTGCCCCACGGCCCCTCCTCCTCCTCTCCTCCGGGGTCCCTCGCCTCCTGAGCCCCTCGTCTCTCCCCCCTCCCCACCGTGAGCGGCACGCTCTTGGCCTGCAGGTAGCCAGTGGCCTCCGCCTCGAACTTGATGCCCACGCCCGCAGCCTTCTTGCCGCCCTGCAGGGGGGGGGGACACACGGCACACCGGGACCATGTTCAGAGCCTGTCGAGGGACAGCGCGCGAGGCCCAGACCAGCCCTCCGGAGCCTCCACATCCCTGACTTGGGCTCCCCCATCCACGGCTCCCCCATCCCCCTCCGGCCATACAGCCACCCAGCCATCCATTCAAGAGGCCATTCCCGCACCTGGCGCGACTTCTCCCTCGCCTCCTCCATGGCCGCCTCGTAGCCCTTCATGTCCACCACCATGCCCCGCTCCTCGGCCATGAGCTGGGGGGGGGGGGCGGAGAGGGGGAAGCGTGGATGGGGGGTTAGTTGGCGAGGTGGATGGGGGGTTTCGAATGGGTTGGATGGGGGAGAGAGTCCATGGGTTGGGTGGGCCGGAGGCAGGGCGATGGTATGAGGAGCACCGCCCTGGACCCGGCTGCCGACGAGCAAGGAACGGTGAGGACACCAGCGCACTGCCCCTGCCTCGCCCCGCGCACCTGCGTCAGGTCGACGGGGAAGCCGAAGGTGTCCCACAGCACGAACGCCTCGGGGCCGGGGATCTTGCCGTCCGTGGTGGCGGCGGCGGCCTTCTTGAAGCGCTCAATGCCTGGGGGAGGGTGGGTGGGTGGGGCGAGGTCGGGGACCGCAGCACAGGGTACAGGCCTCGCAACCGACCCTTTCCCTCCACATCCACAGGCACCAAGACCCCTGTAGCTCCCGACACGCACGCCACCGCAGGCCCACCCCCGGGCCCGCCCCAGGCCCACCCTTGATGAGCGTGCGGCTGAAGGCCGCCTCCTCCTCCTTGAGCACCGAGTAGATGGTGTCCCGCTGGCGGACCAGCTCGGGGAAGAAGCCGCCAAAGTGCTGAGCCGAGGGAGGCGGTGGGGAGGGGGAGGAGGTGAGGCGCTATCGAGCGAGGGCAGAGTCAGGTGCATGGTGCATCGCGAAGAGAGGTCTTCTTCCCCCGAACGCCCCCGGTGCCTCCCCCCTCGCCCTGCCCAGCCTGCACAACCATATCCACCAGGCCCGCGAAGAAGCCCGCCCCCAATGGGGACCCACGCGAGCCGCAACACACACGGCTCGCCCCTCTTCTCCCCCCCTCCCCCGCCCCACCTGCACCACCACGTCCACCAGGCCCGCGAAGAAGCCCTCCTTGCCGCCCAGCTTCTCGCGGCCGTAGCGCACGGCGCTGCGAGTAAGGCGTGGAGGCACGGTCGGTGGAGCACAGGGCATCAGAGCCGCGAAGCACGAATGAGGCCAGCAGCCGTGACCATGACCCCGCGGGGCATACCTACTGCGGTATCCAACGCCCGCAAGGCCCTTGCCCCAGCGCCTCTCCACGGATTCCCCTCAAGCAACCCCACCGCCCCCCCCTTACCGGCGCAGGATGCGGCGGAGCACGTAGTCGCGTCCCTCGTTGCCCGGGCGCGCTCCGTCGGCGATGGAGAAGGAGAGCGTGCGGATGTGGTCGGCCACCACACGGTAGGCCATGTCCACGCCGTCCTCGTCGTCCTTGCCGATCTGAGAAGGAGGGGGTTGGAAGGGCGGAGGGCAGGGTGGTTGAGATGGGGTGGATGGGGGGTCGAGATGGAATGCTTATCGTGCGCTCGCTCAGCAGCGCTGCCTGTTCCATTGCCTTGGGTCCCTGTCGCCCTCGACTGTCCGCTTCCAGCGCTACCGGCCCGGGCCCCCCTCGTGTTTCCCCGCCCCCGCTTTCCCCCGCTGCCACGTGCCTTGTCGGTGTAGTTGCGGGCGCCCGTGACGGCCTGGATGGCGTCGAAGATGGGCCCAAACAGGTCCGTGGCGTAGTTGGACATCTTGCCCTGCGGGGGGAAGGGAGGAGGCGGGAGAGAGGGGTTATGGGGGCGATGGCCTGGAGCACTTAGATGGCGAGCGGACCATGCATGGAAACGGGTGGCAACCAGGGATGCGAGGCGGCGGTTGACATGCTTCTTTTGCGTGAGTTGGCAGGCAGTAATGCGGGACCGAAGTTGTGCAGAGCCTCAACGCTGTGCAACACAGTCCCCAGCCGGAGTGCCGTGTTGTGCCTCGGTGTATCAACAGGTGTCTTCGTGCGCGGCCCGCAGCTGTGTGCGGGCCGTGCTCAGATAACCTGACTGAGAATCGTCATCGGCGGGCGCCGGCCCCGTGGCATGCGTGTATGGCGGGCTGCCGGCCGCTTGCGTGCGTGAATGCGGGGCGGCGAGGCTCGGCCCGGCGGGAGGAGGCCATGCGCTCCACGCCCCTGCCCCTCCCTCCTCCAGCCCTCCTCATAGCCCCTTCCTCGTTTCTCCCCGCTCTTCACCGCTACCCTGCCCTTCAGCCCCACCCTCCCAACCGCCCCTCCCCAGTCGCCCCCGGCCGTTTCCCGCACACACACACTTGCCCCCCCCCGATGTCCTCCTAACATGGGGTCTGCACGCACCCACCTGCAGCACCGAGGTGATGCGCTCCAGGCCCATGCCCGTGTCCACGTGCTTGGCCGGCAGCGACTTGAGCGAGCCGTCGGCCTCGCGGTTGAACTGAGGGCCGGGGGTGAAGGGGAACACAGCCACGTGAGGCTTTCCACCCACCAGCTGCCGGTGCGCGATGGAGCGCCTGCACCCTGCCAGCGCTCGCAACAGGGAGCGCAAACCACAGCCCTCGCACGCGCGATTGCTCCCGTCGGTGCTCGATGCCCGGGCCTCTGCTGTCCCTCCCTCCCAGATACCGGGTTTCGGGCCTTCGGTTTCGGGTTTCAGCCGGCTTCAAGCTGTAGCTGTAGCATTCCCTGGGACCCGACCGAGCTTCCGCCCCACTCCGCCACCCCCGCCCTCGCCTGGATGAACACGTTGTTCCAGATCTCCAGCACGTTGGGGTCGTCCGCGTTCACCAGCGCGGCGGCGTCGCGGCCGCCGATGCTGGGGAGCGGAGGCAGAGAGGTGGGTGGGTGGGTGAGAGGGAGCAGCGCGGGGCAGGGAGCGGACTCAGAGGACTGAGTGGAGCGACCGGGTGCAGGGAGTGCTCGTGTGAGGAAGCGTACGCGAACGGTGCGTCCACTGCGGCGGCCCCCTGGTGGCAGGTGCACTCAAGGCAACGCCTACGACGGATGGCGGCACTCGCTGCCGGCCGTCCGGCCCCCACGTGCAATCCCTCCACCCCCCGCTGCTCCCGCGGGCCCCACCGGTCGAAGTGGATCTCCGTGCAGGGCCCGCACGGGCCCTGGTCGCCCATCTCCCAGAAGTTCTCCTTGTTGCCGTACGGCAGCACGCGCGACTCGGGCAGGAAGCGCAGCCAGATCTCGCGCGCCTCGTCATCGGCGGGCAGGCCCTGACAGTGGGAGGGGGTGGAAACAGGGGTGAGGGCAGCCAGGAGAAGAGGGCGGAGACCGTGGGTGGCAGCCGCTGTAGCTCAGATTGTGAGTGGTGATATGTAGAGTTTGTCGGCATGGCTTTGTTGGTACTTTCGCCAATACACCGAACGAGACAAAAACCATCATCGCCACAGGCTTACACGTCGTGCCCAAGGATGAGGTCCAAATTATGTGAGCCCCAACGCAGTGCATTTCCCCAGGCTGAGTGCCATGCAACACGTGTAAGGGTAGAACACACGAATCTAGAGAGCTTGTATGCACGAGTGATGCCCAGATAGCGTGTGTGTTCTTACGGCGGGTAGCAAATTAGAGACTGGGGCGGGTCGTCCCCGAAGTAGCTCAGAATGTGTATGGTTGTCGGCATGGCTTTGTTGGTTACTTTCGCCAATACACCGAACGAGACAAAAACCATCACCGCCACAGGTTTCGACCCCGTGCCCAAGCGCACCCCCTGCGTGCGTGCAGGCCGCGTGCAGGCCAACCCCTTCGACACCAACCGCCTGCCTGGTGAGCCTCGTGCGACACGCATTTTGGGGGCCACTACCAGCAGTCAGGGGGCTGTTGCGCATGAGTATCCCGGAAGCGGGCGTGATCTGATGACCTAGACATGACCTATGTGAGTTCAGACCCGGTCGTGCCGGGGTGCAGGCCGGGGCCTGAGGAGGGCTCCCATCCGTCGTAGCTCAGATTGTGAGTGGTGATATGTAGAGTTTGTCGGCATGGCTCTGTTGGTACTTTCGCCAATACACCGAACGAGACAAAAACCATCATCGCCACGAGGCCTGGGCTCCTCAGCTGCAGTTGTGCCGTGAGGTGCCCACGCTGATCGCCAGCCCGTGCGCAGTGTAGTACACCATCCGCCCTCTCATCAGCCTCAGCTGCGTCCCTCAGGACCCCTTCCCAAACGGGTACCAAGCAGGGGAGGGAAGCGCGTACCAGTAGTGTAGCTGGGTGGGATATCGGTAATGCGCGTCAACCCCATGCAGGAGAGACGCATGCCTTTGTGTGTTCCAAGAACAGCTCGGGGTGTCAGCCGCTGTAGCTCAGATTGTGAGTGGTGATATGTAGAGTTTGTCGGCATGGCTTTGTTGGTACTTTCGCCAATACACCGAACGAGACAAAAACCATCATCGCCACATCCAGCTGCACCTCTTGCTTCAACAAGTGCGGTGCACGATACCCCCCTGTGCGCCCCTTCCCCGTGCGCTCCCATGGGTCACAACCGACGCACGTGCATGGTCCATGCCCCCCCGCCCTCCCTGCATCAAACTCTCATTCCCCCGCCTCCCAGATCGCCTCGAACCCCCCCACGCCCGTGCCCCGGCCCCGTCCCTACCATGACGGGGTCACCACGGAAGTAGGTGGCGTACAGGCGCTCCGCGGGCAGGTTGTACCACTGTGGGACCAGGACCAGAACCAGAGAGGCGTCAGCGCGGACGGTACCCGGTGCCCCGTTTAGCCGCCTGGACGAGCCGCCTTGAGCCGCTGAAGTCACGTTCCCCTCCGTCCTATCTCCCCATAACTTCATCCCTTGCCCTCCCCGCTCAAGGCATGATCTCTTCCCCCAACTGCCTCCAGCCCCCTGCCACCTCCTTCCCTTGCCTCCCGCCTCCCCCCCACCCAGGCCGCCGTTCGCTGCCCCCCCACCGCCGCCCCGCAGCGCCCCCCTCGCCTTGGTGAGCAGCTCCCAGGCCCAGGAGATGGCCTCCTCCTTGAAGTAGTCCCCGAACGACCAGTTGCCCAGCATCTCGAAGAACGTGTGGTGGTACACGTCCTTGCCCACGTCGTCCAGGTCGTTGTGCTTGCCGCCTGCATGGGGGGTGGGTGGAGGCGGCGGTGGGGGTTGGCAATCACGAGCGCCACTCGCCACGCGACACTCTACCGGCCCCAGCCCCGAGGACCTCTGCGCCTGGGCCTTCGTCCCGCCGCCTCCCCACCCACCGCCTCCCCACCCAAAAGAGTCCCCACCAACGCACCCGCGCGGATGCACTTCTGGCTGTTGCAGGCGCGCTTCATCTTGCCCATGTCGCTGTTGGGGTCCACCGTGCCCAGGAACACGGGCTTGAACTGGGGGGGCAAACGGAGGTGGGGCGAGCGGAGGGTGAGGCAATGGGGGGGAGATCGGCGGACAGGCAAGTGGTCCTGCGCTTGAGCTTCACGGACCAGCAACTGCCCAGCCCTTCAGTCCGGTCTCCGCATGCCTCCTTGCGCCCCAAACCCCGCACCCCATCCTCCCGCCCCTGCCGCCGCACCTGGTTCATGCCGGCGTTGGTGAAGAGCAGGGTGGGGTCGTTGTGGGGCACCACGGAGGAGGAGGCCCAGTAGGTGTGGGCCTTGGTCTCGAAGAACTCGTTGAACGCCGCGCGCGTGCGGGCGCCGCTCCAGGCCTGCGTCAGCACCGGCTCCAGCGCCGCCAGGGCGCCTGCGCCCGCATCGGGGGCCAGGGCCGCGGCGGGCGGCTTCACGGCCGCGCCCTTGAGGCAGGCCTGCACGGCGGCGCTGGCGAACACGGCCTCCAGGAAGGCCGCGGTCTTGGGCACGTCGGCCCTGGGGGCACGGAGGGGTGGAGGATGGAGACTTGGAGAGTCTACGCCGGGCGAGAGTGTCTGAAGCCGAGCGGGATCACGTCGGGAGTCTGGGGGCAGGTGGCGAGTGCCCAGCCGCTAGGCCCAGCGAAACCAACGCCTCCCTACGGCACGGCGACCTCCGGACAGGTCAACATGGGATGCAGCTTGCTGTATGAATCAGGCACAGCAAGGGGCCGCCATCACCTTGCGCAAGGTCCTCACTGCGCCACGCCACAGCACAGGGCAGTGCGCCTCTCAGATGGAGACAGCCGAGCTGCCTTCGCACGGCCTGACCGTTGGTGCTGGGGATGCTGTGGCAGCGCCCTACCAGTGGCCAAACCACCGCCTCGTCCATGACCATGACCCACTTTCGCACGCCAGCACCCACTGTCTGACGCCCTCACTTCCTGCCGCATCAGCCCCGCCCCCAACCAGCCAACCCACGCTGTCCATGACCGGTGCCGCACTGAGCTGCGCTAGACTTTCCGACCGGCGTACTCACCAAGCCTCCAGGTCTAATCCCAAGCCACCCACGCCGCGCGCGCTCCTCCCACCTCAGCTTGTCGTCCATGACCGTCACGTAGAAGGGCAGCAGCGTGAGCGCCACCGCCGCGTCAACGGCCGCGCCCGCGCCCAGCGAGGCGGAGCCTGAGGCCGCCAGCGCCGCCTCCAGGGCGCCCAGGTGGCTGCGGAAGCCGTCCGCGGCCGACCCAGATGCCTCCGCGGCGTTGGCCGAGCCCAGGATGCGGTCCACGTAGCCGGGCACGAAGCCATCGGCGGCGGCGCACCAGTCGGCCCACGTGGCGGCGTCGGCCGAGGGGCCCAGCAGGGCCTTGAGGGCCGGGCCGGCGGCCGCCAGCGCGGCGCCGTCGGCGGTGACCAGCAGGGGGAAGGCGCCCTCCGGGCTCAGGCGCAGGTAGTTGGGCGTGGCGTTGGTGAGGCCCTCGGTGAAGGGCGGGATCTCCAGGTCCTGGCCGCCCACCGCCGCGACCACCTGGCGGTTGCGAGGTAGCAGGGGTGGAGGGGCAGGACAGGGGAGCAGAGGGAGAGCCGTCAGGCCTCGCAGGGGAGGGGAAGTGGTCTGGGAGGGGGAGCTGCAAGGCCGGGAGGGCCGGTGGACGGCCACCAAGCGTGGAGGCTTGGGGCGCCAAAACCCCGAGGGGAGCTTGCCGGAGCGCATTGCAGGTTCACGCAATCCCCAGCACCAGATGATAGATGATACGCCGCCACGTCAGCCCACTTGGGCCCAAACTTTTGAGTGCCAGGTAGAATGAGGTGGAGCCAACCGCACCTGTAGCCGCAGCGCCTTCACGCCCACGCCATAGAGGCGCAGCTTTCCGTCAGACATCTTTGCAGAACCTCCCCTGTCGCCGGTGTTCTCCACTCAGAGCCTGGGGTCCCAGCAGGGGGGAGGATAGGAGGAAGCTCAGGCCTGGTGGTGGAAGGTGTGGGGAGCAAGGCCCTCGCACGCCGCGGGCAAGCTGCGGGTCGCTGCTATCACAGCTCTTTGGTAGCTTTGGTGAGCCCAGGGCGCGGCGTAGAGCAACGTGGCGGTGGCAACGAGAGTACATCGCGGGCCTCGGCCCAATCCGCGCACAGCGAGCCAATCCGCGGTCGCACAGCTTATGGCCTCCCTCCTTTTGTAAGATGGCGCCTTAAGGACGGCGTCCCGGTCGCCTGCAGCCCTCGCAGCGACCGAACGCTGCCCCAAGCACGTTGCCGCGTGTGGCCTGCTGCGATCTCCACGTCTGCCGGCGATGATGCCAGTCTCTATGCTACCTTATGCCTAGTTTGGTACCCAGAGCGGGCGGAGCGGCCCTCACCTTGAGGGTGGTTTCGCGATCGGAGCCGCCGCAGGCGACAAAGGCAAGCGAGCCGGGTACCTGCCGACTCGCTGTGTTGCAGACTGATATCTGCTAAGGAAGAAGTAATTGGCGCGAGCGAGCTCCTCTTTCGAGGGGCGCCCGGATGGAGACCCGTGCTGGGATTGAGCATGCCCCCGCCCCGCCTTGTGTCGCGGCACACTTGCCCCCCGCCCACTTTTCCCCCACCCCACACCACCCCCACCATGTTTAAGCAGGTCGGCAGCTCGCTTATCCAGGCCGCAGTGCCTACTGCGCTGAGCGGCGCCAATGCCGCTCGCGCGTTCGCCTCCGGCAAGCAATTCGAGGCGACGCTGTTTCCCGGTGACGGCATCGGCCCCGAGATTGCTGAGGCTGCGAAGCAAATCTTCATTGCGGCCAAAATCCCAGTCGTGTGGGATGAGCAGCGTATCGGCAAGACGCCGGACCCCCGCACCAACTCGATGGTCACGCGGGAGAACCTTGACTCCGTCCTGGTGAGCCCCCTGCCCTCGTGCTGGAGTTCGTGCAATGAGCGTTGCTGATTGGCGTGGGCTGCGATACGCAGAAGCACAAGATTGGGCTGAAGGGGCCGATGGCGACGCCCATCGGCAAGGGCTTCCGGTCCCTGAACCTGACCCTGCGTAAGGAGCTCGATCTCTACGCGAACGTGCGTCCCTGCTTCAACATCCCGGGCTACAAGACGCGCTACGATGGCATCAACCTGGTCACCGTGCGCGAGAACACGGAGGGCGAGTACTCCGGCCTTGAGCACGAGGTGGTTCCCGGCGTCGTGGAGTCGCTCAAGGTGCGGGGACATCAATCCGCACTTAGGGGCCGCCACATTGGGGTTCTGTCAGCTGATCGGCAAACACGCGCAAGCACGCGAGCTGCTTGGGGCAGTTCGCCGACGCAAGTGTCATTTGACAACAAAGGCATAATGATGCGTTACTCGGGAAGTTGGGTGACGGAAGGCCACGCGTGTTTTGGCGCGACAGCCCCTATCACGTGCCATACCAGAGCCCCGAGACTGTCACCTCGACGCCCCCTCCGGCGCTCCCCAGACACACATCCAATGCCTAGCTGCTTACTCAACTCCCAACTGGTCCGCCAGCAACCCTGGTGGCCACGAGGCGCCCCTGTGCGCGTCGGGGTAGACCTCTTGCCAGCGTCCATCGACCCCTCCGCTCTGCTCCCGGCCACAGGTCATCACGCGCAAGGCCTCCTCGCGCATTGCGGAGTTCGCCTTCGCCTACGCGCGGGAGAACCAGCGGCAGAAGGTGCGGGCACCGGGTTGTGGTACCCATGGGACCGCCAGGGCCTTCCATGACCTGGAGCTGCGGTGCACGATGCGGTTCCCGCAGCTCAGCTTGGCGCTGGCGGCAGCTTCGGGAAAGGGCTGGTGCAGGGTGGACAACACGGAAGTTAGCCCGGAGTGGCCTCCAGGGGTCCGTCTGACGATGGGTCTTGCTCGGGGCAGCAGCGTGGGTACCACCAGCTCACACGAGCCTCGGGCCGCGCCACCTCACCATGCTCTACATTCCTCTTCCCCCCTCCTCCTCCCCTGGTGACGGCCGCCCTCCCCAGGTGACGGCCGTGCACAAGGCCAACATCATGAAGAAGGCGGACGGCCTGTTCCTCGAGTGCTGCCGCGAGGTGCGGCGCGGCATCGTGTGGGGGGCGCGGGGGGGAAGAGCAGTGGGTCATGGGTCAGGGAGGTTAGCTGGTTAGGGGCGGAGCTCTCGCCGCGAGCGTGGCCTCCAGGCGTGGAGCCCGGTGCCATGCTAGGCGCCTGGTTGCAGCAGGAGGACCCCGTCCTCTCTGGTGGGCCCGTTCCCACCCCTGCTGCCCCCCGTGCAACACCCCTCCACACACCCGCTCCCCCCCCCCAGGTGGCCACCAAGTACCCCGACATCAAGTACGACGAGTTCATTGTGGACAACGCCTGCATGCAGCTCGTGTCCAACCCCACCAAGGTGGGGGGCAGGGGCGGGGGTGGGAGGGGAAGGGGAAGGGCGTTGACCTGGCCAGGTCGTGAGTAAATGGCACCGTGGCGCCCTAGCTCCACGGACGGAACCGGCACGGCAGATTATGAGTGGGGAATGGCCGCCAGTTGGCCGGCTGCCCAAGACTGACAGCGGTAGAGGAGCCGCCTCCTCTCTGTTGGGTCCGGCTGCGCATGGCGGATGTGGGTCGAGGCGAGCTGCGGGGCTTGAATTTGAAGTCCGTTTCAGCTTATGTCATGCCGGACAGCCGGACTGGCCGCCCGCGGCTCTTCATATCGAAGGCAGACATTGGCCCTGGTGGACGCGGCGGGCGGCGCCGGCGCATCCTCAGAGCCTCACTTGGCTGTCCGCACGGGCCGTTCCGTGGGATTGGGGCCGCTCGTATGCGCCCACGTCAGCGGGGCTAGCAGGGGCCAACATAGCAGCAGAGCAGCAGGAGCGGGAGCGGCCCACGGCAGTAAGCGCTGGCCACAGCCCGACGGCCCGCCCAGGGCAAGAGAGGTGGCCCGCGCCCGGACGCCCAAGCGTGCCGTCTTGTGCTGGACCCGGTCGGGTTCTAGGGTGCACACGGTGTGCCGTTGCGGCTGGAGTGCTGGGGACAGGCTTCAGCAGGGCTTGAACGAGACGCAGCGCCCTACTGCCGATGTGGAGAGGCGCAAGAGCAGCAGGAGGGCTGCACGGCGCTGGCGGGAGCTGGAAGTTTCTGGCAGCGGGGGGTTGCGGGGCGGCCAGACCCTTGCGCGACCCTTGCGCAGAGGTCAGCTGGCGCAGGCAGCCTTTCAGCCATGGGCTCGAAACCCATGCGTTTGGTCGCCCCACAGCTCTCTCAACCGACGCGTTTGGTCACTACACAGCGCGCTCGACAGCCTCTCCTATCCCCGGCCCCTTCTCGCCGGCCCTTTGCTACCCTTGACATCCTTGGTCCCCCCCTCCCTCCGTGCCAACAGTTCGACGTGCTGGTCATGCCCAACCTGTACGGTGACATCATCTCGGATCTGTGCGCCGGCCTAGTGGGCGGCCTTGGCCTCACCCCCTCGATGAACATCGGTGAGGGGGCTGCTGCGGGGCTCGGGGCGGGAGGCGCAGGGGTAGGCCCAGATGAAGGGCTGCTGGCGGGCCCTGGGACGGCACTAGGTATCATGATGGGCCCCGCTGGCGAGACAGCACCGTCCAGGTACACCGGGATGGAGTCGAAATGCCGCAGCTGGGGCCGAGGGGTAGCACGCCCAGGTGGGAGGAGCAAGAGCGGAAGCTTCCACGACAAAGAGTCTAGAGAGTCTTGTAGGTGCTGCTCCAAGCACATGCCTCCTCGAGCAGCACCCAACGTCTCATTCTCTGCCTCCCCTTCCCCCCCTCATTTCCCCATCCCCCAAGGCCTGAACGGCCTGGCCCTGGCCGAGGCGGTGCACGGCACCGCCCCCGACATCGCCGGCAAGAACATGGCCAACCCCACGGCGCTGCTGCTGTCGAGCTGCATGATGCTGCGGCACATCGGGCACAAGACCGAGGCCGACAACATCCAGAAGGCGGTCATCTCGGTCATCGCAGGTGCGGAGTGTGGCCGTGTCTTGCCAAGGCCAGGGTGTGTGCAAAGTGCTAAGGGGCGACACGCGGAGAACCGTGTCGCGCTGGCGAAGGGGTCGCGAGCTGGCCCGGCCCGGCGTCGTCACACCCTTTGCCTGTTGCCGGTCCTGGCCGTGGCGCCCATCCTTCTTCCCCTGACCCCGCCTCCCCCCTCCTCCCTCCCGTTTCCCGGCCGCAGAGGGCAAGTACCGCACCGCCGACCTGGGCGGCTCCTCCACCACCTCGGACTTCACCAAGGCCATCATCGACAAGCTCGACTGAGCGGAGCGAGACAGGGGGGGCGAGGGCGGGGGAAGGGGCCGGGGGCGAGACAAGGAGGCCTGCTCGTGGGGTGGAGGGCTAGCGGGTTGTGAGCTACGACTGAGCGCATAGAGCTCTTGACACGGACGGCTGCGAGGGTTGGGTGGTCTGTGAGAGGTGACTGCCGGGGCCAAAGACGGCTTGGCTTAACGACACTGCATCGGGGCTCGGAGACATGCTGTAGCCTGTATGGTGGTTCGCTGCGCCCGGCAAGGTCCGGCGCGCGGGGCTTAAACGCGGGGGCTTGATTGGCGTTCACGGTGGATGGGGATGTTGGTGGAAGGCTCGTCGGCGAGAGAGTGGGCGCGTGCCGAGACGGCACGGCTCAGGCGCGGGGGGCGTAAAGCAGGGCCATCGGGGTATCTGCGTGCGGGCAGTGGCGCGGATCGGCGATGGCCCCATTTGCGTCATAGCCGGCCGCCGCGCCGCATGTAAAAGGCAAACTCGCGGCTCACTCACATCCTCACAGCGCATACCCACATTAGACAGAAGCTTCCCGAGCACCGCTCGCTGCCTTTCTTCAACTCGGTCTCGCAAACATGCTGAGCCTCGTGTCGTCACCTGCGAGGCGCCTGCCTCTGGCCGGCGCGCCCCAGCGCCGCCGCGCCCCGCTGCCCCGCCGCTGCCCTCCCCGCGCGGCGGACTCCGGCACTCCCCCTCAGCCGCTCGACGTGAGTTCGGTGCGCCTCAATGCGCTTCCCAGCTGGGAGCGGGGAGAGCGGTTGCCGGGAGAGCAATTGCCGGGAGCGGGTTTTGCGCTCGCAGGGGGCGTGCAGCGCAGTCAGGGTGACGCGTGCCGAGAGCGGGTCGCGCCAGCAGGGAAAGCCGTCCCGCGCCGTCCCGTTCATCGCCGGCTGCCCGAGTTCCCGTGACCCTGCTACCCCCTGGCTAGCTGCACGGTGCATTGACCCCCTGGCCCCCGCTCCCCCGCAGTCCAGCAGCGGCGTACCCGAGGGCTGGCAGGACGAGTGGGAGAGCCGCAGCGGCAGCAGCGCGCCGGCTGCTGGCTCCTTCCCCGTCGGGACTCCCACCCCCGGCTCAGTGCCCACCAACGCCGGCGGGGAGCTGCCCGAGTCCTATCACGACGAGTGGCAGGTGGGTCTAGGCCTTGGGAGCGGGGCCTCAGGGGTGGGGGCGGAGGCTGGGGGGGAGGGGAGGACACTGGGCTGGCGGCTGCGGTGGCTGGCTAGGCGCGTTGCGGTGGGGTCGGCGGTGGGCAGGGCAGCCGGAGAGCCACCGGTAAGCTGTTTCCCTGCCTGGGCAGTCGTGGCAGAGGCGCAGAGCAGGCCTTTCGGCCACTCCCCTTGCCCTCTGCTTTTCCGTCCTTCCCCATCCCGAACACCTCCTCCACGCTCTCGCCCCCTCCCCAGAGCGGCACCCGCGGCGGCGGTGTGAGCAGCTGGACCAAGAACGCCGGCGGCCCCGGCCCCGCCAGCGGCACCGTCGACATGAGCAGCGGCCGCAGCCGTGAGCGCGACCCGGCTGACGAGGTGCCGGACGCCAACGTCAGCCAGCCCAACAGCGCCCCCGCCTCTTCGCCCAGCTCCTCCTCCTCCTCGGCCCCGGCCCAGGCCAGCCCCACGGGTGCCTCCAACGAGGTCGGCCGCGACGAGCTGTACACGGCGGATGCGGTGCCGGACGCGGGGCTGTCCGACCCCGCCATCGAGGGCTCCACCACCAGCAGGTATGTGGGTATGTGTGGGTGGGTGGTGTGTATGTGGGGGGGAACCTTGGACATTTGGGGGGCGTGGCAAGGGCGGGAAGGGTAGCGGGTGGGAAGGGCCTGGCCTTCGTTTAGCGCGCACAGCGTAGTATTGGCACGTATGGAGCCTAGGAGGGAACAAACCGCGCAATGCGGGGGCCAGCTGCATACACAAGGAGGATCTGCAACAGGGGTTGAGGGGCTGCCCGGCGGGGGCTGCGTACAGACTGAGGTAAGCGCCTGCGCCATTCACGCGGCGCATGTTTGTGTTGCATTCCTCCCCGGCCTCCACCACGTGACTCCAGCCCTTGCCCCAGCTGAGCCCCTCGCAGCCTCAACATGGACGCTCTGGACCGCTCCCTGGCGGGGGGGCTGGGCGCTCGTGACTCGGCGGCGGCGGGCATCACGGAGGACGCGGCGAGCCCTGCGGAGGGCGGCATGGGTGGGGTTGGCGAGGCTGCGGACGTACGCGACGTTGAGTGAGGGGATGTAGGCAGTAGCGTAGGCGGGGGCGGCGGAGGCGGAGGCGCAGGCGGGGCCAGGGGTGGGGACGGAGACGGTGCCCAGCACCCCGGCTCAGTCACCATCCCGAATTCGGGCGTACGGACCGCGCGCACCCAGTTGCCTTTGTTTTGCAAACTTACCCGAGTTGGTCTTTGTGTATTGATGCTGCAAATAGGAGAAAGCATAAGTGGCCCGCGGTGGCGAGTCAGGCGTGCTCGCATGCTTGAACCTTTGGCCGTGTAGCCAGACAAAATAGTTGGTGCTGTTTAAGATTACAATGACCGTCCCGCACCGTCAGAGAATGCGGCTTCGATGTGCCCTGGCCCCGGCTTAGCCGTTGAGCCGGCTCTCTGACATGGAGCAGAAGCATGATGAGGAGTCAGACCCGCCAGCAGTGGGCAAAGACGCTGGCGGGGGCGAAGCAGCTCACTTGTCTGGGGCCCCAGCCAGCCAAAAGGATGAACCCCAGGAGGAGCCTCATCACTCACGTCACAGTCGGTTTTCTAGCACCTGTGCGGTAAGGCGTTGGGCCGGGATGGCTCAAGAACGAAATGGCATGCTCGGGTTGCCGAGCTCGGCGTCCGTGACAGGCAGCGCGCACGACTCTAGAGCGATTTGCTGCACTGCTTAACTCCGCAGGCACTCTTCAAAGTGATCACTGACCGGCCGGTCGCTCTTCTGCTGCCGCTCCTCGTGCTGGCGCTTCTTCTTACTGTTGGTATATGGGGCTGTATACAAGTCGCAGCAGCCTCAAAGGCCAGCGCCAAGGTGGGCTGCCCTCGAGGGACGGCTGAGTTCGCGCGCCATGTGAACTTCGGCCCTGCATCTCACGGGGTGCTGTGCAAAAGCAAGCTGCGGGACACACACTCTTGGCTTGTCGTAGCTCCCTGGTTTTGACGGCCAAGGGGTTACGGGATTGCCGTCGAAGCGCGTTCGTTGTGGGGTAGGGCGAGGTAGGAGCGGGCCAGGCACGCCACCGCCTGCCTTCAACCTACCTTTTCCCTCGCCCCATACTCCCCTTCCCTGCCAAAGGATCGCGTGGTGGCAGTAGCAACCGACGTCGCTTCCTGGTACAGGCAGCACATTGCGGACGCGTACGCTCCAGTGCTCTCCCTCTCCCTCACGATCCGGCACGACCCCGATTACCCGGAGGTGGCTCGCCTGTTCAACGACTCAGCGCCGGAGCTGCTAGCCATGGTGAGAGGCGCAATGCACTCCCGTACAGCCGAAGCATTGGAAGCCCAAGCACAACCGGTCGGGGCACGTTACTCACCCCCATTCCCTGTGATTGCCCTTGCAGTCGGCCTCCGGCACGCTTGCTAGTCTGCAGCTGGCGCCCAGCGGCGTGGTCCGCCTGGTGTATCCCCCGGACGACACCCCGGAGAACGACGACGGAGACATGCTGGGGCACGACCTGCTGGCCCGTGGGTCGCGGCTTGGGGGCTGGGCGTGCAGCGCCAGGAACTGTGGGGGAAACAGGGGCGAGCACCCTGATGGACGAGGGCGGGGCCGTGGTCAGAGCTCAGGGGCAAGGGCACTGGGCAGAGCAAGCGTGGGGTGGAGGGAGCATGGTGTAGCCTTACTCTTAAACGCGTGCTCCCATCCCTCACTACCCCCCAGCCGCGCACGTGGACCATGGCAACGGGATCAGCATCGTGGCGGGCCGGCGCATGGCGCTAATCGGGCCGCTGGACTTGGGCGACGAGGGCACGGCGATACGCGCCACACTGCCCGTGTTCGTGCGCGGCGTGGGGCCAAACACGTCCTTTGACGCCCCCGACCCAGTCACCCCGCTGTGCGGTCAGCCGTGCGCCTACGACGCCAGCACGGGTTCCATGTTCTGGGGGCTGGTGAGGCGGGGGCCGTGGAGTTAAGAAGCGGTTGCGGGAGGGGTAGGGGTTCCCCAGTCCTGCGGCCTGGGGGCGGGGGTGCGTAACAGGAGCCCGTAAGCTACCGCGGCTGGGTCATCAGGGAGCTCTTAGCCGGTGGAGGTGAAGCGCGCTTAGGGCGGTAGTCCCCGGCATGCAACCTTACAAGCGCCGCTGGGCCCGGCCGCTCACACGGCCGCTCACACGGCCGCGCACACGTGCCGCGAGCTTGCATCTACCCGTCCTCTGCTGCTCCTCCCGCTCTGCAGGCGGTCGCCCTCATCCACTTGGACGTGCTGCACACGGGCAATACCTCGCGGCTGCAGGAGCTGGGGCGCATGGGCTACGCCTATGAGCTGCTGGCGCCGCCGCCGGACACGGACGTGGGGAGCAGCGGCGGCGCCGGAGCGCAGGGGCCCCTCGTCCGGCTGGCGGGCAGCAGCCGGGCCCCAAAGGACCCGGTGGAGGTGGTCATACGGATGCAGAACGTGGAGGTGCGCCCCCGCATCTAAAGCAAGGCCCCCGTCCCCGGTTATTGGGGAAAGCCAAATGTCAAGGGCACAGACCGCAGCGACGTGCATCGGCCCTCAGCCGATCCCCCATCACCCCAACTGGCCCCCTCGGCCCCTGCCCCTCCGCAGTGGTACCTGCGCGCCGCGCCCCACGACGGCTGGGCGCCCTCCTGGTTCGCCCCCATGCTGGCGGTGGTGATCGTGGTGTCGCTGGCCATGGCGGTGCTGCTGTTCGCTGTCATGGTGTCCAGGTGCGCGCCTGGGGGAGCTGGGGCCGTGGGGCGTGGGCGGGGATTGCTGGGGCCTGGGGGCGCGGCGAGAAGCCTAGCAGCGGTCCTGCGGGCCCCGGGACGTGCCGAGAGAAGTCGCAGGTTTCGGGGCCGAGAGCGCATGGCCCCTTACGGCCGCCTTCGCAGTTCGCACATCGCTCAGCGGCGGCTGACGAAGCCACCGACCTCCACCCTTTCCCCCCCACTCGGCCCCGCGGCCCCGCCCTTCCGCTCCCTTCGCCACGCAGGCGGCAGCACCAGCAGCTGCTGGAGGCGCTGCTGCCGCGGGAGATGATTGACGACCTGCGCAAGGACTCGAACACGCACCGCCTGGGGCCGCGCATGTTGGAGGCGGGTGAGCGCACCGGGCGGCGGTGGGGGCACCCGGCCCATCGGCGGAATAGGGCAAGCCGGGGCCGAACATGACTTGAGCATGGATGCGCTTTGGCTGCCTTTGCCAGCCGTGCTGCCTCGGATCGTGGGGACGGGGGTTCGCTTGGGGCACCAGGCCATGGCCCGAGCATGGCTGCAGCTGGAGCTGTGCCCAGGCTTCATCCTAATGGCGTGCTTGCTAGCCCCGCTGCCACTCATTGCCCAAGCCGCTGCCCCTGGCCCTCGCCCCGCTCCGCTGCAGCCACCACGGCCGACCTCCTGCTGGACCTCCTGGCTGATCTGCTGGAGGGCACGGCGCCCGACCTGCGAGATATCGTACTTATACGGCAGCAGATCCTGCAGAACATGGTGGGTGCGGGGCGGGGGCAGGGACGTTGTGTCCGGTGCAAAGCCGCCACTGCAGAGCCGCGGGGTCCCAGGCTTTCCAGATGTTTGAGCTGAAGCCCGCACTCTGCCCCGTTTTCCCACGCTCCGCACAGGACATCTACCGCCCGCTCAACCTGAGCAGCCAGCTCAAGGGGGCCAACCTTGACGTGAGCGGCGGGGAGGTCAGGCAGCTGCAAGAGCCAGCAACGGCGGGCCCCGCCCCTGAGTCCTGCCGCCAGGGACGCATTCCTTCCCGTGCGCTCTCCTGCTCCACTTCCCCTGCACTCACCTGCCTGCCCCCGCCTCCGCTCCTTTTTCTCTTCTTCTCCTTCGCCCTTCAGGACGATGTGACCCAGGCGCTCATGCACCAGCTGGGGGGGCAGTTCTCCTTCTCCATGACGGGGGCGGGCGACGAGACGGGCGACGACGAGGGTGCGCGTTCGGGCGGGTTGTGGGGCGGGTTGTGGGGGCACATGCTCACTGACAGGCGCAGCAGGGAACGCAGGCGCTGAAGGGGGGTTATTGTCCTTTCTGCTTGCTTGCTTGCGTGCGCCCCTACTTGTCTCTGGAAATGTCGGCACATGCAAAGCGCATGGCCGGCCTCATCTGATGCCTTTGATGCCCTGTCCCCGCAGGCGCCCCCACGCGCTCCGGCGCCAGCCTGGCCAAGTCCACCACCATATCGCAGCATGACTACGCCACTCTGTCGGGTGAGGGGGCCTGGCGTGTGAGGTGTCAGCCTTGCCTGGGCCTGGGCATGGCCATCTGGATCTTTTGCTGCGAGCGTGCGACCGACGCGTGGGGGCCGCATTTAGAAGCCTGCCGGCTCGTTCCCACAGCTGCTTCTGCCGGCCGCCAGACACGAATTGACACCCGCTCCAAAGCTGTCGTGTGCCCCGGCCTCGCCCGCTCCGCAGGTGCCCTAGCGATGCTGCTCGCGCCGCAGGGCGGGAGCACCGGGTGGTACGACTCCGGTCCTGACGTATCGGACGCAACGTCCGATGCGGCGCTGCCCACACACGATAATGAGGCCGCTGTGTCAGCCAGCCCGCGGCTCTCGACCCACCCCGTGTTTGCGCGCGCCGCCTCGCACCTGGTGTCTCGGAGCAACAGCCCGGAGGGCGTGGGCATGGGCAGCGGGAGCCTGGGCGCGGTGGTGCCGCACCCTCCGCGCGAGCGCCCCCGCACCGCCAACCAGGGAGGCGCGGAGCGAGATCGGAGGGGGTCCATCCTCGTGAACGTTGGGGCCGACGGTGGCCCGGGGCTCGTCCCAACCGATTCGGTTGCTGACGGCGGCCCGGCCGGCACTGGCAGCGTCGCCAGCGCCAGCGCGGTTGTGGCAGTCACGGACGGCGGCGGCGCGGCGGCGAACGGCCCCAGTGGTAGCGCCGCCAGCAGCTTGTTTGGCAACATCCTGGGCCACGGCGGCGGCAAGCACCGGCGCGAGTCCAACCTCGCGGGCATATTCGCGCAGCGCGGCAGGCGCAAATCGGCCCTGCTGACGGTCAGCATCTTCGAGGGCGAAGGCGGCGGCGGCGGTGGCGGCGGCAGCAGCTGCGGCCTCCCAGCTGGCGGCGGCGGCGGCGACAAGGGCAGCGACAGCGAGGCGCGGAAGGCTGGCAAGACGCTTAGTAACGGCAGCCAGCCGGACCTTGTCGTACAGGAGATCCCGGCATCTCACATGGGCAGCAGCCGCCTGGGCGTGGCGCTCACGGGCACGTCGCGCAGGAGCCTTACTAATCAGGGCATGGTTGCCGGCATGGCAGGCGCGGGGGGCTCGGTGGCGCAGGCAATGATGATGGCAGCCAAGAAGCCGCCCACACCGCCCGCACCCGTGATTGAGGAGGTGCGTGCTTGGTTGGGAGCTGCGAGCGTGGACGGAAAGCGGTTACCGTGCTTTGGGAGCACCGTGGGAGGCTAGGTAGCATGAGCAAGGGAGACCGCTAGGACCGCACGCGAGGTGCTGCGTTGCAACAGACGGAAGGAGCCAGCGCTGCGAAGAGTTCAAATGTGCATTCCGGAATCGTCAATGTTGTGATCGCGTGCTGTGCTGTGCTGCCGCTGTGCAGGTGGAGCGAGTGCTTGCGGGCGCGGACTCTTGGACGTTCGACACGTACAAGCTGCGGGAGGTGACGCAGGGCCACCCGCTGTCGGCGCTGGGGTTCTACCTCATCCAGCGAGCGGGGCTGATACCGCGGCTCAAGCTCAAGCCCGCTGTGCTGGCCAGGTGCGGACGGGTCCTAAAGGGCTGCTGGGTCAGGGATGAGGGATGGCGGGTTTGGTTTGGTTAGCTCGGTCTCGCGGTGGACCAGGGGCGCTCTCAGGCACAATGCTGTTTCTTGCGGGAGGTAACTGAACGCTGTGTGCAAAGCGATTGCGATTGCCCAGGCCCGGCTGTTCTACTGGGGATACCGGGCGTCCCCTCGGTGCCCTCTGCGTTCCTTGCCTCACCTTGCTGTTACCACCCATCCCCGCGCAGGCTGCTCCGACACATTGAGGCGGGTTACGTGGACAACCCCTACCACAACGCCACGCACGCGGCGGACGTGCTCCAGACCCTCCACGTCATCATCCACGGGGCACAGCTGCACGTGCACTACCTGGACTCTCTGGGGCTGCTGGCAGCCTACTGGGCGGCGGTGAGGACTGAAGGAAGGCCTTGTCTGATGCCCTGCTTGGGACGACACGTGGCCTGAACTGAACTCTTGCCACCCCTTGCCGTCCCTGCCCCCAGATCGTTCACGACTACGGCCACCCGGGCCTCACCAACGACTTCCTGATCAACACCGCCGACCCGCTGGCGGTGCGATACAACGACCGATCGCCGCTGGAGAACCACCACGCGGCGGCCTCATTCAGCGCCATGCGCAGACCCGGGCTGGACCTGCTGTCACCTCTGTCGGGCGAGCAGAAGTCCAACTTCAGGAAGCAGGTAACTTGCTAGCTGCAGATCGCAGTACCTCCTCACATGTTATCAGCTCTTTGCTACTCAGTACTGCAACGCGCTCACCCAGTACGGCTCGCCAGTCTGGCTTCAGCTCCATCGCGTGTCCCTTTGTCGCTCGCCTTAACCACCACCCCGCCCTTCCCGCACGCTCCCGCCCACCTGCTACAGGTCATCGACATGGTCTTGGCCACCGACATGAAGCAGCACTTCTCCCTCATCTCGCACTTCGTCACGGTGCACCGACTGGCGCAGTACACCGCCCAGTCCGCGGCTGCACTCGGCGCGGCCCCGCACAAGGCAGGCACATCAGGCTCTGGCGGTAGCACCCCGGGCATGAGCAGGCAGACCAGGTGCGTGGGCATCTGGATCTGGATCTGGATCTGGATCTGGATCTCGTAGAGCGGAGTGGCAGTCTGAGCGCCGAGTACTGCTGTGCGTCTTGCCCTGTGGGCTCTGCGCATGCACTGCTTCACGGCACGCGTTGCCCTGCCCCCACAGCAACACGCGCGAGCTGGTCCCCGTGTCGATCGCGGCTCCCATCAACGCCGACGCGGCGCCCCGGCCCGTGGACGACACGGAGAGGCTGCTGAGCCTTCAGATCGCCATCAAGGCGGCGGACATCGGGCACTTGGGCGAGCAGCTGGACGTACACCGGAAGTGAGTGGGCGGGCTCAGCTTGGCGGTCGGGTGGTTGTGCTTAGTTGGGAACAGAGGTGGACAACTGCCGCTCGATACAAACCTCCCCTCTGCCTGGCTCTACCGTGTGACTCTTCACCAGGTGGCTTGCCGGCCTGGAGGAGGAGTTCTTCCGGCAGGGCGACAAGGAGAAGTTGCTGGGGCTGCCCATCAGCCCGCTGTTCGACCGGGCCAAACAGGGCGTCGGCAAGAGCCAGGTGCGTGAGGGTTTGGGGCGCGATTGGCAGCACTGATCTAAACAGCACCTTTGAAGGGCCCACACGTTCGCTCACCCCTGCCTGCCCCCTTGTACGCCCCCCGGCAACCTCCCCAGGTGGGGTTTTATGACTTCGTGGCGCTCCCGCTGGTGCACGCGCTGTCCTCCGCCTTCCCCGGCGCCCAGCCGCTCATGCGCACCTTTATCACCAACTACAACCACTACCGCAGCATGGACGGCCAGGTGTGTGAGCGGGAGCTTGCTTTGTGTGTAGGCGAACAAGGCAGGCAGGCGGGACTGAACGGGGTGCTCTTTTTTTCTCTGCCAAATGAGGAGCATGGCCAAGCTGTTGAGTACACGGGCACGTGCCGCGGGAGGGTTGGAGCGTACACGTTCTCGTCCTAAAGGCTTCCTGACGCCGCTGCTACTCTCGCCACCCTGGCCCGACCCTACAGCCGACGGTCTCAGAGCCCCGGAGCGGCAAGCTGGGGGTTGCGTCTTTCAACCGTCAGCCCGCTTCTCTACCGTTGACACCGTCGGGCAACACCTAACACCTATGCTATGCACAAGGCCTCGGTTGGCTGCAAGGCTACTCGCCTAGGCTACTCATCCCACAAGACACGCCCAGCTGCAAAATGCTGGGCGGCCCGACTAGTTATCTTCATGACCTATCCGCTGGTCCCGCCGCCATGGGTTCCACTAAAACGTCCGCGCCACAGCGCCGGGCGTGCGGCCGAGTGATAGCGGCAGGTTGGTTGTCATTACTGGTACTGGCGCCGCGTGTACACTTGAAGGACGGCTTAGTTGGAATGAAGATGAGCATTTGACACTTGGGCATAATCACTAGCACTACTGGGAATACCTGCATCTTTCAGGGGGGCCTGCCGGCTGGAGGATGACGTGGACTGGTTGTTTGATGCGGCAGGGCCGCCGACCGATGCGTTAGTCGGCCCGGGCGC
The DNA here is from genome assembly GCA_016858145.1 of Edaphochlamys debaryana. Taxonomy (NCBI): domain Eukaryota; kingdom Viridiplantae; phylum Chlorophyta; class Chlorophyceae; order Chlamydomonadales; genus Edaphochlamys; species Edaphochlamys debaryana. The sequence continues at coordinate 134,339 of JAEHOE010000134.1, forward strand.
GACTGGGCTACAGGCCAAGGCGCGGAGGCCACACGAGGGTTGTGTGGGCGGCACGGCCGCGACGGTCGTTGCACGCGAATTCCAGTTGGGATGGTGACAGCAATGCAAAAGCCGTCTGGGCAGATGTGTGAATGTATCGCGTAGCGTTGCTGTTGGAGGATGGGACTGTGGAGGAGACGGAGACGGGGCGCGTGACACCCGAAAGACCGTAGAAGACGCCTGACTGACTGTTCACGCAAGGGCATTCATGCACCTACTATTCTTGCGTTCCTGTTGCGGAGATGCGGGGAAGCCCTCCCCTGAATTCTGGTATTGTGGCACGCACCGTGTTGCGCTCTAGCTCCGGAGGATCCCGTCCCAGCTGGGCCGAATCCAGGGGGGGAAGTTCCGGGCCCGCAAGGCGGAGCTGAGGCGACGAGGAGTTCGGCGGCCCGGGCTGAGCTGGAGGGTGCAGAGAAGCGGGGCACGAATGATCTGCATCTGTCTGTGCTGCGTGGTGGGTGTGTGGCTTGCGATGTTCCCGTCTGCAGTCCCCAGTCCACATTTTGGTGTGCCCGAGTCGCTGCGTTGCAGAGCCTGTATGGCCGCGGGTTCAATCTCATCCAGCACTCCAGCAGTCTCCGCGCGTGAGGCGCTGCAGGGCAGGCGCCGGCCAACTTGCTTTGGTGCGGGTTTTGAAGGAACAGGCAGGGTTGAAGGCTCATTAGTCACCACGGAGCTCATCCTTGTCCTGTACTCGGGCATCGGGCAGCCACCCTGTTGACAGAGAGAGAGAGAGATGGTATACAGGCTGATGGGGTTGGCCGGTTGGGGGCGTCCAGGCCCGTGCAGGACGGTGCCCTACTAGCAACGGGCGTACGTCTAGCGGCAGGGGTGCCCTGTCTAGCGGGGGATCTCTTCTGACGCGCACATCCAGCCGCCGCTCAGCCGCATCCAGAGCAGAGCAGCTGGAAGCCGTGTCCTCTTCGTGTTTGAAACGCCGATAGAGCCACAGAGTCAGCTCAGCTGTCAAGCAGCCTCCTGCTGCCAAGGGCCTTCACCAGGGGTCCAGGGCCAGGGCCTTCCTGGCGTAGTCCGGCGGAGCGAACGACGTCTTGTTCCCACCGCTGCCGTGCGAGCTGCCGTGCTGCCGTGTGAAGAGGTACAGAGCCGCTTCCGGGAACAAACGGCATAAAGTTGAGCCCAGTGACTCCGCCGAGTCAAGCTCGTAGACGGTCGAAACCCCGCGGGCCAAACGGGCCAAACGACCAAACTGCAGGACCCCGGCCACCACGGCCACACCGCCAACGCGCTATATACATTTGACTCTACCGACCCAGTGAGGTTGGCCGGCGACAGGTAAAGGTCTGAACTGTACATGGTCAGCATTATCCGGACAGGGCCAACGGCGACGGCTCCGTAGCCCCTAGGAATCCAGTATCGGAAACTTTAGAGGTGCCGCATTTGGTGCTGCAGTGGCAGACGGCACAACAACCTAGTACTGCCGCCATGGCGGTCGCACCGTTTCGAGTGATTGATGGTCCCAGTCCCGAGACGACTTACACAAGAGCCACACTATTCACACCGTATGATGACTAGAGCTGCGTATAGGCCCGGCTCTAGCGTTTTGCGCTAAGAATGCAACGCCTCACGACGGGCTGCAGGGCAGAGACAAGTCAGCTTCAGCCACACGTAGCACATTGAATTCAGGAAAGCTGTGGCAGCGGTGCTGCCGCTGCAGCTTTTTAGCGCACGCCCATCCAAGTACTCCAAGGCAGCCCGCCGCTGTGTGTCTCAAGAATGTCTACGAAGGGGGGCAACAACACCTCGGGAACGGCTTGCCTTAGCACAAGCGCACGAGTCAAGGGCGAGCTCCAGGTGCGGTTGCCTCACGCCTCGCGGCAAGCATGCCACGGGGAACCACTCTATGACATTCAGTGTTGCACCTCTGGCATTGTCGCGTCGCGGGGCGGGATGTGCTGACACCACCCGCCCGCGACATGCGTGTCGACCCGGTCCAGGCCATCGGCCGCATTGTGCGCCGCTACCCATCGACTGTCATCATTCCCCTCATTGTACTGGGCCTTGTGTGGGGCCTTGGTATATGGGGAGTGGAGCGGGTGGCAAAGATGGAGGAGGACAGCGCCCGGGTAAGCCTTGCTGGCTCGTGGGGGCGCCGTGGCCGTTATGCGGGGACACATGAGACGGGCCGTATCCTGCGTACGCACACACGTTTATGGCAGGACGCAAATGGGAAGGCGCGTGTCAGCAGCTCGGGCCAGGGCAGGCCGCCGGGGCGGGATGTTTGCAGCGCACACGGTCTCGGGGCAGCGCTGAAAGCCGGTGCCGGTACCGTATGTATGTATGTGTCCCCCGCAACGATGCTGTCCCCGTACCTAGCCGTGATGCGCCCTTCACTCAGACCCCTTCTGGCTGCCCCTCATGGAACCCGCTGACAGGCACAAGCAGCTGCGAGTGCCTTGGCCACCGCGCTGTGGTGCGTCCTGGGCGTAGCGTTGTCGGACCTTGCAGTGTGCACTTGCCGCCCCATTCAACGCTTCCTGCCATCGCCTGCGGCACTCACGGCGTACTGATGCAAACCCCGTCACCGACGACGCCACGCCCGTTTTGGCCCTTGCAGGTACCAGGTGCAGCTGACGGGGGCCAGCGCCTCTGTACGGCTGATGGGCGCCTTCGTAGGTGAGGGCAGCTGTGCTCCGGCTTGAACGTTGCGGCATAGGGCACAATGGCTAGCGAGCCGTACCGCTCAGCGTCTGCTCCTTGTGCACTCGGTCGTACGTGGTGGACCTGCTCGGTAGACCCACGCCCCCTCCCCTCCGCTGACGCGCAGAGTACGAGCCGCAGTACGACGCGGTGGCGCGGCTCTTCAACTCCACGGCGCCCGTGCTCTTGCAGCAGGCAGGTCACTTCCCGGCGGGCGATCCTGCTGCGGTATCGCTGCGGCTGCGCTTGCCGATGGCGCCTGGTCCCCGCTACAGCCCCGAGCGGGGGCCAGCGCGGGTGGCGTGCGAGGGTCCTAGGGCGAGAGCATGCTGCAGAGCACCTGCCGCGCACGGCCCCCGGGTCTGGCGCCTGTCTCTCCGACGCGGTCGGGGCTGTGCCGTGCTCCCCTGCCCCCATGCTGCAGGCTCCGCCGGGGATCACGAAGCAGCTCGAGTACATTCCCAACGGCGTGCTGCGGCAGATGTACCCCGTTAACACCTCCAACGGGGGCGAGCTGGGGTTCGACCTGTTCGCAGGTGCGGGGGCACAAGAGCACGCCACGCGGTCAGAGCTGCCTCAGCGCAGGGCCCTTGGGTCCATGCTATGGTCGCCCGTGTCAGTGCACTCGCTCCCAAATCTGGGTGCCTCGCATGGGGCGCACCCTGCGCGCGGCCGCACTGCTCACTGCCTCCTCATACTGACCTTAACCCCTCACTGTGACCCGCCCTCAACCCCTCACCATGTTGCTAGGGCGCAACAAGGACTTTGCGGTCAGGGCTGTGGCAGCGCGCAACCTGTCGCTCGTGGGGCCCACGCAGGTGGGCACTGGCGGGGGCAGGGTCATGACATGTGCCTGCGCCATGCAGGAGGGCGCGCCAGGCAACTGTGCGCTTGGGTGCGGGGTTACCAGGCGAGGCGAAGCTAGTCGTTTGGAGTCCAGTACCTTTGGCGACTCAGCTCTGGGACACCTGTTTGGAGGCCACAGCTGGTTAACAACCAGCCTTGTCTGCCCGACCCATTTCACCGCCACTGCAGTTCTACGAGGGTGGATATGGTGCGTTGGCTGTGTGCTGGGTGGGGTTCGGGCTCGGCGGGTGTCAACTGGCATGGGCGGGTGCCGGCGGTATCGTGCTGGCTGACGGGGTGCCCCACTCGTTGGGTACCGGGTTTGGGTCCATGGGTGGGAAAGCACGTGCCTCATGCGTTGGTGGCATTCCGGCCCGGCGCCCTCCCACACAGGCGTCATTCTGCGCTGGCCCATCTTCATCCGTGGAGTGGACGCCAGCGAGACCTTCGGCCTGCCCGACCCGCTCAACCCCTTCTGCGGGGCTGCGTGCGCGTACGACCCCGCCACACGGACCAAGTTCTGGGGCTTCGTGAGTGGGGTCTGCGGCCAGTCGGGACGGGACGGGGCCAGCAGAGGAGAGCTGAGCTCGGCTGCTGAGGGCTGTGCCCTTACAGTCCCCGGGCGCGTGCTGCCAAGTGCTCCTGCCTGGCGGCTGCTGGCTCTTGAGCGAGCGTGCCCTTGCGCTGCTCGCTCCCCCCTGGCCCCAACGCAGGCGTCGGCCGTGATCGACCTGGACGAACTCCACAACTCCTCGGACTCGCGGACGCGCATGCTGGTAGCGGATGGGTACCGCTTCGAAGTGATTGCCACTGGCCCGGTGGCTACGCAATCGGTGGTGTTCGCCAGGTGGGGTCCAGCGACTCGGCGTGGCGTGGAGGCAGGGGTTTTGGTGGGTTGCCGGCGCTGCTGTGCAGGGTATGGGCACGGGGCCAGACAGCTGCGCATCGGCTGGCGGGCCGGGGGATGCGGGTCTGACTGAGGTGTTGCGGCCGTCCACCATAGCTGTCTGCCACGCTCGCTTGACGAGACACGAGGAGGGGAGTTTGTTGTGGGTCTGGGGATGTCGGACACGGTCATGACAGCACCTGTGTGCCGTTTCGCAGTTCGACGCTTCCCGAGGACCCAGTGGAGGCCGTTGCCCACCTGCCCAATGCGGAGGTGCGTACGCATGTGGGAGGCGCGCGGAAGAGCGAGGACGGCAGCAGTCGCCATGGAGGGCAAGGGAGCTGTGCGGAAGATCACCCGACAAACGGCATGCTGGCTCCCATGGGTCGCTCACACGCCTGCACGCCTTCTCCTTGCTCTGCCCCACAGTGGGTGGTCCGCGTGTCGCCGAATGACGGCTGGTCCTCGCCCGCCTACCCGGGCCTCCTGACGGTGGTCATTGTGGGCGGATTCGTGCTGGCGGTCCTCATCTTCACAGTGCTGGTGTCCAGGTGGGTGGGTGCAGTAGAGCAGGGCGGCCAGCCCAGGCCTTGCTTGCTCGCAGTTCTGGCCGGCAGAGCAGGCGTGCCGTCTTGCACTGTGCTGCTTGCCATGTTTGGACACGCTCAATCTCTGTCCCCCGTCTTTGTGCTTCAACTTTTCGACTTCACCGGCTGGTCGGGTTTTGTTGCCCCTGCGCCCCGCAGGAAGAAGCACCAGCTGCTCCTCGAGGCGCTCCTGCCCAAGGCCCTCTTGAGGGACCTCAACAACAACGACCCCACGCGCATCGGCCCGCGCATCATCCAGACGGGTACGCAGACTTCCACGTCGCTACAAACAGGACTGCACGGCTGCACACCCTGTGCTCTGTGCCCCATCAGGCGCCCAGTCCCGTGCCACCTTCCATGGCTTTAAATGAAGCACCTCCCCTTCACACCCACACCTGCACACCCATTCATGGTTGCCTCCCGCAGAGACCACGGCTGACCTCATCCTCACGGTGCTCAGCCAGCTGCTGGAGGGCGTGCTGCCGGATGTGCGGGACGTGGTTTTTGCGCGGCAGGCCATCCTCAAATCGCACAACATCTACCAGCCCATGCACCTGGGGCATGACCTGCGCCAAGCCAACCTGGACGTGAGTTCTTAGGCTCACCACCGGGGTTGACTCAGGGTTGCTGCACGCTGGTGGGGGCCTTGGTACCAGCTCCCTGGATGCCGCGCATACCCCTGCTTCTGCTCCGTAGCAGCACTCATGGAGGCCTGGCCTTGGTAGACCCCTTGCTTCTCCTGGGTGCCAAACATGCTCCCTTATGCGCCCGTCGTCCCGCCTTGTCCACAGAATGAGGTGGCCCGCGCGCTGATGCACCAGCTGGGCACGAGCAGCTCGGCGCACTCCCTGCACTCGGGCATGGAGGGGGACGATGGACTTGACGGCATGGGCTCCGAAGACACGCATGGAGCGGGGTGCACGCAGTCACCGCGTGGCTCCACCGCAAGCCACACCGGTAGCGACTGGGGCGGGATGGCCAAGGCGCTCACCCTGATCCTGGCGCCGCAGCTGCCCACCTGGCCCGATGCGCCAGCGACCGCTGGGGTCGCTACCGCCCTTGAGCCGGACACTTCGGACGTGCCCGTTGCCGGCGTTGTGGCGATAACCCGCGGCACGGGCCACGGCCTTCGCGAGGCGGTCGCCGAGTTGCCGACATCGGGGTCAATGAGCGTGGGCCCCACGGGTTCATCGTCCCAGGGCGTCATTGCACGCGCGATGAGCTTCTTCAAGGAGAGCGCAGTTGCAGCGACATCCCGGCGCGGCAGCATAGAGCTTACGGGTGCCGAGCGCTCGCCGCGCGTGTCCCTGGCGCCCGGCGGCATGCTGCCCGGGGCTTCTGGCGAGAAGTCGCCAACTGCATCGCCGGCGCGCATGCGGGTCGCGTCACGGCGAATGAGCCTGGTGTTCCCCGATGCAGCTGCGGCAGCCGCCATTGCTGAGGGGCCGGAAGGCACTGAGGCGGGAGACCTACCAGAACCCACCGCTGCCCTGGCGGGTCGTCTGTCGGGTGGCGGCGAGCTGCCGCAGTGCGCTCCCAAGGCCCGGCGACCGCCACGCAAGGTCGTGAGCGCGGCCAGCCTTGCGGGCTCGGGTGGCCGCAGCTACACGTACACCCGGCGCAAGAGTCTTCTGCATGCGACCACGAACGCCCAGGACCTGCCTCCAAAGTCCGCGAGTGCGAAGGATACCGCCGCAGCGGATGACGACAAGGACGACGAGCCGCTGCAGAGCCAGCGCTCGCGCCTTGCTGGGCAGGAGGGGAGTACACAAGGACCGTCGTCTGCAGTTCATGCGGCCGTGGCAAGCGTGGGCGGCATGCCTGTGCCCATGCCGGGCCCGGCCATGCTGCAGGGCTACTCCCGGCGCAGCATGAGCTTGATGGCGGGTGCGGGCGGCAAGCTGCAGCCAGTGGCTCCGTCGCCGCCGCCTCCGGCCCTCATTGAGGAGGTAAGAGGGCAGGTAGTGAATGGGCAGAGGGACGTGCTTGTCACTGGCCCTGTGCTCAATCCCTTGTGTAACGCCTAATGTGCTGGCTGGCTCCTACGCATTCCGCTCCTGACAGGTGGAGAAGATGCTCGCGGGGGTAGACTCGTGGACGTTCGACATGTGGCACTTCAAGGAGGTGACCCAGGGGCACGCGCTGTCCGCGCTTGGGTTCTACCTGTTCCAGCGCTCGGGCCTACTGCGGCGCTACAAGATCAAGCCACCCATGATGGCGAGGTGGGTGCTGGACGCAACCTGCCCCCACGTAACTGCCCGTGAAGGGCGCCAGCCCTTGACTGCGCCCTTGCAGAGCTGCGGCCTCCTGACCTTATCACTATCCATTGCTTGGATACAGGGCGTCCCCTCGCTCCCCTCTCCGTTTAATGCCTCACCTTGCTGTTACCACCCATCCCCGCGCAGGCTGCTCCGACACATTGAGGCGGGGTACCAGGACAATGCGTACCACAATGCCACACACGCAGCGGACGTGCTCCAGACCCTCCACGTCATCATCCACGGGGCACAGCTGCACGTGCACTACCTGGACTCTCTGGGGCTGCTGGCGGCCTACTGGGCGGCGGTGAGGACCGAAGGAAAGCCTTGTCTGATGCCCTGCTTGTGACGACACGTTTCCTGAACTGAACTCTTGCCACCCCTTGCCGTCCCTGCCCCCAGATTGTTCACGACTACGGCCACCCGGGCCTCACCAACGACTTCCTCATCAACACCGCCGACCCGCTGGCGGTGCGATACAACGACCGATCGCCGCTGGAGAACCACCACGCGGCGGCCTCCTTCAGTGCTATGCGACGACCAGAGCTGGACTTCACGGCATCCCTCTCCAAATCTGAGAAGGCCGCCTTCAGGAAGCAGGCAAGCTGATAGAATGGGCAGAGATGGTCGCGCCACCTGAATCAAACCTGTGTGCCCGGCCTAAGCAGCCCTTCCCATCCTTCCAACCAGGTCATTGACATGATCCTGGCCACCGACATGAAGCAGCACTTCTCCCTCATCTCCCAGTTCAACACGGTGCACCGACTGGCGGCGTTCAGTGCAGGGCCGGTGGAGGCAACGGTCCCAAGCGCACGGAACATGACGACCAGCGGGCCACAGGTGTACCTGTCGGATGCGGGGCGCGTGTCTGCCAGCAACATTGAGCTGCAGGTCGCGGCACCTCAGCCCGTGGACGAGAACGAGAAGCTGCTGAGCCTGCAGCTGGCCATGAAGGCGGCAGACCTGGGCCACTTGGGCGAGCAGCTGGAGGTGCACAAGAAGTGAGTGGGCGGGGGTGTGCTTGCTGCGGGTGACCGCGCTTGTCGGGTTGATGTGATGACTTGGGAGCTGGCAGGGGTTCCGAGGTGCCGAAGCGTGGGCAATGGCGCGCTTGATTGAAACCCTCCTTCTCTGCTGCACTCCTGACCAGGTGGCTTGCCGGCCTGGAGGAGGAGTTCTTCCGGCAAGGCGACAAGGAGAAGGCGCTGGGGCTGCCCATCAGCCCGCTATTCGACCGGGCCAAGCAGGGCGTCAGCAAGAGCCAGGTGCGTGAGCGTTTGGGGCGCGGCTGGCAGCACTGATCTAAACAGCACCTCTGGAGGGCCCACACGTTCGCTCACCCCTGCCTGCCCCCTTGCATACCCCCCCGGCAACCTCCCCAGGTGGGGTTTTATGACTTCGTGGCGCTCCCGCTGGTGCACGCGCTGACGAGCCGCTTCCCGGGCGCCCAGCCGCTCATGCGCACCTTCGTCAGCAACTACAACCAGTGAGCTTGAGCCGGGGGTCTCAGCTGCGGTTGCGACCCAAGCCCTTCTGCCCCGCTGTACCGGTAGCCTGCCCTTTCCTTGCGACGTTCCCTGGGCGAATAGGATTAGCAACATCGGCGCTGCATCCCTCAATGTTCAGAACCCTTTTCACGTCTCGGCTTGACATCAGCGCTTCCACCATTCCCGCAGCTGGCGGGGGGTCGAGGGCCAGCCGCCCATCTCCATGCCCACCCCGGTCATCAAGGACGTGGTAGGAGAAGTGTAATCTGCGCGAGACCCCGGCGGCCGCACGCCTCCTGCATGGTGGGGCCAGGATGGAGTGGAGCAGGCGGGAGCCCGTGGCGTCAGCACCGCCGCGTTGTCGGACTGCAGGGCCATGAGGTGGAGTTGAGACCTGCCGTTCTGGCAAACTTCGTTCACAAGCCCTGAGCAGCAGACGGCCTTGTTATGGCCCGCTCACTTGATGTAGTAATAGATGTGCTCATGGTAACGATGTGTGGCGTAATGGTCTTTGTGGATACTGCTGTGGGACGTGGGGCGCAGTGCCTGGCCAGGGTTTTGTACGCGACTCAAGACTGGTCCACCACACGTTTCCGTGGGGACACCCACTGTGGGGTTTGGTGAGGGGTGCTTTCGCCGTGGGTCAGGCTGCGTGCAATGAAGTATGAGTAAGTTTCAATGACCAAGTAGCGGGGTACACGGCCGTTTCAGGCTAGCTGAGTAAGCAGCCTAGTTGGTTTGCGTCAAGGCTTGCTGTCGGGCCCTATTCCTTGACGGCGCGCCTGGCGATGTTAGTACCTGAGCGTTGCTAGGGGCATGGAAGAGAGCCGGCCTTCTGATGGTGTCCGATCATGGCCTCCGTGGACGAGTAGTATGCAAATGTCCATCCCTTTCGCTGTTCGAAATTCCTCCAGTAGAGTAAAGTATAGGTGCTCGGCGAGGAGCCTCTGCTGAACGATTCTCAGCGGGCACCGTGTTTCAGCAGACATGTTGTGCCTGGGCTGGGGCACACCTGATGGCCTCAGCGAGGCTATAAAGTTCGGCAACCTGAGCTGAGGATTTGCTTGACACACCTGCATGGGGCCTGGATGCCGTGACGGTTTTTGGTGTGGGCTTTGCTTGGCTAGTGAGGGAGTGCCCACCAGGCGCTGGCTGTGTGGAATGTGACACCGCTCTAAACTTTTTGGGGCGAGCTTGCTCAAGCTCTGGTTCTTTGCTGCGCGCCCAGGTCTCAAGGGCGTTCCGAATGCAAAACGTTATGAGGTGTTGCCAATGTTTTTGGGCTGAGCCCCCGCCGTCAGGCTCTCGGGGGGGCGAAGCCCTGAGGAGGACAGACACCCTTGTTGGCAGTCCATTAGCATTAGCATTAGCTGCGTGCGCATGCGTTCGTTCTCCTTCTTCCCTTCGTATCTGGAACCTTTGTGGCAGCAAAACTGACTGAAGTTGGTCAGTCCTCAACGGATGCCCTTTGCCCGCGACAACGTGAAAAGCCATTGCGCCCCTGCGGTCAGGGAGACACATCCAGGCCTGTGAGCATGAGCCATGGGCTGCGATGCCACGCTTACGACTGTGCTGTGTTGCCGCTGTGTTTTGTCTCACGCATTGGTACGGTAACCGCAAGGGTTCATGGGCATACAGCCATGCACAGCATGTGTGGCCCGACCCTACCTTGGACTGTGGGCGGCAGCAAGGCGAATCTGGCCGTTCTCGTTTCCCACGAGGAACGAGTCTTGAAGAATTGATGCGCGAATGTGTGAGCCATGCCATCGATGGGGGCCTGCTGTGTGGGTTATGGAAGGTGGCACTTCCGGGCAGGCAGGGGGTGTTCTGCTCCAGCGTGAGTGTTCTGCTACAGCGCCTCACGGCTTGGGCGGAGGGTTTTAAGGCCAGCTCGGCTGACTCGGCTCGCCCTGCTTAAAGCGGGCCGGGGGTCGCACGTCTTGCTTATGGCGTTGCGACCCTGTCGAAGTATGGATGGGGTCAGGCTGTGGACATGCGCAGATAGCATCACCCACTTCATACATGTTGCTTGCCCTGCATGTAACGGTCAGATCATGATGTCTACGGCAGCCATCTGATTCTACTCAGGCTTTGTGGACTGCCGGTAACGAGATGCTGCACGTGGGAAGCAATGTCAAGGACGACGGGGCTGGGAACTGGGGCGTGGGTCCCCAGGGTCGGGGCTTCCACCAGTTCCACGCCTTCCATTGGCTTCGCAGAACCCATGGAACCGCGGAACTTCATTGGGGCGGACAGCCGGACACCATGGCACGGCCGGGCATCGCCGATAGTACGATTACATCTGGTGGCGGCAAGGGCCGGGGTCCCAGCCATCAGCACCTGGCCCGTTCTGGGTACAGACCACACGTATCTAGGTGACAGAGGTGCACGGGACGTCATGCATCGATATGGCTTGATTGGGCCGGGCCTCACGAGACGCCCGCACGGCAGACATCCGCGCGGGTCCTGGGTCCGCGATACACTGGCACGGCCTTTGTGCGCAATGAATGTCCACGCGCGCGATATCAGCCTTCTTGCAATCTGCAATCTGCTGCCCCCTACTGGGTCCTGGCTCGCCACGGAACATCAACCGCCTCGGCCTGCGCCCCTGCCTCACCATGCAGCTCACTAGCGCGTCATTAGCTGCCCGTGCGTACCCAAGAGCCGGGACTGACCAAGCAGCGTCGCCACGACTGCAGCCAATCGTTCATACGCGCACCTCCCCCCATATGAATAACTCCAGAGCGCATACAGCACGTGTGCTGAAGTGCAACGCCCAAGCCGCTAAGCAAAGCGATAGAAAGGTATACAAGCACTATTGTAAATAAGTCCTAGTGAGATGCCGTAGCCACTCTGCCTCTCAATCCTGTCAGCACTCCAGTGCGCGGAGTCGTACAATCAAAGCCTACACCGTCCCGTCCAGTCCAACCCCTCAGCTCTCAATCCACTGCGACAGTGCGACTGGCACACATGTATGCAAGGGCGCGGGGCCTCCTGAAAGCCCACAAGGAATACATCCACATCCAGGCCCTTTCAAGGGTGCGCCCGGGCCTGGCCCGAGCCCTCTCCCCTTCACCTTCATGTCAAGCCCCCAATAAAGCCTCCACCATTGGCCTGTAAGGAGCGGCGTGTGAATGAGTTATGAAGCTGTACTAAAGACTGTGTGTTCTGCTCGATGTGACATGTGACGGACAAGCACCTTCGCAAAGAGTACGCCGTAACAGATCGACTTTGGTTACTCCCTGCGGCGCTTCAAATGTGCACCAGAAGCGCAAAAGAAACCACATAGAACGGGAAGAATGCAAGCACGTCGCAGTTATGAAGGTTTCGCAGCAAGGCTGATAATCTTGCTCCAAGACGAGCCTTGAAAGAGGGACGCGTAGACCGGGGATTAAATTGCTCGATGTCCGTTTAGGACAAATGCAAAATCGGGCCCCGCCAACAAACACGTCCATTCCAGCGTTGTTGAAGCCCAATAAAACGGGATCGTAAATATTCATGTCATGGCGGTCACACACACAGCACGGTAGAACCGCGCAAAAGTTACCGAACAGAGGATGCCCCAGAGCGTACGTCAGACCAACCGGACCTTATGCAGGGCCATCGTCTTATCAGGCGTCAGGCCTCCTGCGGCGTAGCGGGTGCTGCTGCCTCCGTGCCCGGCCGCGTCCCTGCCACCGCTGGGGGTGCGGCCCCCGCACTGCTGACGGCGCTCAGGCGCGTTGCAATCACCACCGCCAGCTCCCCCTTGCGCTCTCCAGCGCCGCCGACCGCTGGGGCGGCCATGAGCAGGCTCAGCTCCACGTCCCCCTGCCCCGCGCTCAGCTGGGGCGCCGACTCGCGAGCCGTAAAGCCCCGGGCAGGGCCCGGCGCAGCCGCCTCCGCGGCGGCCGCCTCGAGCAGCACCGCCGCCGTAACCACACCTGCGGCTGGCTCCTCCGCGACAGGGTCAGCCTCTGGAATGCTTGTCGCATGAGGCGTCTGCGGCGGCAGCGACGCGGCCTCGGGCCGGTCAGGTCGAGGCTGTGCGATAGCACTGCTGCCGGACGTGACCGTAGCCGTAGCCGTGGCGGTGGCGGTGGCGGTGGCGTGGGCGTGGGCGGTGGGGCCATCCCGGCCGTTGCCGCTGCGGCCAGCGTCCTCTCTCGGACCACCGGCAGGGGGAGCGGCGGCAGCGCCGGCGCTGACACCGCCACTCGCGGCGACAATCGCATGCGGACCTGCGACCAGGTCCGTCACCGTCACCGCCACCGCCGCCGAGGTGTCGACGCCGTTGGGGGCGTGGCGGCCGCTGACGTCGCGGCTGGCGGCGCCGGCCGTGCCGAGGGCGGCAGTGATGATCACATTTGCTCCCGACGTGTTGTCTCGAGAGGACGAGGCCGAGGGGCCGCGGCCGGGCAGGGCGTGCAGGAGCGACTGGGTGCTGCCGCTGAGGAGGGGCGCGAGGCCGGACGGCGCCTGACCAAGGCCGGCAGCCTGGCCCGGCCTGGGCGAAAGGAGCGGGCTGTTCGACATGGCCGGGCTGGCCGGGCCCCAGACTGCCTGCGGACTGCCGACAACCGGGCCCGGGTTGGCTTCCTTCTTGGCAGGGGCCGCACCGGCGCTGGGGCCGGGCCCGTGGGCAGCACCCGTGGGCACAACGGGCGCGCCGGCCGTGGCAACCGTGCCGTGCCCCGATCCGGACGGGTTGTTGCTCAGACCCGACGCGGACCGATCGACCTGGCCCGAGGCCCACTTGGGGAACGCCATGAGCACTTGGAGTAGGGTCCGGTGGCTGACGCGGCTGATGGGCGTGTCTCTGTCCCTGTCTCTGTCCCTGTCCCTGTCGCCGCCGCCGAGGGTGGCTCGGGCGGCGTCCAGGCTCGGCTGAGGGTAGGGCGCGACGCCGGGCGGCGGCGCGCCGCGCTGCAGTGCAGGGCCGGCGCCGGTCGAGCCCGCGGACTCGAAGGCCGAGCCCACGCGCGCGGCTTCCCGGCTGCGGCGGTAGCTGTTGGCGACAGAGAGGGTCGACATGGAGTCCATGGAGGCGCCTGCGCCCCTAGCGAGGCCCTGAACGCCCCACTGGAACTCGCTGCTGTAGGTCTGGGGCGCGTGCGCAGACGCCCCCGCCGCCGCCCGGCCCTCCGTGGCGCTGGCGGCGCCGCCGCGTGCGCCGGCGGGGCCGGCATCGGTGGCGGCGTGGGCGCGGGCGAGGGCCAGGGAGGAGGCGGCGGCGTCGAGCGTCGAGACCGGCGCGGAGTGGGCGACGGGGGTGTCGAAGCCGGACACGCCCACGGGGATGAGCACGGTGGCGGGATCGCGGGACGGCGGCGGGGGGCCCACGGGGTCCCGCTCCAACCAGAAAGTCTCCTGCGGGGACGGATCCGTACGTGGGGCGCAGTCAGGAGAAGGTTGTTCAATCCAGACTCGCTCTCTCACGGCTGGGTGCTCGCTACCTCGCTTCGCCTTCACCCCTGTACGTCCGTCCGCCTTGCTCGCCTTGTCCACCTGCCCCGAATTCCTTGGCCTCCCTCCCATGCTCACCCCCGCTCTGGCACCCCCCTCCGCCCCCGCCCCCCGGCCCCACCTGGTAGCCCTTGCCCTTGAGCGCCACCAGGACCCGGCTGACACGCCCATAAACTACACACACGCTCTGGCACCCCCCTCCGTCCCCGCCCCCCGGCCCCACCTGGTAGCCCTTGCCCTTGAGCGCCACCAGGCCGCGCGGCGTCAGGCGGAAGCGCTCGGCGCTGGCGCACCTGCGTAGCAGCTCCGCGGTGCCGGCAGAGACCTGGAGGCGGGGGGGTGGTGGAGGCGGGAAGAGAGGGGGTGAGTGGGTCAGAGGGGGTGAGAGGGTCAGAGGGGGTGAGAGTGGCGCGGGCAGAGGTGTGGATGGGCAAACGCTGGAGCAGTTAGGCGGCAGCCCCTGGCACTACTGGCGCGCTCCCGCCCACCCCACCTGGACGCGCATGCTCTCCGAGGTGCTCTCGAGACGGGAGGCGAAGTTCTGGAGTGGAGCGGGGAGGAGGGGAGGAGGGGCGGCGTCGAGTGATTGGCAGGACAGGGGCGTTAAGGTGTTGGGGTGCTGGGGTGCACCGGGGGTGGGTGAGCAGCCCAGCGCAATGCACACCCAAGGCCCCGCCATCCACTCACCACTGTGTCGCCAAAGAGGCTGCGGCCAAGAGGAGGGCGCGGAGGGCGGAGGGCGGATTGGGTCAGCACTTGAGGGACCAAACCCAGTTGCTGTTTCGCTCCCGCTATCTCGCTCCCCCTATCTCGCGCGTGCTCTCTGGTGTGGCCCCAGGCCAAAGCACTCACCAGTACCGAGGCATCTTGCGCCCAATCACGGCGGCGGCAGCGGGGCCTGCGGTCAGGAGGGCAGCGCAGGGGGCCTCCGAGCCTCAGCCACTGTGCTCCACGCCCCTACAGGTCACATACTGAGCGCCCTTCCTCCCACCATTCCTTGACCCCAGCCATGCACACGGCAGCTGCGCCTGCTGCCAAGACCCCCGGCTGCCGCGGCCTCACTCCGCCCCAGCCCCCGCTTCCAGCGCCCTCCCAGCCCTCCCCCACCCCACCGCTCGCGATGCCCACTCGGATGCGCAGCGCGTGCCCCCGGTAGCTCCCGTGCGCCGCCGCCGCCGCCAGCATGTCGGCCGCCATGTGCGCCACGCGCTCGGCGGCGGCCTCGGGCGGCTCCGCCACAGGGCAGCCGCCCACCGCCATGAAGGCATCGCCTGGAAGGTTGGTGGGGCAGGGGCCGAGGGATTGGGCGGGATTAAGTCGAGAGACGAGGCGGAGGGATTGAGGCACACATGCACCGCGCAGAGGCATGCCGAGGGATGGGAAGGGCGGCGTGCTGTGCAGCAACCTGCTCCACGCGCCCCGTGTCCGCAGCCCCAGGCCAGGCCCCGCCCCGACACCTTCGGTGAGGCAGGGGCGGTCCCTGAGGAGGGGCAGCAGCTCCCTGGTTCTCGAGCCCCTGCTCCCATGTCCCAGCCCCTGTTGGACCGTGGCCCGTTCTCGTGCTGCGACGCCCATCCGCCCTGCCCCCCCAAGGGCCTCACCAATGGTCTCCACCTTGTAGCAGCCGTTCCGCTCCACGGCCTCGTCGAAGGCGCAGTAGAGCGTGTTGAGCATGTCCGCCACCTGGGGGGGGGGGGGCGTGGGCGGGACATGGCAGCGACGGCCGGGGGGGAATGCGGTGAGTGGGTCACGTGCGGAGCGGCCGAGAACGAAATGCACCCGCCCCTTGCTGTGCAGCCACGTCCTCGAGCCACGTCCTCGAGGTGTCCCCCAGCAAGACTCCACCCCCTGCAGCCCCCCTCTCTAGCTTTCGCTCTGGACCTCGGTGCGCATCGGGGTGCGGCTGGCTGCCGCCATGCCATCTGGGCTATCCAGACTCTACCTCGTCCAAGAGCACCCCTGCAGCCCTTCACCCCCTCCCCCACCTCGATGGGCCGCAGCGCCGACGCCAGCGACGTGAAGCCGCACACGTCCGAGAACACGATGGACACCGAGTCGAACTCCTCGCTGAAGTTCTTGCCCTGTTGGGGGGAAGGGGGTTTGGGTGCTTTCCCGCACGCGCCCTTAAACGCACACAGGCCGCCGTTTCCTAGCCAATGCATAACTGTCCTCCGCTCGCCCCCCTTCTCCATCGCCCGCCCCGCCCCACCCCGCCTCCCCGCTCCCGCTCTCCTTCCCGCACCCGCCCCGCTTCAGTTCTTAAAAACAAAGGATTGGCACACACCTGCTGCAGCGGGCGCAGCACCTTGGCCGGGAACATGGCCCTCAGCAGCGCGCAGTGGCGCTGGCGGTTCACCAGCAGGCCCAGCAGCAGCGCCGACAGCACGAAGGAGCCCGCCACCACCAGCGCCAGCATGCCTTGGGCCCAGCTGCGAGGGGTGAGGGGGGTGAGGTAGGGGGCGGGGTGAGGGGGAGGGTGAGGGGCAGGGTGAGGGAGAGAGTGAGGGGGAGGGGGGCGTTACGTTGACGGGGGATTGCGGCAGCCGGTAAGGGGGCCAGGGGATTGGAAGGACCTACAAGCGGTGCGTGGTGGTTTAACGTTGTGAGCGGTTCCAGGTGCTGGCCCCTGTGCAAACCGTCAGCAGCTTCCGTCCCGCCCCCCACAACACACACCAGCGACGGTTGCTTTGTTTTGCGGTTCCGGGTTCGCCTTGCTGCCTGCTTGCTCGCCGCTTACTATACACACTGGTGCCTGGTTATCGCGCATCAACCCGAGCATTCAAACACACCAGCGACCTCGTCCGACTCACCCCGGCTCCCAGCCCCCCGCCTTCCCCAGGTACAGCCTCCACACGGTGTTGGGCAGCTGCGCGTCCACCTGCACGCAGGCGTCCGGGCGGCCGCAGGCGGAGGCCGCGGAGGCCGCCAGCAGCGTCTCGTTGCCGGGGTCGGGGCCCAGCAGCCGAGTCAGGCGCCAGGGGCCCTGCGGGGCGGCGCGGGGGAGGGGCGGGAGTCCTCGTTGATGGCCGCCATGAGGAGTGAACGGGAGTGTGTCGCCAGTGCCGCAGGAGGGTGGGGGGCCGGGGCAGGAGGCGGGGTGTTTGTCGCTGAGCGGGATGGCGGGGCAGGGGTGCCGGCTGCAGGGATGTAAAGGGCTGCTCGTGCAAGCCAGGGAAATGTAGCCGTGGCAGAAAGTCGGCCGGGCAGAGGGTGCGAAACCCGAAAGACCCAAGGCACGTGCGTGTCTGTGCCGGCTCAGCTGCACATAGCGCTGCCGTACTCACGTGCTGGCTGAGTCGCTGCATCCGCGCATCCACTCCCTGCAGGGGCGGGGCCGGGGGAAGGGGCGGATATGACAGCAGAAAGGAGGAGTGCCCGGGTTGATGGGCGCTTAGTCGAGGACACGCGCAACCCCGGCCGCCCGCGAGCGCGAGACCTCTCGAAGGTGGCGACACGCCCTACCCCCAACCTAACTCTGCCATACTCCGAAAATCACCCCCATTGCCCCCCTCCCTCCCCCCCCCACCTGCAGCAGCCCGTCCAGCCGCGCCACGCAACCCAGGACCTGGCCCACGCGTGCCAAAACACACACGCCTTCCCCCTCCCTTCCCCCCCTCCCCACCCCCCACCTGCAGCAGCCCGTCCAGCCGCGCCACGCCCTGCGCGAAGCCCCAGAAGCGGGTGCGTGTGTCGGGGTCCCAGCACAGCCCCTCGGGGCAGGGGAAGGTTGAGACGTTGGCGCCGAAGGCCTCGTCGGCGCTCGAGTTGGCGATGTACACTGCACGTGCGGTGGAAGGAAAGGGAAGCAGGGGCAGCGGTCGGTGCGTCTGCTGGCTGCGAGCTTCGTGTCGGGGGCTCCCACCTCTTGCAGTGTACCGGTTACGTCCTTGCAGAAAGCAGTTGGCCCCACGTGCTAACACCCTCGTCCCCTCTGTCCCCCGACCCACCCGGGAAGCGCATGATGACCCCCAGGCCCCCTTGCAGCAGCGCGTAGGGCCCCGCAACGGTCAGGTTGCGCAGGCTGCGGGGTTGCGAGGGAGAGGGGGCGAGAGGGGTGAGAGGGGGAGAGGCTTAGGAGCGTTGTCAGGTTGGGGCACACCCGGCCGCTGACCAGCGACAGATCGCGCAGCCTCTTGTCCTCCCCTTCCCCCGCCGCCCCAATCGCCCGCACCGCATGGCCTTCAGCGAGTCGTCACGACGGCTGGCGTCTGCATGGTGGCAGGTGGTCAAGGGGGCATGCAGGGGGCACGGGAGATTTGGATAAGGTTCGGGGTGTCCTGCTGCCTCTGCAGTCTGCGACCCTCTCCCCTGACCCCCTACTCGACTAGTTGTACACAAAAAGCACCCGTCTCCACCCCTTGCAACCCTCCCCCTCAGCCCAGCCACCCACCCGCCAGGAGGTCGTGTCCCAGCGCCTGCGCGTTGCCCTGCAGCGGGTACACCGCCTGCACCACTCCGCCGGGCGCCAGCTGCACGCTGGAGATGGTGCCGGGGGCGATCTTGGGGGGAGGGGCGGGGGTGGCAGTTTGAAGGAGGGAAGCTAAGGCGGCGGCCGGCCCGATGCGCACGGAGGAGAGGGGGCCCACAGGGGGGCAGGGGTGAGGGGCGCAGGGGCACGGCTGAGGCGGCTACGGCGGCAGCTCGGGCGCAGCAGGCGCGCCAAGAACCCCGCCCACCCCTTGGCGCTACCGTTTCCCATCCTGCGCTCCCACCCAGCCCCTCAACCCCGCCCTGCGCAGCCCCTGTGCCCCATACCCCCGGCCCCTGCCCCCCGCGGCCCCAGCCCCCCAGCCCCCGAGCCCCCTTGTCACACACCCGCGACAGCAGGCGCGCCGCCACCCAGCCGAACTGCGCCTGTACCACCGGGAAGCGGGGGTCCTGCTGGATCACGATCTCCAGTGCCACCGTGGGGCTGAAGGCCTGCGAGGGCAGCGCGTGTGGTGGGGCGTGGGGGGAACGGAAGGGGCGTGGAGCCGCCACGCCTGCAGCAAGGGTTCCCTGACCCGTCCCAAACCGCCCCATCACTCGCATGTCCCTACGCCGCTGCTCTCCCCCCGCCTCTCGCTCGGCCTCCCCCACTCCGGGCCTCCACCTCGGTCCCCGCCCACCTGCGCCAGTTGCAGCTCGATGTGCCGAGCCGCGTCAGCCGCGAGCTCCGCAGCCACACCTGGGTGAGAGCGGGCGGGAAGAGGGGGGCGGGCGTGGGGGCGCGCGGGCGGGGCTCCGGGTTCCCTGTAGCTATAGGGTCAGGGCTCAAGGGTAGGGCTTCGCGGGAGAGGTCCTGGGTGATGGGCCCTCATCACCACCAGACCCTCCGCCCCTCCTCGGCCTCGTCTTGGTGCGCCGTAGCGGTGACATGCCACGGCCCAGTCCCCAGGCCCTTAACTCAGCACTCTAACCCCTGCCTGTATCCCAAGATCAACAGGGCCCCCATGCCACCCCACCAGAACTCGTGACCGTCCCCACGCCGTCACGGCCCGCGCCTTGCGCCCGCGCTCCCGCCCCGCCCGGCCCCGCCCACCTCGCTGCACGTCCTTGTAGTCCTGAGTCGCCGCCAGGACGCCCCACACGCCTAAACCCACGCAAATTGTAAATACGAGGAGCGGCCACAGCACCACGGAGGGCGCCGAAGTGACGACCTCCCGGAGGACCTGTAGCGCGGGACAGCATGTGCGGGTTGAGGCGGTGGGGTAGGCGGGCCGGGGCGGGGGGGGGGGGCTGCCCGCAGTCCCCAGTCGACACGATCGGGGCGGGCGAGAGGCTAGCGCTGCGATGGCGCTCTTAAGGAGTGCGCTGCGTGCATGGTCATGCGTGTGCTCCAGCCTAAAAAGCCAGGACCACATGGTGGTGTCATGGTCAGCTAACTCATCATCGTTACTCCTTCTACGCCTCTCCCTCTTAAGAGGCCCCTCACCGTCCTGCTCCAGGGAGTCCGCAGCCAAGCGAGCCGTGCCCCTTCCGGCTGCTCATAAAGACGCAGGCTTTGTGGACTCGCGAAGTCAATCTGGCAGGCGACCGGAGAGGCTGACCGTGTATACGTGCGGAGCCTCGACGTCGAGGGAACAGTCGCAAGGTGCTGCCCAGACTCAAAGTGGCCCCTGCGAGTTGCCGTGGCCTGCCGGTCGAGACCAAGGTTTTGCAGGGCAGCCTCTTCCACCGAGTCCAGCGGTGGAGACAGATGACTGTAGCTCGCCATCACGGCTATGCTTTGGGAGGCGCGCTCAGTTATCGACCGCGCATTGCGCTGACGGATGGGGCGAAGCTGCGGTGCGTTGTGAGCATGAACTGCAGAGGCGGCATTGTGGAAGCTACCGTAACTATGGAGCGGTGAGTTAACCTCGTGCTTGTCGACGGGTGCTTGACGGGGGTACTTGGTACGGGATGCGTGCCAGTCGATGTGGGCCCCTGGCCCCAAATTCCGTTTTGTCTCGAAACCCACCCCGGATCGACTCGCACTCATGGGGGCCCTGGTTGGACAGCCCCACAACTTGGATTAGAGTCACCGAGTCTGCTTCCGCGACTCTGGCAGGCGCCAGGCGCATCGGACATTAGGACCTGAACACATGGTGCTTCCGTGCTTGGCGGTTCTTTCTCTGCTCCTGGACTGCACGGCCTTCCTGCCTGGGCCGTGGGCCTCCCAGAGCGGGGCTGGGTAGGGGGCAGGCTGCTCGGCGACGCCCTTGCACGGGCCGGCAACATGGGGCATCATGCGATCGGCGCTTCAAACCGGGAGGGTGCGGTTCCCCGCTGGGCTTCCCCTCCACACGCCCCGCTCGGCCCCCTCGCCCCTCTTCGCCAGCCTGCAAGCGGGCGGTGTGCTGGCGCCACTGCTTGCACCTGGAGTGGGGCCAGTGGCAGGGGCAGAATGTGGTGGGCCGGAGGTGGGGATGCGGGCGATCACGACCAAGCCCCCCCCCCTCTTCCAGGCTGGCCTCACTGAAGAAGCACCAAGCCTTCTTCTTACAGCTCACTTTTCGGGCCCAGAACCAGAAGCACCCCACCCCAGAAGCCACGCAGCATCAGCCACGTGAAGCGCACCAGGGGTATTTCGTCATCTCCGCCTCTGCCGTGAGTGTTGGGCCGCCGTGGCATTTCCAGCCTGCTCTTGCCACGCCCTCCGCTGCTGCCAAGCTCGCGACGGCACCGCCAGCCTGCGCTTGCCACGCCCCTCCGCCGCCAGTCCTCGGCCTGCCGGGTCCCCTGCGGATGCCATGGGAACCCGCCCGCCTGGTCTACTCAGGGGCGGCGCCAGTTGTAATTCAAGCCTCAAGGGACATGTTGCAAAGGTTCCATCACCCTTACAGCGAGATACCTCCCAGTGGGATCAACAGTCAGCATCACATGGGCTCGCGGGCTGGGCCCGGGAAGCAACTTGAGGCGACCCTTTCCTCCCAAGAAAGCCGCTGCGCAACGGGGGCTCAGCCCAAGGCATCGACACCATGCTCTCCATATCTCCCATCGCTCTTGAATGAGAGCCGTTCTTGTCTTCTCGACCCCACCAAGTCCAGCCGGCGCTGACCACTGGCTGATGAGGCTTGGGGACTCAAGTGGTTGTCAAGCTCCATGGAGGTGGCCACCTCCTACCTCGCTCAAGCCGATGACGGAGCCCATACACGAGTGCGCGCACACACGCACAACAGTGTACCCCACCCCGATAACACACAGCAACTAAGATATGTGAGGGATGCAGAGATAGGTTGTGGGGACAAAACATGCGTGGATTCGGCAGGACTGATGTAAAACGGCCCAGAAGGCACGGGAAAAGGGCCGAGCCGCCACACCCCTTGCCGCCAACAGCCGCGTACACTGCTGAGGAAGAATCCGCCTCAGCCACGGGCCACACGTTGAGGCATTTATGTATGCAAGATTCACATGTCGTACTGGCTCCCTAAGAAGCTATGGACGAGCCGCATGCACCTTCCCAAGAATTGGCGCTAGAGTATGAAGGCTTTGTAACCGCAGAATAACCCCAGCAACCCCGAAACTTGCACGATACAACCCTGCAGGCGATGTAGCCGCAATGGGAAAGATCCCCCGAGGGCATGCGTGTGCCAAACAACGGTGATTAGCTAGAACGACACGCTCACAAACCCTAGACCTGGCTACGCAGGCATGTGCTATGTATGGCTAGCCTAGACAGGTATGGACGTCTACGGACTCTCCCGAAGGTGTACGGGCATGTACGACTCTCTGTGTGCTTCTAAGTGTGCATCTCTATCCCGAGGTGCCGGAAACTGTTCTAAGCAGGGGTTCCCCTGGTTTCTAACCGTACCGCGTGGCTGAGCAGTGGGGCACTGGGGCTAGGCGCCAACCTCTTATTGCGACGCTGCCCCCTGCAGCGCCCACAGCTCCAGCGGCTCCCTCACGCCCTTGAGCTGCACCTGGCCCAGGCTCCTGCCCCGGACCGCGGGGCCCATGCTGGGCCGCACACTGTTCCACACAGTGTCGCTCACGAGCACCTGGGCAGGGGCAAGGGAGGACAGGGCAGGGCCAGATGGCAAGTCAGAGTGGACTCTCGTGACCCAACCTGAGGCCCTATCCAGGTGCGTGGCGGAGCCCTCAGACCACTTTCAGGCAGCTGCCCTCCAATCTCACCGTCGCGGCCTTGGCCTTGGCGGCAATGCGCGCCGCCCGGTTCATGGGCCGCCCAACGTAGTCCAGGCGGCCCGTGCGGGGCACCAGCCGCACCATGGCCCGGCCGTAGTCAATGCCAATGTGGAGGCGCAGGCCCCGCCTCACCACGACGCCGTCTGCAACAAGGGAGCAAGAAGTGTTGGTGATGGCCGCGACTGAAAAAACCAATTTGCATCTGGCAAGACACCTAAGTTAGCGCCCCCCAGTCCCTCAGCCGCCCTCACCGCTCCACTGCTCCTCCGTCAGCTCGTGCTCCAGGAAGCCCGCCGGCCAGTCCGCCGTGAGCATCGCCTGCAGCATCTCCAGGCCCCACTGCACCGCCGCCTCGGGGGCCGGGAACACCAGCACCCAGTGACCTCCGTCCGAGGAGGAGGCGACCACGTAGCCCCCGTGCCGGGTCGCAGCCTCCACCACAGAGTCACGCAGGATGCCCAGGGCGGCATGAACGGCACCACCGCGAGGCAGGCGCGGTCCACCCCCCGCCTCCCGTCCCCCAATGTCGGTGAGGCTCAGGCCCTCGGCGGTGGGGCGACTGCTGAGGCCACTGCCACTTGGGATGCCTCCAAAAGGGCGGCCACTGAGGGTGAGGTTGTTAGATGGTGTGCGCAGCATGCGCGACCTCTCCTGCAGCACCTTCTCCCAGGACAGAAGCGCCTCCACCCCCAGCACGTTGCAGAACACGGGGGCGACCTGCGAGAGGGGGGCATTGGAAGGCAAGGTGGGTGGCCGTGTGACTGCATGCCGGCAAAGCCCATGCTGGCTCCAGCACGCACCCAGCAGTGCGCTAGAGCGAGTGCTAGATTCTGAGGGCCCTGCCTCACCTCTCCGGCCGGTGCCGACAAGAAGCCAGGCAGAGTCTCCCGAAATGTGCGCAAGGGTGAGGGCAGCAGCGCGAGGCGGGGCAGGAGGCCCGGCCACATGGCTAGGAAGAGCTCCTGGGCATGCGTAGGCGGCTTGGGCCGGGAGCCATCTGTCACGGGGTCATCATCTGCAACGCACAGACCGTTGTGAGCAGGGCGATCACCATCACCACCACTTTTCAGCCAGTTGTACACACGTAAGACGCGGGCACTGCCGTACATACCATGCGGGGGGGTGACCTGGTGCTCTCCCAGGTGCAGGACCATCAGGTCAGACCTGCCGCGGCCCCTCTGGCGACCCAAGAGCTGACGAGCCCTGAAGGTGGCGCCGCTAAGAATGACCATGCCTCCCTGCATGAACGGAGCGCCGGATAAGGAACACAAACCATGATGAGATGGCGCCTGGATGGACAGAACAAAACTCTCAGCAGCCCTGGTGCTTCCCGGACGCGACTCACCACCGCCGCGTCGCCGACCTCCTTGGCCGTCGCCAGGAAGTCCCCCTTGTACCGGGCCACCTCCACCCTGTCCACCACGGCCAGCTCCACCTCGCCCTCCCGGGGGCCCGAGTGCAGGCCCACGCGGATGCGCAGGCCGCGGAGCACCAGCTCGGGGTCGCCGCTGCCGGGGCCGGCAAAGGCACGTGCCCCAATGTCGGCCGCCTCGAGCTGGGCCCTGACCTCTGCCACTTCCTCGACGGTGAGCCGCTCGTACAGAAGCTTGAAGGCTGCCGCCACCGTAGCGCCCGCCGAGTGCAGCCACAGGGCGGTGCCAGAACGTGGGTGTGCCTCTTGTGGAGAGGGGGATGGGGCTCCGGTGAGGGCAGCAAAGGTACCACTGCCTGGGTTCCCGCCGGAGGTCTGGTGTTGCTCGGACGTGAGCAGCAGGGCCGCTGCGTTGAGGTCTCGGAACAGGTCGGCGGTGCTGCTGGCAGCTGGGGCCGCAGGCGTGTTGGCATGAGGCAAGAAAGACATGATCCGGGACAGCCCTTGCGATGCGGCGCCCGTAAGGGCATTGGGCGGTTCCAAGAGCGTTGTCTGCTTGTGGTAGCTCGACGGCCCAGGCCTCGGCCCCGGCGAGGCGGTTGACGGTCCGCGCGACCCACGCTGGCTTTCGGCAGTCTCGGGGCCAACAAGCTCCACAACCCCCTCAGGCGGCGATTGGGGCACCTGCACCGCCAGCTCCTGCAGCGCGGGGTTCGCCCAGGCGGACGCGGATACCTCGATGCTCCGTGGCGGGCTCGCCCGAAAGCGTGGCGGCATGCGGTCCGACGTGTCTTGGGCACCCGGAAAGGGAAGGCCAGCGGCGCTGACATCAGCGCTGGCCGCAGGCTCCTGCTCGTGCACGGCGGCTTCGCCTTGCGTAACGCACACAGCGACCTCCTCGCTTGCCAGTGTCGCGGCCACCGCTGGCCGGGCGCCTAGGACTATGATACCGGGTGGGAGGGCGCCGGAGAGGCCAGTCAGAGAGCCCTGTGCTGATTCGGGCGAGTGCCAAGGCTCTGCGCTGGCCGGGGCCTGCTGGAGGCGGGAGCCCAGGCGGGGGAGGACCTGGTGCAGGCGAGCGACGAGGCCGCCGGCAGCGGAGACGTCCGAGGGGCGCAGAGCGTCCTGGGGAGTGGGTTGAGGGCATGCATGTATGGGAGAGGAAGCATGCGGTGATGAAGCCGCGGCCTTTGCTACCCAACGTCCAGCGTGTTAAATGGTATGGTCATTCTGGCGCCACCAGAGGTGGGAAGTAGCACACGCACCTGGGCAAGCTGCTCGATCTCCTGACGAGTTCGCCTGGCTTCCAGCAGGGATGCGGGCAATGGTGCCGACGATGCCGCGGCATCGTGCTGCCTCGTGGCGCTGCCCTCGGTTGGGGGGATGGGCACAGGCGTGGGCACGCCCCCGTCGACCGAGCCGGAAGCTCCCAGGCTGCTGGAAAGCAGAGAGCCTACGCCCCTCTTGGCCCAGCTGAGCGCCTCCTGCAGTAGCGGCCTATGGCCCTGGCTGGTAGTCTATGGATGGGGCGGCGGGAGAACAGTGGAGATGGATGTAGACATAGGGATGCAAGCAGGGAGTGCACCTGTGAATACGCCAAGAGCTCACCTGGTGACCATGGCTTGAGGCACGCGGCAAGGTGCGGGGAGGCGGGGGGCCCTCGCCACCACCTGCCAGAACGCGCTTTGCCGGCGCGTCCAGTGTGTGTCGTAGGCGCGGCTGCTGTTGCGAGCGGCGCCGTTCGCGCGGGGCGCCAGGCTCCGGGCGCAAGGCGGATGCATCCTGAGGAAAGATAAGTCAAAACGGGCACGCAACACAAGCATCTATCAGACCCGCCTTTTGAGCCTTGTCGTTGCATGCACTGCGTGAATGCCACGGCGCCTAGGAACGGTGTGCAAACGTTGTCTTACAGTCGGAGCCTGAGGAATGTTGCGCCTTGGGACCACGGTCGATCCCGCCTCCTCGTCGACCCAGTTGACGTGCGCCCGCCTGGGGCGCAAGGGTCAGCGCAAGACGCTTGGCTGGAAGGCCCCACAGGAAGGGATAGTAGGCTCGGACTGCCAACGTGCCAAGCACAGGTCTCCCGCTCAGGACACTCACCACTCGAGGATGGGGCCCAGTCCGTCGTTGACTAGGTGGTCCATGGGCCCGAACAGGCCGCCCCCAGGCGAAACCGCGGGCACGTCGTCCGCTGCGCTCGGGGCCCGAGGCGCCCGGCTGTCCTGGGCTTCGACGTCTCCCCCCACGTCTATCTGCAGGGCCGCCCTGCTGACGGCGGGGACCAGCGCGCTCATGGCTCTGGGGTGCCCGGGGCGCGGGCGTGGCACGGATGGGCCCGGTCCGGCGGGATCGGAGTGGGGTCCCGTAGCAGGCTCGCCACTGACACCCGCGTTGCCACGAGGCGACAAACGAAGCGCATGCGCCGGCGGTGCGTCCACGCCTGTAGGCTCCGCGTCCTGATCGGACTCCGCGAATGGCTGCGACTCAGCAGCTGGTTGCAGCATGGAGCTCGGGGCCAGAAAGACCTTGCGGTGTGGAAGGACTCCATGCGCTTCCGCGTATCCTGCTTGCCTGGCAGGCGAGGGCAGAGCGGGCAGAACGGTAGGCACGTGAGGTGGCGCAAGGCGCAGCATTATCCTGGACATGAACGTCACAAGCAAAGGACAGTAGCGCAGCGCCTAGGCTGCTCAGCCCGCCCCCCCCCCCCCGCAGCCCGCGCCCAGCCCCCCCGCTGTGCTCACCTGGCCTCCCCGCTGCCCGCTCCTGCCGGCCTGAGTGTCAACCCCGCAGGCGCCGGCAGCGCCCCGCTGCCACTGGTGCGCGGCCCCGCCATGGACTCGGTTTCCGGGCCCGCAGGGTCCTGCAGGGCGGCCGCCACAGTGGTAGAGATGGACACAGCGGACCAGCTGCCATGCCGGCGCCTGCCGGTGGGGCGCGCCTGCTGCGAGCCCCCCGACGCCCCCGACGTTGCGGCGCCCAGGCTCTCCTTGGACGAGTCCGTCGCGCTGCCCTGCGGCTTGCGGTCCATCGAGGGCTGCTGCGCCGACAAAGCTGGCGAGAGCGCAGCCGGCGCGGCTGCGCCGGGCACCTTTGGCAGCGTGTCAGAGGCCGTGGTCTTCTTGGCCGCATCGCCGCCAGGCGCCGCCGCCTCGCCGCGCACGGCTGGCATGGGGGCGGAGCTGGGACCCAGGGGCTCAGGCCCTGCAGCGGCGGCTGCAACGACCGCAGGCCCCAGGGGGCCCGCGGGCTGGCCCTGTTCCTGCAGGTGGCGTGCGGCGGCAATGGCTTGGAGGGACGCCGCCGCAGCCGCGTGCTGGTCCATGAGGGACGACCCCTGGCGCTGGGCCCGGCGCGTCTCCGGCGCCTCCGCGGAGCCCGTGCTGTTGACCTCGGGCAGCGGCACGAGGCCTTGCGTGGTGGAGGGCCGCGCGAGGGCCAGCAGCTTGTTGGGCAGGCTGGTGGTGTACGTCCCCACGGGTAGCTGCGGGGGCCTGGTCCTGCCTTCCGCCGTGCGCCGCTGCGCCTCGTCGTAGAGCGCGAGCGAGGAGGAGGCCGACTGCATGAGGGCTGCCTCCGAGAGGCCCGCGAGCGCGGCGTGGCGGCCGTGCCACACGCCCTGGCTGCTCGTGCGCCCCTCACCGGAGGTGAGGCCCACGCTGCCCAGGAACTCCCCCGTGCCGGCGGCCGACGCCCCCCCCATCAGCAGGGAGTCGCTGGGGAGCTGGTTGGTGCACATGTTCCCCGTCGACAGGAGGTGGGAGGATGCGGCCAGGGCAGCGACCTGGCCCCGCTCGACCTGCGTCTGCTGCGTGGACGCCAGGAGCGGGAGGGTGGTGCGCATACGCACGGAGTGCTGGGGCGAGGGGCGAGCCGAGAGGCGGAGGGACGACACGGACGGCGGCGTTCGGCGGTCCCGCGGAGAGCCCAGGGACTCGCCCGGGAGCTGCACCTCCCGCGACTCCCCCCGCCGCGAACCCATGGATTGAGTCCGGGAGGCGGCGTTGCTCAGGAAGTGGCGGAACCTGCGGGGGAAAGGGCAGGGTGGGGCAGGGCCGCCGCGGGGGGCTGCAAGCACGCGTCCCAGTCTCCGCACCTGCGGCTGCTGGCTGTGAGCCTTGAGCTGGAGCCCACGGCGCTCAGCGGCTGCGAGGGCGCACTGGTTCGCTCGGTCTCCGCGTACTGGGAGGGCGCGTGGAAGGAGCGGGCCAGAGGGGATGGCGGTGGCAACGGCAGGTGCGTGCATCGGCGCGCCCAGACCTCGCAGCCGTCTGTGTGGGCCAGGAGCTCCGGGGGCCAGTCCGCGACCAGCAGGGCGGCCTGTGGGGTTGGGGCGGGGGGCCCAGGGAGGGGAAACCAGGGAAAGTGATGGGGATGTGCCGCGGACAAGCATGCAGGGCGGCACACGTGCGCAAACCCCTCCACCGCCCGCACACCTGGAGGTCCATGGCGAATGCGAGTGCGTCCTCGGGGTCATGGAAGGCCACCGCAAAGGCATCACCCTGGGCAGACAAGGGGGGGCACAGGACATGAATGTAGCAAACCATGGGGACAGCCTTCCTGAGGATAATTTGGCCAGGCACAGAGCCCCTTCCCCATACCTCTGTGAAGGCCTCGTAACCATAGTTGCTCTCGATGGCCTGTTACCACACACGGGCATAGTTTAGTGTGTTGTTAGCATAAAATAAATCCGCACGGACCACAGACAGGCCTCCCACCCTACGCACCATCCTCATCACTCCGTGGTGGATGGCCATGCACTCATCCATGAGCTCCGCAGACAGCACCTCCCACAGGAGGGTGGAATTCTGGGGGAGGCGGAATTCAGGGGCAACGATAACAACAAGGTTAGCAGGTGCACACCGTGGGGCAGCCTGCAAAGCTGCAAGCTCCCCAGGAAGAGCCCGCAACCCGTGTCACCTGCACGTCCGTGAGGGCGAGGGTCGTGGCGGGCCCCGGGCCTGGCGGCTTGACACCTCGGGACAGCAGAGGGGCTCTGGGCCGCAGCCGCAGCCGCCATAGCAGGAAGAGGCCGGCGAGGACCAAGAGGACTGTGCCGCCCACGCTCACGCCGACCGCCACGCCTACTGCCCATGCTCGGTCACTCGAGCCGTCCTCAGGGGCGTTTGAAGGGGCAGCTTCCACCATGCCAATTGACTGGCAGTACAGATCTTTCGTAATGGCAGGATATGGGAAGGCTGTGGAGAGGGTTTGGGACGCAAGATAGGGCACGGGCTTAAAGGGGCGCTAAGCGCGCTGCTCACGGGCAGTAGCTTTGCACAATAGGAGCTGCTGAGGAGAGGACCGTACCTTGCAGGGCAGTCACGAACTTGGTGCGCGTCACCTCCAGGAGACGCGGCAGGTCCGTGGACCGGTTCCCGGCGGCGGTTGCCAGCAGGGAGCCTGAAGCAAGCTCGTCCAGTGCGGCCCTGGGTGAGGGGCGGAGGCGTGAGGGCCACGGTTGACTGATGCGGCAAAGTGACAGGCCTTGCCACTGCGTCAGGCTCTATCACGCATCAGTTCCCCATCCCGCCGCCTCGCCCACCTGTACGACGAGCTGTACGGCAGCAGCACGTCCATGGCCGCGTTGGGGTGCGCAGCGCTGGCGGCGAGGGCCTGTGGAGTGAGGGTGAGGGCACAGGCGTGTGCACGCTGCGTGACGGCCTATGCAGAGTCACCCGCCGTACTGAGATTGCACACACGCACCTGAGCCAATGCCGTGACGTCCGCCGGTGTCATCTCCAGCGTTGCCGCGGCGTCCGACAGGGCCTGACTTGGGGCAGCAAGTGACGCGTTCAGGGCCCGAGCGCTGGTGCTGAGGTTGACGAGCGCCCCGTACTTGAGCCCCAGGTGGTAACCAGCAAGCCTGTGCGAAGGGCCGCGGGGCATGCTCAGGTCTCGTCATACACCTCGCGAATAACCAGAGCGTTACATCCAGACCGCTCACCGTATGAACTCCGCAGTCCGCATGGCGGTTGCGGGGGACTGGCCGGGTGCAAGGACCCACACGTCCCCGGCCTCCCCGAGCAGCGGCGCTCGGTTCACCCACAGCGCCGCGCCGGCCTCCTGCTGAGCCTGCCCCACCCCTAAGCCTCGCAAGTCGACCCCGTAGCGCCCCCACGCATCCGCAAGAGCGGCTGTGTCCGCCAGGGGCTCCGCGTGGGGACACCGCGTGGGGTTGCAGGGCAGCAGCTGCTGGGGCTGAGGTGGTGGCTGGGGCGGGGCAGCCAGGGCCACCCCTCTTGGGCCCTCCACGGTGGCCGAACCATCAGCTGAAGCGGTCGACACAAACAGGCTCCCCGGCAAGAGCGCCGCACCTAGCACGCCAGACACGTCTGCAGGGGAAGGAACACAGTGTGAAGGTAGCAGAGCCCGCAGTTGCCATCGGTGATGCGTCTTGCTCACTCTGGTACGCAAGGCGAGGTGCAGAAGGCGCCCAGTCGATCGTGAAGAGGCATCGCCCGGCGGCAAAGAGCGGGTTGATTGCGCCACACAGCGGGGCCCCTGAGGTGAAATCAAGCGCACCCCCTGCTGCCAGCAGATCCTCTGGAGTCACAGGCACTGTGCTCCGGGAGAGCGCCTGGCCGCCGGGAGTGAAGGGCGCGGCGTTGGATGCAGCCAGGGCTGCATAGAGCCGCAGCGCCTCTGGAAGTGCGGGGCCGTCTACAGGGGTGGAAGGGCAAAGGCATAATTCTCGGCTCCTGGTCCCTGGGTACCCCATCCCTGAATCATCAACTTGGCTTACCCAGCGCAGGGCTCATATCAGCCGAGTTGAACCACAGGCCTTGGGCGGTGCCCCCCGACTGAGCCAGGGACGCCCAGATGGCAGTGAGCAGCGCCCCGCCCTTGCAGCCTGCAAGTTGGAGAGATAGTAAGGCTCTGCTGAGCTTTGCTAGGGGCCGCTCATGCTTAGCCCCGCCCCCTGAACACGGTCCCCGCTTACAAACCCTCAGGCCCTGTGACTATTTACCCACCTGGCAACATGTTGACGCACAGCGCGTGATCAGGCCGGCTGTCTCCGTCCAGGTCCCTATTCACAAGTGACCCCAGCAGACGCGCAAGCATGTCCCACGTTGGCGGCAGCAGGTCAGATGTCCCTCGCGTCTCCGCAGTGCTCCTGCGGCGACCGCTGACTCCGTCCCCAGCTGCTAGCCGCTCCAGCCAGTCACGCCGATAGAGCAGCAGCAGAGGCGCAGGCGCGGCACCGCCGGCCTGGCCCGGCCTTGGCGCGAGCAGCTGGGGCGGCAGGCCGGAGCCCGCTGCGGCGTCTGACTCCAGCTGCCTCAGCCAGCTGGAGTTGGGCGATGAGGCGTGAGCGCGCAGCTGCGGGGTTGCACACAGGGTTGGGTAGTGGACATTAGTAAGGGCGATCAGCTTGCACCACGCCCTGGTTGCCCTGCCCTCCCCTTCCCTCGTGCCCGCCAGTGCGCCGAGCTCCTTCCTCCCCTAATCCCCACCACGCCCGCCACGCCCTCATCCCTTCGGGCATCCTCACATGCCCTGTGGTACCGTGAAACCCCTTGAGCCCGTCACACCCACCAGCGGCAGTGCCATGTGCTCTGCCACCCCCATCGCCTGGGCATCCCAGGTTTCGCTGAGCCGGCCGCCGAGCTCCGCCGCCGAAATGCTGGGAGCAGCTTGCAAGGGCGGGCCTGCCCTGCTGTCCGCCCCACAGCCACTGCAGAATGTCGGCGGGAGCACAGACCAAAGAGGTGAGGGGCACGAATGCAATACTGCAAAGTCAGCGGGGTAGCTAACTGAGGCCGTGCCTGTTCGTGCCAAGCTCCGGTACGGGCACGTGTGGATCCTCCCGTTCTCCCCAGGCCTCCCCACCATGGCACCTCGACGCCAGCCCCAGCAGTCGCCCAGCCGCCGCTCGTGCCCCCCACGCCATAAGCCAGAACTGTTCCGCTGGCTGATACCGGGGCCAGGAGCGGGGAACGGGTGGCATTGTCAGGCAGGAGGGTAACTGCACCCAGGCGCTCATCGCGAGGTGGAGTAAAGGCGCGTAGCGTGTGCTCTCGCGCGAGCGTCGCCAGTAAAGGCCGGCTGGGGCGCAGCGCTGCCACTAGGCTGAGGTGATACGCCTGTGAGTGGGGGAAGTGAAGGCAAGCGTGCGGGTCAGGGCGGGGGACGAGTGGGACTGCGGGAGGGGATGCCCAGTCCCGACTGGAGCCTACTGGAGCTTAAGTGAACGGGCGGCGGCCGTTTGCGGGGTTACGCACCTGGTCGGTGGTAAGACTTCCCTGTTGTGTCGCAGACACTGAAGCAGAGTAAGGGTTGATGCTCCTGCACGAGCAGCTCGATTCCCGCAACATCTCGGTGTCTGGTTGTCGTGCCGCCCGCTTGAGGTGAGCTCACCCAGCTGCGGAAGCTGCACAGGTGATCGCAAGGCATGCCAACGTGATGATCCAATGCGTAACAGCGATTTGCCCGGGTCTGCTGACGAGAGCCGGGCGAGTGACGGACAAACTGCGCCCAGGCACCGCGGCACCGGCAGTGCATCTCGTGGTCTGTATAACACTCCAGTGGCTGTCCATTGCTCTGCGGTTCAGGCCACGCTGTCCGCTCGAGCGGCATTTAGCCCGCGGCGCACGGCCCGGGGCGAGGTCGCCCCGTCGCTGCTGCCCGGTCGCAGCCTCACATACACCAGCATTTCAGATCTTATGTGCTGCTCTCTGGCCCCTAAGCCCTAAGCAGAGCGGTGCTTGCCGAGTACATTCGCTAGGCGAAGGCCGAGTTGACGTCCCGATGCTTCAAGCTTGAATCACCTATGTTTTTTTATCTTAGCATACTGCTGTGCTGATTTGCGAGTCCTCGCCCCATCCAACTTCCACAGTACGGAACTGGGTGCGCCATACAGTTCCGTCGCAACACGCGGCCCCAACACAGCAGGGCGCCTGAGACAGGAAGAAAGCAACAGGCACGGTCTAGTGAACACCACAAGCATCTCAGCTGCAGTGCGACGTCTGTCCGCGCTGCGACTCCCGTCACCCGCACCCACATGATGTCTTGGCTTCCCCCACCAGCCCTCGCAATTTGCCGTTGCTGGCCCCCTCCCCAACCCCCTCCCTTTGGCCCACGGACCGTATGGAAATTTACGGCTGATGCCCTTGTCCGTGTAACAACAACGAAACAACTTGGTACAGCTGCCGAATGCGTGACAACACGGCGGCATACGCAGATCGGCCCGGCTCCGCCATCCCTCACACAACACTTGCGCAGCCCCGCTCGAGCTGTCGACGACTCTGAAGTGCCACGCCTGGCGACGGCACCGTTACTGTCTGCCCACTGGCTCCCCCAGTCCAGGAAAGCTTGGCCCAGCTCCAGCACATGCAAAGCCACATCGGGGCATGTGCACCCCCTGCATGCTTAGCCAGCGTGCCACGCGGCGTGAGTCGCGCGGCGCTGTACAAGACCCCTATCACTTCAGGCGCAGCTCGCAGACGGCAGGGGAGCACGGTGGGGCTACTGCTTGCAGGGAGGCAGCAAGGCACAATCCTGCCGCCAGCGGCTGCCCTGGACGCCTGGAGGCGGAAGACAGACCGCACGGTGCAGGGACTCGGCGGACTCCGCCGACGCGCCGAGCTCTCGGTAGGCATGGTCGCCCCTCCCGCTTCACTACCTGCAAGGCTGCAACCAAATCAGATCTTGCCCTGGCTCGGTCCATCCGCCGTCACCACATCAGTGTCCAACATGCTGGGACCGGCACCCGTGACTGCGCTCCCCCCTGCTGGCTCCGTGCAGCCGCCCAGCACGTTCGGTCCTTGAGTGCCTGCCCCGCCGCTACCCTCAAGACAGCCGCACAAGGAGACTCACCCCAGACACCCCCAACAGCCATGGGCCACCCCAGACACCCACAGCTCGGTGCAGCGGTCGAGGCCAATGGCGTACCCGCCTGCCTAAGGTACACACCGTTGCGCACGCGTGATCGCCTCAGCACCTCCCATGTCCCACGCCGCCTCGTTCTCCTTCCTTGTCCTTCTGCCCCTCCCGCTCCCCGTCCTTGCATCCAAGGCCCCCTCATGCCAGCCGGATGCCCCGTGCGGCCGCCTCCTCCTCCCTCAGCACCTCCTTGACGAAGGGCCTGCAGGGGGGGCACCGCAGCGCCGCCTCCAGCTCGCCCAGCGGCCCACTGCCGCCGCCGGCCGCCGCCGCCACGGCGTCCCTCGCCAGCGGGAACAGCCCCGCCAGGGCCCGGCCCAGCCGCATCGACGCCGCCGTCGCCTGGGCCCAGGCCTGGTCCAGCTCCTCCGCGGGCCCCAGCGGGCCCACGCCGGGCCCCGAGCCGCTGCCTTCACCGCTAGCGGAGGTGGCGGCGGCAGAAGGCCCGGCCTGGAGGCCGCGGCTGGCGGTGGTGAGGGCGGGCGCGAGAGTGCGTTGGAAAGGGGGCTCCGCCAGGGCCCCCGGGCGGGCGGCAAGGGCCGCCTCGAGAGTGGCCAGGGCCCGGCGCAGCAGTGCGGCGAAGGCGGTGGCGGCTGTGAGCGCCTCGGACAGTGCCGTGGCGCGGCGGGGGCCTGCGCCTGCCCGTGTGCTGGGCCCGGGGGCTTGCGATGGGCATTGCGGGGGGCCTTGGGAGGGCGCGGTGGGGTGCTGGTGGGGGCTGGGCGGCAGCAGGACCACCTCACGGGCCTCGGCCAGGTAGCTGCGGGGGAAGGGGGGGGGGGGGCAAGCGGCGACGGCAGGAGGGTTCGGGGGGCAGGAAGGTGAGGGGCGTGGCGGGGTATGAACCGGCGATGAGCGGCTTGCCCCCACCGCAGTATCCTTCCGAACCCTGCCCCGACCCTTCCCTTTGGCCCCGGAGCAGTTTCCTTCACGACTCAGTGCCTCCCCTGGCGCTCACCGCCGGTGCGCCTCCCGCAGCGCCACCAGGTCACGGGGCGCGGGGCCCCGCAGCGCTGAGGCCAGGCCGCCCCACACGCGCCCCTGCAGCTCCACCTGCACAGGCGGGCGCGCGGGGGGAGGGGCAGGTGGGCGAGGACGTGTGGCGGGGGGGTATGTCGTGGTCATCTACGCGCCGCCCGTCAGCAGCCCCGCGCGTGCGCGCTTCCTGCAGCTTGACCGCTTCCTCCAGGCCCCGGTCGTCATCACCTACCCCCCCACACCCACACCCACCTGCATGTGCTGCAGCAGCAGCGACACCACCTGGATGGCGGTCTGCGGGGCAGCGGGGGCACAGCCGGCAAGGCAGCGACTCGCTTGCTCCCCCTCACGTCCCAGCGGTGCCACATCGTTTGTACCGCAAGCCACACAGGCAGACCGCCCTGTACCCCTGCATGCAACACCTCACCTCACTGCGGCGGACACTCACCCCGCTCGGCCCCGAGGAGGCGCAACGCAGGCCATCAGCAGGCCGGCCCCCACTCTGGTCCCGAGCCGTGCCTCCACTCGCGAAACCCAGACAGCCCTTCCTCGGCCCCTCCGCCCATAACCCTTGCCACCAAGGTACCACCCACCTGAAGCCACAGCCTCACCGCCGCCAGCCGCGCCGCCCACAGCGGGTGGAGCCCGGGCCGCCGCGCTGCCGCACCCGGACCCCGCCGCGCGCCCACGGCCCCGCCCGCCGGCAGCCCTGCCCTCAGGACCTCGGAGGGCAGGGGCGCCGTGGCGGCGCACAGTGCTGCCCAACAGCTGGTCAGGCCGCTGGCGGTGCAGCGCAGTCGCAGCAGCGCGGAGAGCACGTCGGCGTAGTCGAGGGCGGTGTCGGGGGTCAGCACGGAGTCCAGGGGGCGGGGCACCTGGGGGCAGGGCAGGGGCAGGGAGGCATGGAGCAAAAGGTGGAGGGGCGGAGCAAGAGGGCAGGCAGGGGCGTGGTGATGCACGCGCCCCGCTGGGGCCCAGAGGGGCCTGAAGCGTGCGAAATTGGGGCGAGGGCAATGGCCGGGGTGGCTAGGGCCGGGCATGGTGCAACCCGTTGCCCGGGGCTGCTTGGGCCACGCCCTGCCCGCCGGCCCCACGCACCCGGCAGGTCACCACGGCGCAGTCGGACCCGAACCGCCCCCCGCCGCCCAGCTGCCGCCCGGGGACCGACCGGACGTCCAGCAGCGCCGGCAGCAACCCCCCGCCCTCGCCCATACCCTCCCCCTGCGCCTGCGCCTGCGCCGCCTCTGCGCCGTGCACCCGCACCGCCCCGGCGGCGATGCCCACAGGGCCGGCTCCGCCGCCGCCGGCCCCGCCGCGCCGCCAGCGGCGGCGGCCCGGCGGCGCCGCCAGGCTGCTCCCCGCCAGGGCCTCGTCCAGCATGGCCCGCAGCTCGGCGGTGGAGGGCGGCAGGGTGGGGCGCGCCTCCAGGCGGCGGCGCAGGGAGTCGGCCAGGGAGCCCACCACGTCCCCCGCCTCGGCGAAGAAGAGCCGCCTGCAACGGAGGGGAGGGCAAAGGCGGGGGCAAGGAGCCTATCTTTTTGGAGTGTAGGGTGCTGCCTGCGAGCGGGGCCGCGAAGAAGTGTTGCAGGGTCGGGAGTTGCTGTCCTAGGACTCGCCCGCGTGCGCTCACCGCATGGCGAGGCAGAACCGCAGCAGCCCGTACTCGTGGACGAGCACGTGCCACACCGCCCTCGTGGTCAGCCGGTACTGCGCCTGTACAGCACCGAACACGCACGTGTGCAGTACGACACCGACGGGCGCGTACGACAGGTCCTCGTCCATGTACGGCTGGCCGGGGGCCAGGTGGCTGCTGCTTCCTCCCGGCGGGCGGACCTCGACAACGCCGCCACCGGCCCCGCCGCCGCCGCCGGCGGCTGCCGACGTCTCCTTAGCCGCCAGCTGCCGTGCCGCCCCCGCCGCCGGGTCGGTCGGGAAGAGCTCCCTTGGCATCACAACGCCGGGGCCGGTGCGGCGGCTGGCGTCGCCCTCTTGCAGGAACTGACGGAGGAGGACCTTGACGGGGCTCTCGGTAGGGCCCAGCCACGCCAGGTGGGCCGGCACCAGACCGCCGCCGCCGCCAGCGGCGGCGCCCTCCGGCGGCGGCAGCTTCCAGACCGCCCGGCGCCGCTGCGCCGGCCCCGCCGCATCCTCGGCGTCGCTGCCGTCATCAGCGGCGCCGGTGGCGACGTCGGCCGACGGCAGACGCGCCGCCGCCGCCTCCGCTTGCCGCTGCATCCTCAACGCAGCGGCCCGGCCCCCCGTGGCGGCGGCGCCGCCTCCGCTGGGCCCCACACGGCCTCCGTCGCCGCCGCCCCAGCTCACGGGCGTTGGCGCTTGCGTGACCACGCCAGCGTCCAGTGCCGCCGTCGCCGCCGTCTGCGGCCGGCCGGGCTCTTCGGCGCCGCCAGCCTGCGACGTTCGCCCTGACGGCGGTAGCCAGGACCAGGCCGCGCCGCCGTCGTCACTGCCGGCGCCGCCGCCGCTGCCGTCAGGCAGGCCCCAGCGGCGCCGCGCGCCGTGCCGCATGTTGTGCAGCTGCAGCAGTCCGCCGCCGCCCAGAATGCCGCCGCCGCCGCCACGGCCACCGCGAGAGACGGCGCCGCCACGCGCCGCCAGCGACCCGAAGGCGCCGCTCCGTGACGGCGGCCGAGCGCCGCCAGCGGACGGCGGCCGCGACCCCTGCCCGCCGCCGCCGCCGCCAAAGCTGAGGCTCCGAGCCAGGCCGCTCAGGAGTCCGCCGCCGCCACCGCCACCGCCGCCTGCCGCCGCTCCGCCAGCGAACGCACCGGCGCCCGTGAGTGACAGCCGCCGTTTCGCGCCTGCGTGCATGGAGCTGCGGGGGCTGCCGCCGCCGCCACCGCCACCGCCGCCAGAGACGCTGCGGCCAGCTACCGAGCCCGCGGGCGAGGGCGCTCCGGAACGGTAGGAGGCCGCCGCCACCGCGCCCGCGCCACCCAGCGGCGGCGTCGGCGGCGGCGCCGCGACGCTGTCGCCGCCGGCGTGACTGTGGCGCCGCGCGCGGAGGAATGGCGAGCGCTGTTGTGAGGCCTCCGCCACTGCCGCCACTGCCGCTGCCGCCGTGGCCGTCGCTGGGGCTTCGCCCCTATCGCTGGCGCTACGGCCCGACCCCGGTGGCCCTGTCACGAGTGCAGCAGCGGTCCCAGTGCCTCCGTCACCGCCGTCGGCGGAGGCGCTGGGCCCGGGGCTCTGGGCATCCGCCACCTCGCCTTCCGCATTGAGGCCGCCGCCGATGGTACCGCCGTCGGCGGGGGCTGTGCGGCTGCGCACCGCCGCCACCCCCTGCCACTCGAGCGGTGCGCCCGCGCCGCCGGCCTCCCGCTGCCTCGCCGCCGCCACCACCGCCCGCAGCTCCGCCAGCTCCTCCGCCTCGATGCCCTGAGGGCGGTTGCGCAATAGAGGTGCAGCTTTGCAACGCGACGACGCCAATGCAGCGAGCAGCTCGGCCCTCAGATTGACAGTTCCACGACGCTAGCTCATCCAACCTCTCGCCGCCTGAACTAGTCAGCTACCGGGAGCTCGACCCGCCGCCGCTCACCTGCCACAGCAGCCTCCGCCGCGCCGCCAGGGCCATTCGCGCCTCGCGCCACTCGCACCGCCGCAGCCGCGAAGCGGCCTCAGCGGCGGCCGGCCCGCCCGCCCCCGCCACACCGGCAGCGCCCGCAGCCGCCGCGGCCTCACTGCGCGAGCACAGCGGGACACCAGCGTCTTGCGAGCTTCAGCACGTGTCTCCGTTGCCAAATTGTGCCGTGTAAAGCCGTGGCCCAGCATGCCCCTACCCCTCCCACGCAATACCCCCACACCTGTACCCAGCCTCTGCACCGCCAGGCACCACGCCCGTGTGCCCCACCTGTACGACGCGCTGCCGTACGCCGCACGTGACTTAGCGAGCTCCGCCGCCAGCGCCGCCGCCGCCTCGTTGTGCTCCCTCAGCACCTCCTCTGCGACCACTGCCTGCTCCTCCGCGATCCGTCGCTCCCGCTCCAACCGCTGCCTGCAGGACGTACGGCACGTGGTACGGCACATGGTACGGCACAGGCGAGACGGCGCGGGCAGGAGTAAGGGCAGGGGGCGGGGGGAAGGAGGCACCTGCCAAAGAGGAGCTCCACTGCGCGCCGCTTCAGAACCCACACACTGTCAGCCTCACGTGACACCAAAGCGGCCTCGGTTGGCCAGGGTTGCCCGGCGCAGCCCAGCCCCCAGCCCCCACCTCGCGGCCCTCTCATCCAGCTCCGCCCGCTGCTCTGCTGCCAGGCGCGACCGAGCCAACCGCCGCTCCTCAGCCGCCGCCGCCTTGGCCGCACGCGCCTCCTCTGCCACCGCCGCCGCTGCCAGCGCGGCCGCCGCTGCCGCCTCGTCGGCAGCCTCCGCCTCCGCGGCGCGACGGCGGTCCAACGAGGCGAGCAGCGCTGACAGCTCCGCGTCCCGGGCCGCCGCCGCGGCCGCGGCTGCTTCGGAGAGCTGTGGTTTGAGGTACCCGGCATAGGGGTGGCAGGTGGGATGGTTTAAGCCGGTCGAGAACGTCTCCGTCCGGGCCGTGCATGCCCAGGACAGGGACTCGCCCTCACTCTTGGCCCGGGCATCGCCTCTGCGGCATTCCCTCCACCCACCTGCTCGAGTGCACCCATGCTGAACGCCAGCGGATAGCCGAACTCGTCTGCCCCCGTGCCGGCCCCGGCCCCAGCGCCGGACAGAGCGGGTTGACCCCACCCCGGCGCCGACAGCAGGGACGGCGCAGGCAGGGCCCCATCGGCGCGCCCCGAGGCCGAGGCCGAGGCCAGGGCCGAGGCGGCGGAGGGCAGGGTGAGCGACTCTCCGTACTGCTGGGCGATGAGCCGGGCCTCCTCAGCCTGTAGGAAGCCGGGCAAGGACCCAGGGGAGTGCCACGAGTGCGCCTCAGCCTTGGGTCCAGCTCAGGTCCACACCTTATGTCACCATCTTTACGCCAGCACGGTTCCCCTGCTGGCCGGAGCTTTGGTGCAGCAGGTGCACCTGGCTGAGCACCCCTGCAAGCCCTTCAGCAAGACCCTGCCGTTGCCTCAGCGCCCCTCCCACCTCTGCTGCAGCCATGCGCCTCAGCCGCCCCGCGACGTCGCCCAGCTCGGGCCCCAGCTCCGACAGCAGCGCCATCTGCAGCCCTGCGGCCGTGGCGGCCCGCTGCAGGGACGCAGCGAACCCAGGGGCCGCCGGCGGCCCCTCCAGCGCCTGTGCCGTGGGGCCCTGGCCGCCGCCGTCGGTGGCACGGCCCGAGCCGGCGGCGCCGCCGCGGGTGGGGTCGTACAGCCAGGCCCGCAGGCGGCGGAGGTACGGCGCGGAGGCGGAGGCGAAGAGGAGGCGCAGCAGGGGGGCCTTTGACGGCTCCGCCTGAGAGGGGCGGAACGCGGAAGCCCTTCAGCCCCAAGCCCTTGGGCCAAACACCTGGAGGCCCACTTGCTGGCGGCCCTTCCCTGCACCTCTTCGAGCAAAACCCTAGCCCGCACACAGCCCATCAAGCACTGCCCTTCACCTGCATCAGTGCTCCGTACAGCCGCTCCAGGAGGGCCGGGCCCCGCGCGAAGCCGTACACCTGCCACAGCGACGGCGCCAGGGGCTGGGCCTGGGCCTGGGCGGCGTCGTCCGGGCGAGCCCCGGGCCCCGCGCCTGCCTGGGCGTGCTTGGCAGCGGCGTTGGAGTGGGCGGGGGCCCATGGCTGGGAGGGCGGCGGCACCCAGCCCGGGTCGGGGACGCACAGGCACACGTCGGCAAGGCACTGCAGGTTGGTGCGGAGCGGGGTCAGGCCCAGCACCAGGCCCAACAGGCCCTCGAGCCTGGCGCCGCCGCTGCCTCCAAAGCTGCCGCCGTGACCGGGGCCGTGCGCTTGGGAGGCGGAGTCGCCGGCGGGGGCGAGGCCCTTCTTGCCCGGTGCAGAGCCAGGGTAGGGGCGGGGGGCGGGTCCCTTGCAGCTTGCTAGGAGACCGGTGCGGTGGGTGGCTGCCAGGTCCTGCGGATGGTCAGGGGTCAACGGCGGGCCCCGATGTGGGTCGCGAACAGCCCTGGCCACAGGCACTGCAGCCATCAGTGCGAGGACTCAGCGCATGATGGAGATTCTTGGGCCACAAAACACCGTATGTCCAGGCCTTACCCTTAGCTCTCCGTCATACAAGGCGAGCAGGTCTCGCACGGCGTCCGCAAATGCAGCCAAGCACTCGTCCTGCCGTACACCGTCCGCGGAGCAGGTGCTGCCGTACGAGCCGTACGTCCCGTGTGCCGCCACGAAGTCGCCGAGGCGCAGCCGCAGCTCGCCAGTGTCACACAGCGGGGCGAGCAAGCTGCGCTGCGCGCTCAGCCGTACACGACGCGATCTGAGCAGAGCAAGACGGCAGAGGCGAAGGGGAGGACGTTGTGGGTCTACACGAGACACCACAAGGATGGGTTTCGTGCAGGCCAACCGCATGCTCGATTTGTGTAGCAGGGAACGCGCCAGGGGGGGCACAGACCACGCATCCTAGCGGCTGCGCACTGCCGCCGGGTAGCAGGAACGTATTGTTGGTGTGGACCTGTACGCCTTTGCGTGGCGGTACTCGTCGTTGGAGCATTTGCTTGCCGTTACTGCAGTAATAAGACGTCGCAAGCCTTGCAAACCCGGCAGCGGGCCCCTGCTATAAATGACTATCCAGTACTGGATGTGTAATGGGGCAGCGAGTCCCCGCACGCTTGCCGGCGCACCTGACCGTGCCGCCCCGCAGCATCCTCAGCGCCGAGCCCACCCCTGCCAGCGCCAGTACGGCGGTGTCGTACATCAGCACCTCCTGCTCCGCATCGCCCGCGCCGGTGAAGGTGCCAAGCCGAGCTGCGAGCACCGCGTGCTGCCCCTGGCCCTGGCCCTGGCGTTGCAGCGGCGGAGGTTGCAAAGCCTGCTGCTTCACTGGCGGCCAGGCCTGGGCCTGGGGTACGTGTTGGGGAGGCTCGAGGAGCAGCGGACTCGCGGGACCCTGGGCCGAGCCGGGGGCCAAGTCGCCGAACGGGTTGGCCAGGGCGAACAGGCTGCTTGCGCCTGGAGCTGCCGCCACCGCACCATGTGGGTCGGAGCCACCGGGTGGAGCGGGTCCCAGGCCCCAGGCGGCTGCGAGGCCCGCGCCTGCGCCCACACCCAGGGCCGCCAGGGAGAAGGGCGCCGGCACAGACCACCCGGGGCCCAGCAGCGCCGGCACGGGAGCCTCAACCTCGCCGCCCTCGCCCCCACCCTCGCCTGCCCCTGGCCTCGACGCCTCCGCCTCAACTGCCCTAGCCTCCGCCGCCGCTGCGGCGGCGGCCTCTGCCGCCTCAATCTCCGCCAGCGGCAGCCGGAAGCACTCGGACTGCCCGCCCGACAGCCGCAGCAGGAGCGGGTTGACGTGGCCGAAGCGGCTGTGCACCAGCGCCCATGCCGGCGCGCCTCCAGCCACGCCCAAGTGCCCCAGGCCAGCGCCGGGCGGGCCCGCCGGCTCCGCTGCAGCGGCCGCCGCTGCCGCTGCCGCCACGAGCAGGTTGCTGCCGGGGGCAGCGGCTGCCGCCAGCGCGTCAGACGGCGCACGGGCGCCGAGGGAAGGGGGGACCAGCATGACGTCCAGAGGCCCGTCGAATGCCGGTGCCAGGGGGAGGCCCGCTGAGTCTCGGAAGGGGAACCAGCAGCCCTCGCCCGAGGTGCCGGCGGAGGCGGAGGCGGCGGAGGCGCTGTAAGCCGCGAGCGCCGGTGGTGCCGGGAGCAGGGCCGGAGTGGGCGGCGCGAGCTGCGGGTCCCCTCGCGCAGCGGCTAGACCTGGTTGTGAACTGGAGGGCAGCACTGGCTTCGAGGCCGGGAGCGCGGACTGGGGCGTCCAGTCGGGTGCCGGCGCTGGGGCAGAATCGGAGGGGGCTGGCGGCGCCCGCAGGCGGAGACGGCGGCCTGCGGGTGTGGCATCGACAGCCCGTGCAGCTGCGACGCCCAACTCCGCAGCCGCATTGGCCGCGAAGGCTCCAAGCCCTGCTGCCGTTGCGTCAGGCGGGCCGATGGAGACCGTGCCACCGCCGATGCGGGGCTGGGAGAAGACGGTAGGGACCGCAGGCAGAGACCCCAAGCCCGGCCCGGCGCCGTGGACCCCGGAGCCGGCACCCCGGAGGTGCAGCAGAAGTGACACCGCCCGGCCGAGCTTGTCCGCTTCCTGAACACCAAGGCCGCCCTCGGTCTGCAGCCTGCGTCGAGGTGGCAGTTGCAGCCCAACAGGCCACAGTGACAGCGGACAAGGGGGAGGTATGTATCCAAGGC
This sequence comes from Edaphochlamys debaryana, assembly GCA_016858145.1. Classification (NCBI taxonomy): domain Eukaryota; kingdom Viridiplantae; phylum Chlorophyta; class Chlorophyceae; order Chlamydomonadales; genus Edaphochlamys; species Edaphochlamys debaryana. The sequence goes on from JAEHOE010000134.1 coordinate 177,671, forward strand.
AGCAAGGCGCCCTGGCTACAGACCGGAGCGAAGCAAGCGGCAGAAGCCCTGGCTAGTCGCACTGCTTGGCAGAGGCTGCGCATCCAGTCAGGCCGGGCCAGACCAGAGAGCGCTCACCGTGCCTGCAGCGCGTCGAGCTCCTCCAGCCGCCAGGTCATGCGAGCCGCAGCCCCATGGCGCCCATCCGCGCGCAGCTGCAGCAACGCCTGTTGATCACAGCAATTTGCGGTGGTTTGTGAGGATTGGGAAAGGCGCAGGAAGGCATGTGATGGGTGGGTGTCGAGTCACATGGGCATACCCGCACGGCCCCCCGTTGACATGCGCCTACCGCTGACGAGGCCTGGGCGTTCCTTATGGGCCTGTTCTCCTCGCGAACGTCTTCATACTGAGGCTCCTCGCCCGTATCCAGCAGCACACCGTAGGCAGTGGCGAGTAATCGCTTCCGCAAGCCAACGGCTTCGGCGGGGTCCGCGCCTTGTGCGTAGTGCTCCGCGAGCTTTCTGACATTCCAGAACACGGACGTGGTGGCCATGGTGCTCTGCTCGCGAGCTGCGGCAACGACTCAGCGCGACATCCTTCGGTCACCTCCTGGCATTTGTGCCCTTGTTCGCCACTATACACGGTTGTGGTAGGTTGCCGAGCAGGTGGAAGGCTTGGTTCAGTACTCGGTGTTGAGCGCAAAGTCGCGATGTTGAGATGTCATCGTGTTGAAGGCGGACGCAGGTGCTACGTGCATTCGAAGGACCTCTGACAGACCGCTGAGCACGTCCACAGGCTTATCGGGCGCCCTTCCCAGCTTCCCGCCAAAATCGGGGCGCCGTACAGCACACTGCCGTGGGACACAACATGCGTTGTGAAACATCAGCGTTGGCGGCATCTTCTTTAGCGCAAGAGTGCAAGGCTCCGCGCTTAGTCTCCGCCCCAAGTGCGGGCTTGCACTGGCTCGCACTCCTGCTGCGGAGGCTCTTCGATGCTTGCTCGTAATTTGGCTTGTGGCTTCACTTGTCACAACTCCGGCCTGGGGTTCAGACATGGATAGCTGCATATTGCATTGACCGTGGTCTTGCCTTCTGGTGCGCTGCACGCCTGCGCCCTGTAGGGCCCCCTGGTCCCAGTGGCGTCTGCCCCCACCGGGCCCCTCCCCTCCATTACCCCACGCTCCACCAGGAGACTCCTGCGCTCCACGTGCACCCCTGCTCCACAGCACGACGCTTTGCGCTACGTTGATGTTATCTACCCCGCGCGGTTGTCTCTCTCTCCTCACGGCTCCTTACTTGGTCAGCATGACGCATTCGGGGGTGTAATTGTTGACGAGGATTGGTCTTGCGCGGCAAGACCCGGCTGTGCGCGGATGTGAAGACTCGTACTTCGGTAGCGACGGGTAGCGTACTGCCATGTCGGTTATACCCCGTTACTCCGATTGGGAAGTGTCGCGCGAGGGGTCGAGGGCCGTGTCACCACATGTGTTGCCTTGTCGCTTACTGCACAGAGGTCCTTACCGATAACGTATACTGCATGTGTTCCGCCGTCCAGCCGGTGGCTATCGATTTTAATACTATATGGGCGCCCAACGCGTACGTGGCAGTGCACCGGCAACAACCGCGCCATTAGTAGTCTGAAGTGATGAACGTCTTATGTCTGAGCAGCTTCGAGCCCAACAGTGGTGCCGCTGCCAGCGTCACCGCAAGCCCTGCCATGTGGCGCTCCTATTGCGTTCATTCATCATTCTTGTCCTGACATGTGGTGCTGTGTCAGCCAACGGGTGAGTTACAAGGGGCGGGGGGCCCCGCAATGACGAAATTCGAGTCTGGGAACGTGGTGACGACTTTGCGACCGCAGAAACGCGAGCTACAGCGACACAGTATGCTTGGGGAGAGATGGAAACGTCAAGGTGGGTGTGCTTACTTGGTGGCTAGAGCCACCAGGGTGCCGGGGGTCGCTAGTCGTCGGCCTGACGGCGATGGCAAGCAAGCCAGGTGCACTTGCACTATGGAGCCATGCGGCATCTTCTACTTTCTTTTACCCCAGGCTTCACGCGTCAGCCTGGTGGTGGGGCAGGGTCCTGCCCGGCCCCTGCTCACCACCCTTGCCCTGGAGCACACGCTGCGAGCGTTTACCCCCCCACGGGACGAGCGCATGGCAGCTATGAGCCTCCTGGACGGCAGTATTGCTAGCCTTGAGCAAGCTGCGCAGCTTGCGCCCGCTGGTGCTGCCACCAGTGACGGCTGGGCAGTGGCGGCCGAAGGGGTCGAAGCGCCGTGGTAAGTCGGGACCTTCAACCGCACCCAGCCGCCAACCGTTCCGCTCCAAAGCGGCCGCACCCCACCTTGGACTGCGCAGGTCCTCCAAGGCTGCGGGCTTCCCGACCACTGGGGCCCTGGCGCAGGCTGTGGCGGGTGCACAGCCTGTATCGAGCTGGCCTACGGTCCTAGATTGGGATGCGCAGGCCCTGGGGCTGGGCGAGTACGCCGCACTGCCGCTGGTGGGTCACATGGTGGTCTGAGCGTACCGTACAGACGCGATAGACCGGATGTTGTCTGAGCTTGGGGATCGGCTGGCAACTCAAGAGGCCCCTTGGGCGGGAGGCAACAAGGCTGCGGAAGGCTGAGGCAATGGCTCAGATAACCAACACCAGATCGAATTTGCAAAAAGTTGCTCGAGACACGACACTCCCACATTAAGACTCCCTTTCCAATGTGCATGCCATCGCAGCTGCGCGCTCACGCCTCATCGCCCAATTCCAGCTGGCTGAGGCAGCTGGAGTCGGACGCCGCAGCGGGCTCCGGCCTGCCGCCCCAGCTGCTCGCGCCGAGGCCGGGCCAGGCCGGCGGTGCCGCGCCTGCGCCTCTGCTGCTCCTCTATCGGCGTGACTGGCTGGAGCGGCTAGCAGCTGGGGACGGAGTCAGCGGCCGCCGCAGGAGCACTGCGGAGACGCGAGGGGCATCTGACCTGCTGCCGCCTACATGGGATATGCTTGCGCAACTGCTGGGGTCGCTTGTGAACAGGGACCTGGATGGAGACGGCCGGCCTGATCACGCGCTGTGCGTCAACCTGTTGCCAGGTGGGTGGGGACAAGGCCTGAGGGTTTGCAAGTGGGACCGTTCGTGAACAGGGGGCGGGGCTTATCTAATCATGGGCGGTTCCTAGCAAAGCTCAGAGCCTTGCCCTCCCTGGCTCCCTCCAACCTGCAGACTGCAAGGGCGGGGCGCTGCTCACTGCCATCTGGGCGTCCCTGGCTCAGTCTGGGGGCACCGCCCAAGGCCTGTGGTTCAACTCGGCTGATATGAGCCCTGCGCTGGGTGAGCCGGGTGGTTGTGCGGGAAGGGGTGGATGACGCGGCGTAGTCCCTCCCGCCCGCGGGTCTAAGCATTGCCTTTCTACCCTTGCAGACGGCCCCGCACTTCCAGAGGCGCTCCGGCTCTATGCAGCCCTGGCTGCATCCAACGCCGCGCCCTTCACTCCCGGCGGCCAGGCGCTCTCCCGGAGCACACTGCCTGTGACTCCAGAGGATCTGCTGGCAGCAGGGGGTGCGCTTGACCCCACCTCGGGGGCCCCGCTGTGTGGTGCCATCAACCCCCTCTTCGCCGCCGGGCGCTGCCTCTTCACGATCGACTGGGCGCCTTCTGCACCTCGCCTTGCGTACCAGAGTGAGCAAGACGCATCACCGATGGCAACTGCGGTCTCTGCTCTCTTCACACTGTGTTCCCTCCCCTGCAGACGTGTCTGGCGTGCTAGGGGCGGCGCTGCTGCCGGGGAGCCTGTTTGTGTCGTCCACTTCAGCTGCTCGCTCAACCACGATGGAGGGTCCCAAGGGGCCCCCCCGGGCTGCCCCGCCCCCGTCACCACCTGAGCCCCAGCAGCTGCTGCCCTGCAACCCCACGCGGTGTCCCCACGCGGAGCCCCTGGCGGACACAGCGGCTCTTGCGGATGCGTGGGGGCGCTATGGAGTTGATTTCCGAGGCACAGGGGTGGGGCAGGCTCAGCAGGAGGGCGGCGAGGAGCTGTGGGTGAACCGAGCGCCGCTGCTTGGGGAGGCCGGGGACGTGTGGGTCCTTGCACCCGGCCAGTCCCCCGCAACCGCCATGCGGACTGCGGAGTTCATACGGTGAGCGGCCTGGATGTAACGCTCTGGTTGTTCGCGAGGTGTATGACGAGACCTGAGCATGCCCCGCGGCCCTTCGCACAGGCTTGCTGGTTACCACCTGGGGCTCAAGTACGGGGCGCTCGTCAACCTTAGCACCAGCACTTGGGCACCGAACTCGTTGCTTGATGCCCCAAGTCAGGCCCTGTCGGACGCCACAGCAACGCTGGAGATGGCACCGGCGGACGTCACGGCATTGGCTCAGGTGCGTGAGTGCAATCTCAGTACGGCGGGTGACTCTGCATAGGCCGTCCCGCAGCGTGCACACGCCTGTGCCCTCACCCTCACTCCACAGGCCCTTGCCGCCAGCGCTGCGCACCCCAATGCGGCCATGGACGTGCTGCTGCCGTACAGCTCGTCGTACAGGTGGGCGAGGCGGCGGGATGGGGAACTGATGCGTGGTAGAGCCTAAGGCAGTGGCAAGGCCTGTCACTTTGCCGCATCAGTCAACCGTGGCCCTCACGCCTCCGCCCCTCACCCAGGGCCGCACTGGACGAGCTTGCTTCAGGCTCCCTGCTGGCAACCGCCGCCGGGAACCGGTCCACGGACTTGCAGCGTCTCCTGGCGGCAACACGCGCCAAGTTCGTGACTGCCCTGCAAGGTACGGTCCTCTCCTCCGCAGCAACTGTTGTGCAAGTTTAATACAGCTCTACACGGCAGGACGCTCGGAACCTTCGCTTTGACGCCTTTACCTGCTGTGCTTAGCTGCTGCCCCTGAGAACCTTCCCTGACACAACTCCGCCGGTGGTGTCGTCATCCCCCTCTGCATGCAGCCTTACCATACCCCGCCATCACCAAAACCCTGTACCACCACTCAATTGGGCTGCACACAGCCGCGACAAGTGGCCCTGAGGACGTTTCGAGTGACCGAGCATGGGCAGTAGGCGTGGCGGTCGGCGTGAGCGTGGGCGGCACAGTCCTCTTGGTCCTCGCCGGCCTCTTCCTGCTATGGCGGCTGCGGCTGCGGCCCAGAGCCCCTCTGCTGTCCCGAGGTGTCAAGCCGCCAGGCCCGGGGCCCGCCACGACCCTCGCCCTCACGGACGTGCAGGTGACACGGGTTGCGGGCTCTTCCTTGGGAGCTTGCAGCTTTACAGGCTGCCCCACGGGTGCACCTGCTAACCTTATTGTTATCGTTGGCCCTCGACCCCCGCCAAGAACTCCACCCTTCTGTGGGAGGTGCTGTCTGCGGAGCTCATGGATGAGTGCATGGCCATCCACCACGGAGTGATGAGGATGGTGCGTAGGGTGGGAGGCCTGTCTGTGATCTGTGCGACTGAATGCTAACAACACACTTAACTATGCCCGTGTGTGGCAACAGGCCATCGAGAGCAACTATGGTTACGAGGCCTTCACAGAGGTATGGGGAAGGGGCTCTGTGCCTGGCCAAATTATCCTCAGGAAGGCTGTCCCCATGGTTTGCTACATTCATGTCCTGTGCCCCCCCTTGTCTGCCCAGGGTGATGCCTTTGCGGTGGCCTTCCATGACCCCGAGGACGCACTCGCATTCGCCATGGACATTCAGGTGTGTGGACCGCAGAGAGGCGGGCGCACGTGTGCTGCCCTGCATGCTTGTCCGCGGCACATCCCCATCAACTTCCCTGGCTTCCCCTCCCTGGGCCCCCCGCCCCAACCCCACAGGCCGCCCTGCTGGTCGCGGACTGGCCCCCGGAGCTCCTGGCCCACACAGACGGCTGCGAGGTCTGGGCGCGCCGATGCACGCACCTACCGATGCCACCGCCTTCACCTCAGCAGCCGTCGGGCCTCACGTCTGTAGCTCTCGACGGTGGTATCGAGGAGCCGCGCAAAACCCCCAACAGTGGAACACACTCACGGCTGACTGCCGGAAGCCGCAAGTGAGCAATCCCAGCATGCGGAACCGCTGGCTAAACCTGCCTTACTAGAATCGGTTTGTCTGGATGCCGCCCTGAACTTCGCACGCTTCCCCTGCTGACCTGGTTACCTCTCGTTGCAGGTTGCGCCAGCTCCTGAGTGGCGCCGCCTCCCGCACCCAATCGGCCCTCATGGGCTCTGGCGCTGCAACGGCCGCTCCGTCTGAGCACCTGGCATCTGCCATGGGCTCGCAAGACGCCCAGCCAGAACACCCCGACCTGCTGATGGGGTCCCCATCTGACCGCGGCAGCCACCGACGCCTCCCCCTGTCGTCCTGCCAGCCCCGGCGGCGGCGGAGCACGACAGGGGCTCAGCTGCAGGCGCCCCCGCCGTCGCTGCTGCAGCTTCACCCCTCGCTGCAGGCCCCAGGCCAGCCCTTCTCGGCCGCCACCACCGCTTCTCATCACTTCGCCAGCCACAGCCAGACCGACTCCCAGCTCCTGGCTGGTACCCTAGGCACCGGCGCGGTCGACTCCGTCGCCATGGCTTCCTATTCCGTCGGCGGAGCTTCTAACAGCAGCGGCGGCGGCTGGTATGGCCGCCCTCGGCTGCTGTCGGGTCAGGGGGCTGCGGTCGTCTCGAGGCGTTCCGCGGGCTTGGCGTCTCCGGGAGTGCCATCGCCACCGCCCATGCTCCTGCCGCTCCCTGAGGACGCCATCCGCCTTGTGGCGCCGGAGCGTGACACCCCGCCCTCCCCTTGGAGGACCTCTCAAGTGCACGCTCCTCCGGGCCCCTCCTTGGCACCGTTGGGCACCCGCTTCATGCGACCGCCGGCCCTGGTGTCCGTCGCGGACCCTCTCGACCACAGCAGCAGTGGGCCCCACTCGGCAGGGCAAGCCCTGGCACGCCCCGCCGCCAGCCCCGGACAGCAGGGAGCATCCGGGCTGCTGTTACCGCTGAGGGCACCCCCGCTCCCGCCGCTTCCAAGCAGCGTGCGGTGGGTCGACTGTGGGGCAGCCCAGTGGAAGGGACAGCGGCGTCCGCCTGAACGCCACGCGTCAAGCCATGCGGCGTTCTTAGCCCCACAACGCTTCACAACTCCAAGCGGCAGCTGGGCTGTCGTCAGGGACGCTCTGAGGCGTCCGCTTGCTGGGCTGGACGAATCGGCAGCGGAGCCCGCTGGCTCCGAAGGCGGCGGGCGCCTGCTGAGCAAGGCGGACACGGGACCGGCTATGTGGCTGCCCAGCCCTCCCCAAGCTGCCCTGACGAGCACAACAGCTCGCGATCTGGCCGCCCCGGGTCCCAACTCAGCCCCGCCCATGGCAACTTCTAGCTGTTTCACGCCGCCTGCGCCTGCGGCTGCAGCGCCCCAGGGTGCCGCGCCCCCGGGCGCTGCATCGCCGGCCGGCCGCCCTCCGTCGATCCCCATCAGCGCTGCCTGGAGGGCCGCCCGGCAGCCGGGCGTGGCCGCGCCGGCGCTGCTGTCGCCCATCCAGTCAGGCCAGCAGTGGCAGACGACGAGCCGGGCGCAGGCGGGACTGGCGGCTGGGGCTGCTGCCTCTGAGCATGCCGCCGTGCAAGGCACGACGGTAGCCGCAGGTGTCGATGCTCGACCGGAGTCTGGACAGGCTGGGGCGGCTGCCGCCCCCGACGATGAGTTGCTAGCTCGGCCGCGGCCTGTCAGCCTGCGCAAGCACAGCAGCTGGTCCGCCGGCTCCATATCTGTGGCCGCGGCATCGGCGCTCCACAACACACTGGGGAACGAGGACCCCGCCTCAGCGCGCAACAGCAGTAGCGGCGGCCAGGGGCAGGATCTGCTTGGAGCTGCCGAGGCGGGACTTGCTCGCGCAGAGGCGCTTGACGGGTGAGAGGGGCAATGGCCATGTGCTTAGATCACCATGCAACGTCGCTTCTTGCGGACTTTGGCCGAGCGGCGTCTTGAGAGCCGACACGTTCCCATGTATGAGCTGGCGTGACTTAAACACGGCCTTCTCGCCTTTGCTGTCTACCCCTCTGTCCCTTGAACCACAGAGTCTCCGCTGCTGAAGCCCGCTGGGCTGATGGCGAGCCAGAGGCCGAGCCGCTAAGCAGCGGGGCGCACGGCTTGGATCCCGGCCGGTGGGATCCACGCCTCGTGGTGCCAGCTGAGGACGAGACTTGTGTCTCGGAAGGCATCATCTCCGCCGCAAGCATCCGGGAGCAGCTGCTGGGTGCTGCACCCAGCCCGGGAGGCGATCGCGGCGGCGGCGGGGGCCCAGTGGCGGCCGAGGGCCCGCCGAGCGCTGGGACGGGCGCCTCCATGGGGCTGCGGGAGGTCAGCTCCGCGGGAGTACCTGCTCTGAGCAGCCCGTTCAGATTTGAAGGCTCCAACCCCTCCGACAGCGTCCCTGGCCTAGGCCCTGGCAGTGACGATCCCATGCCCAAGCCCGAGCCCAAGCCTCAGCCCCGGCTTCAGAAGCAGCGGGCCCCAGCCCCACACCCGTCCATGCCACCGCCTTCAGCCAGCCAACAGCCCTTGCACGGACGCAGCGGCAAAGCGCCCAAGGTGGCGGATGCTGCGGCTGGGCAGGGCGGGCCCGAGGCGGCCCTGTTTGGACCCATGGACCACCTGATGGACGACGGGCTGGGCAAGTTCCTCGAGTGGTGAGCGGGCGCGGGCCGGTGGGGGCCGCGTCCTAAACCCATGGGCTCTGCCACCCGGCCAGGCTCTTTCAACACACCGTTTCGGCGTTCCTTGCCACTGCCTATGATGCAGGCGCGCGCACGTGAACTGGTTCGACGAGGAGGTCGTTACAGCGGCATTCAGGCACGACGTGTACCGTGATGGGCCTGCAGGTGAGCGCGGGCCAAAGTTCTGGATCTATCAAGCGCCCTAGCATCTGTACGGGTACTTGCCTCCGACTGGACTGCAACCATGCGAAGATACAACGGCAATAACCACGCCCCCACTCCCGCCCCTCTCAGGCGGAGCTGGTCGGCGCAACCGGCGGCAGCTGCCCGGCCAGCAGCGGGGTGACGAGGCGAGCGGCCCCCGCCCGAAGGGGGAGCCGCAGCAGCCCCGAGAGAGGCCCAGCCAGCCGAGGCGGCTCACTCTGGACCTGCCCCGGCGGCGCACGCTGGACGGTCATGACGGCTTGGGGCCGGCGCCCGCAGGCGCAGCTGGGCGGGGCCTGCCGCGAGCGTCGAGCCACGGCCACGGCAGCAGTCAGGTGAGCCTGCTTCCCAGGAATCAATGGCGATTGGCGCCGGTGGTCCTTGATGGTCCGAACGTCATGGCACTGCGTGCGGGGTCGGCTCTCCATGTCAGCTCTTGGTCGACTTGCTCTGTCCGACCCCTGACCCCCGTGGCCCCCTTACCCCGGCAGGCGGCCGTCGGCCAGAGGGCGGCGCAGCAGCAGCAGCAGCGCCCCGTGCTCCGCGGCGCGCTCAGCTGGGCTCGGCGGGGCGTCAGCTCGCTGCTCTCCGGCAGCCTGGGCACTCCGGAGGCGACCACCTCTGCAGAGGCCAGTGACCCGGCGGACGCCAAGGTGGCCCCTGCAGCCGGCGCCGACCCGAGCGCGCGGCTGAGGCGGCAGGGCGACAGCACGGGGAACGCAACGACGTCTGCGCCGCTACCGGTAATGCAGGATGGCAGCAGGCGGCCTCGGCAGGACGTAGAGCAGTCACCACAGGTGCGCGATGGGAGACCCGTCTGTTGCTTAGCATCGTTGCCGCATGATCGCTGTGCGACTTTCCCTTGCCCTTACGCTTGCTGCCTTCGACTTCCTCTTGTAGGGCTCCGCAAGACCCCTTGCCGCGGACAAGCTGGCGGCTGCCGGCAGCGGCCTGCTGTCGCGCATCAGCCACGCCACCCTCCAGCTGCTGCCCATCAAGGCGCGCCGGAACTCTCGCACCCCTGCCGCCGGCAGCTCAGCAGAGGCGGTGCCGGCGGTCGAAATTGCCGCCGGCAGCCCCCCTTCCGCTTCCGGAAGCGCCCTGTCGCCGGGCCTGATTTTCCTCCGCAAATCCACCGAAGGAGACGGCGTGCATTCCGGCCAGGCCAGGGATGGGCCCACCTCAGGCGACCAAGATGCGGCTGCAGAGCCGGCGCCCCTAATCAGCACGACACCGGCCCAAGACCGCGATGGCCGCCCCAGCGACCCGGGCGCACCAGCCGTGTCCAACACCTTGACCAGCAACCGGCAGAGCCTGCTCCGGAGCATCGAGGTCTCGGCATCGGCCTGGGCTCGCACACCCTCAGGTGCCCAGGAGCAGGCGTCTCCACCCGCGCCATCGCCCGCTGACCTGACTCTACCCGACACCGTCAGCCTCGGCACTGTCGGCATGGAGGCGTGGCGGCAGGACGTCACGACGGTCGTTCCGGGAGGAAAGCTCCCTTCAGGCGTGCTGAGTGGGACGCTTTCGGGCTACTACAAGCAGCAGACTCAGGTCTCCTTGCAACCCATGGTGACCAGCGCCTCGACGCAGCTGTCTCGGAAAGTGATTTCCTTGATGCAGCATACCGGAGGAGCAGGCATCTTGCCGCAGCCATCGGCCCCGGCTGGAAGCAGCACCGCCGACCTGTTCCGAGACCTCAACGCAGCGGCCCTCCTGCTCGCGTCCGAGCAGAGCCAAGCTACCGCCGGGAACCAGGGCAGTGGTACGATCGCAGCCCAAGCCTCGTCTCCACAAGACGAGCCAGTCAGACGAGGACCCGCCCTGTGGCTGCACTCGGCGGGCGCTACTGTGGCGGCTGCGTTCAAGCTTCTGTACGAGCGGCTGACCGTCGAGGACGTGGCGGAGGTCAGGGCCCAGCTCAAGGCGGCCGACATTGGCGCACGTGCCTTTGCCGGCCCCGGCAGCGGCGATCCCGAGCTGGTGCTCCGCGGCCTGCGCATCCGCGTGGGCCTGCACTCGGGCCCCCGGGAGGGCGAGGTGGAGCTGGCCGTGGTGGACAGGGTGGAGGTTGCCCGGTACAAGGGGGACTTCCTGGCCACGGCCAAGGAGGTCAGCGACGCGGCGGTGGTGAGTGGCGTCCAGGAAGCACCAGGGCTGCTGAGAGTTTGGTTCTGTCCAGCCGCCATCGCATCATGGTTCGCGGTCCTTATCCGGCGCTCCGTTGACGCGCCAGATACACTGAAGGTTTCTCCGTTCGGCCCCCCGTCCTCTCAGGGAGGCATGGTCGTTCTTGGCGGCGCCACCTTCAGGGCCTTCCAACAGCTGGGCCGGCAGCGGGGCCGCGGCCGGTCCGACCTATCGTTTCTGCACCTGGGAGAGCATCAGGTCAAGCCACCGCCCGGTGAGCACAGTTGGGATTGGAAGGACAACCGTGAGTTATCCACATCTAAGCTCGTTCCTGAAACGCTCAATACTCCGCGGCGTTGTTGTGCAGCACTGTAACCTTCGCGCAACACTGTATCTTGCCTCCCCCCTTCTCCGCTCCTCAGATCTGGATTCCACTCTCGTTGGTCTGGCCCAGACTCAAGAGCTGTCCGCATTGTTCTCTTCGGCAACGAGTGCCCACGAGCTCTTCCTGGCCATGTGCCCGGGCCTCCTGCCCCGCCTCGCGCTGCTGCCCTCCCCCGTGCGCACCCACCGGGAGACGGTGCCGGGCTTCCTGTCCGCACCGGCCGGAGAGGTGAGGCTGGTGTTGCTGCCACCAGCGCTCGGCTGGCTGTGAAGCTCAGCCAAAGGCCCAACCCCTGTTGCAGCCAGGCTGTTTAAGGCGTCCATGCCCCCCTCTCGCAGGTCGCCCCCGTGTTCTGCAACGTGCTGGGGGTGGAGGCGCTTCTGTCCTGGGAGAAGGTGCTGCAGGAGAGGTCGCGCATGCTGCGGACCCAGAGCAACAACCTGGCGCTCAGCGGCCGCGCCTCCCTCCTCGGCGCCTTCCCAAGCGGCAGCATCCTCGGGGGCCGACCCCCAGGGGATACCCTCAGCGAAGCCGGGGACAGTCACGGTGGACTGCCGGGAGGCGGCAGGCGCCGAGCCCGCAGCGGCCCCGTCCACGCGGCCCTGGGCATCCTGCGAGACTCTGTTGTGGAAGCCGCGACCCGGCACGGGGGCTACGTGGTTGCCTCCTCCTCGGACGGAGGGCACTGGGTGCTGGTGTTCCCGGCCCCCGAGGCGGCGGTGCAGTGGGGCCTGGAGATGCTGCAGGTGATGCTCACGGCGGACTGGCCGGCGGGCTTCCTGGAGCACGAGCTGACGGAGGAGCAGTGGAGCGGTGCGGGCCGAGGGACAGGGGGAGGGGGTGCATGCCCAGGGTTTCATGGTCTGCGGCAGGCCAGGCCAGGCAAGCCGATCGAAGGTGCTGAGGGGTTGTGCGCTTGACCGAATCAGTATCCCCTTTCTCTTCTTTCAGACGGCGTCCTGGTGAGGCGGGGCCTGCGCCTCCACATTGGCATCGACTACGGCCGGGCCATGGTGCGGCTGGTGCCCCGCACGGGCCGCCTGGACTACGTCGGGCGGCCCATGAACCGGGCGGCGCGCATCGCCGCCAAGGCCAAGGCCGCGACGGTGAGATTGGAGGGCAGCTGCCTGGAAGTGGTCTGAGGGCTCGGCCACGCACCTGGGCAGGGCTTGAGCTTGGGTGACGTGCGTGAGCGCGCCCCGACCTTCCCTTTTGCCCTGCCCTCCCTTGCCCCTGCCCAGGTGCTCGTGAGCGACACTGTGTGGAACAGTGTGCGGCCCAGCATGGGCCCCGCGGTCCGGGGCAGGAGCCTGGGCCAGGTGCAGCTCAAGGGCGTGAGGGAGCCGCTGGAGCTGTGGGCGCTGCAGGGGGCAGCGTGAGGCGTGTATGCTCGACGCACTAGTTGGCAAGAATGTGCGAGTCCTGTGGAAGTGAAAGCAGCGACACGAATAGTGAAAGGATAATACAATATTGTTGAACAAGGCGTGATGGTCGTTCTCCCCTTGATCAGGAAACAACCAAACGGCTTAACGTGAATGAGGAATGCACCCTAATGTGTGAGGCATGCTCCGTGCTTAAGTTATATGCTCGGCTGGCATGGAAGAGGGCCGCCCTGCCAACTATGGTTGGGGAACAAGCAACGGCCTATCATGCTTAGTCAGAGAACTCCATTTCCCTCTTGAGGGGCACAATAATATTCCCGTGTGGGGAACTGTACCCAGGCTACGCCCAAAAAAAGGGCCGCGGATGGTGGTGCTCTGCGGACGGTCGCAGGCGATCATGTTTTAGGCGGGCCTAGGGCGGGTGAAGCCGTTCTTGTGCTAAGCTCCCGTGCGAAACACCGTGTGCACTGTATGAGCATGTGTCCGGTTTGGGGGGGGGTTGGACTTTTAGTGCCCTGGGTGTCTTGTTCCAACGCACCCGATCGGGTGCACAGGATTCGTGCACACACTGTGCACACCGGTGGCGGGTTTGGGCCGCCATACTTGGCTTGTCAGCTACACGTAAGGTGGTGACGAAGGAGCGCGCGGGTGCTGTCACTGCACGTTTCCATGTGCTTGCTGTGAGAGGTAATCGGTGTCATGGTCAAGCTGGTCAGGGCTGGGCGCGTGTGCGCTCGATGTCCATGCAGATGGAACGGGCGGACGGTATGCTGAGCTGGGGGGTGGTGCGGAAGAGGCTCAGCCCTCCTTACCAACACATGCCTTTCAGGCGCGCAAGAAGGGCTGCCTACTCTACTTATGGTGCGGAAGCCGTCACGCTGCTTACAGCCCATTGGTATGCGTGCATGCGTGTCATGCGGGCATGGTGTGCGTGAGCTGTATGTGGGCAGCACAGAGGATGACTTAGTGAGGTGAATTGCCCAAGGTTTGCCGGATCACAGCTTTGGCAGGGCTTTGGCGCCATTTGCGGGGGCTCAGGGCTTAAGGCGGCGGATGGACCCAGATGGAGGGGTAGCCGGGCTGGTGTGGGGGGAAGGCGGGAGAGCGGATGGCTGAGACAGGAGGGTTGAGGGGGGAACGGAGGCGGGGTAAGGGGTTGGAGAGGTTTTGAGGTGGCGATGGACACGAGGGCAGTGGGCTGTACGGGGCAGATGCTGACGTGCGAGGTGCTGATGGCGCAGGTCCAGGAGGCGCACGACATCCAGCCCAAACCCCGTGTCGAGGACCGTCGTCAGAACTCATCTTTGATCTTGAATGAAACGGATGATATCATGGTGATAGCGCGACAACTATTGGCACACCTGGCGCTGGTCGTAATCATGTGAGTCCTTCCGGCCCTCCGCGCCTCCTCCGCCAATCGCAGCGCGCCCCAAACAACCGTGGTGCTTGATCGATACTAGCAATCAGTATAGCAACCTTCCGCGACGGTGCAGCACCAGACCACGGGGTCGCAATGTCGCATTGTTGCAATTACGAACAGTTTTGCGAACGCCAGCTGGGAGCAGCAGGGAGCAGCTCATCAGCTGAGCGCGCGCTCCCATCTATCGTGCAGAACCTCGACCTTTCCATGTCTTGGTGCGGCTGGTGGCACGGGGTGCACGCTGCTAAACCCAGCTCCCGGGCAGCACGCGCCCCCGCCGCGGCGGCCACTTAGCGCCCGCGCGCATTCAGGTAAGCTGTGGCAGCCGGGGGGGGCCGTGCGGGCTGATCAATGGTTGACAGGCTTGATGGCGCGTACCGCAGTGTGTCCGTCTCTTCCCCCGGACCCCACGGCCAAAGTGCTTTCACTGTCCGCGGCCAAGTACGCCGGCGACCCATTCCAACGCCTCGCCTTCAACGGCTCGCGTACGGGCCCGACACTGCGGCTTAGTCACGGCAAGCTATATCAGGTGGGACCGGGGGATCTGGGATGCGGGACAACGCGGACGGTCCCCTTCAATCCTCAGGACTAACGGCTCAGGAAATGAGAGGAGCACTGACACCCGCACCCTCACCCCCACACAGCCCTAACGCCACTCATCAGCCGCCGCTTGAGCCCCGCGCACAGCGCTCCCTCCAACCACTGTCCAGCCCCGACGCCCTCCCTGACCCTGACCACTGCGCCCGCGCCCGTCTGACAGGTGGAGGTAACCAATGTGGACATCCCGGAAGGGACCACCGTGCACTGGCACGGCTTGGAGCTGGACAACAGCAGCTGGGCGGACGGGGCCCAGGGCCTCACACAGAACCCCATCGCTCCAGGCGAGAGGGCCCTCACCTCACCTCACGGGTAGTTGGTATGAGTCAAAGTCGATGAAGTCCTACCGAGAGCCGAGCGGACACTGCCGGACTCACTGCCGGACAATGCCGGAGTGCCCGCTTGAGGTTCTTCCGCAAGCCCCACGCTACCAGCCCCTCTCCCCCTCGAACCTCTCGCGAGCCCACCCGAGACCCGATCCTCAGGAACCACCTTCCAATATCGCTTCGTGGCGCGGCCCCCCGGCACGCACTGGTACCACTCCCACACCCCCGGCCAGCTGGCGAACGGGCGCGGAGCGCTCATCGTGGAGGACCCCGCCGACCCCCTGTACGACATGTACGACAGGGGCGCGGAGCACGTGCTGATTCTGTCGGACGCGTTCACGGCGTCCGGCGAGGAGCAGCTGCACATGCTGCAGGCCATGGGCATGGGCGGCATGGGCGGGATGGCCATGGCCTCGTGCCCGGGCCTGGACCTGTCGGATGCGCCCTTTCAGGCCGTCGAGGTGGGCCGGGGGAGGGCGGGTGGGGGCGCAGAACTAGCGTGCTGGGCAATGCCTGCCGGGGAGGACCCTACGCCACGCTGGCGGGCCTGGGCGTGTTTCCAGCTCGAGCAAGACACGTTCCCGTTGGACGCCTTGCATCGGCTTTCCCATACGCCAGCCCCTCCTGCCGAACCCACTCCCTGCCACCCTGCTCTCGCTTTGGCAGGTCAACGGCGAGTCATTCTCCACCACCGGCCGTGCGGCCGTGTTCCGCGTGGCCAAAGGCCAGCGCTACCGCCTGCACGTCATCAACGGCGCCTCTTCCTTCGCCTTCCGACTCGCCATCGCCGGCCATGACCTCACGGTCGTAGCTCTGGACGGAAGGCCCGTGGCGCCGGCGCCGGCTGAGGCCGTGTTGCTCGCGTCGGGCCAGCGGACAGACCTGATCCTGGCAGCAGGTGGGGACGCTTGGGGCTTCGGCTCGGAAGGCGGGGAAAGAGGGAAGCCGCGGGGCTTGGGGACGTGACTCGGGGATACAGCCGATGCTAGTTGCACGACTTGCCCAGGGCCCCGGCTCACCGCGCGCCTAACGTGCAGCCCCATCCTGTCTTGCCCGCAACCAACCACTGCCCCCTACCCCCCCACGTCCTGAAAACACCACCAGACTCCCCGGTGGCCAACTACTGGATCGGCGTCTCCACCCTGGACGGACGCAACATGCCCGCCATCCTCTCCTACGAGGGCGCCCCCGCGCCGGCCTCCGACCCCGCGGTCTCCAAGGGCGCCTTCACAGCCAACCTCACCTGTGCAGCGGCCCAGCCCCAGGACGGACTTGTAGACACACAGGGCATCGCATCGCTGGTGGCGGCGCCGAGCGTGCCACCGCCTGCCAAGGTAAGCTGGGGCTACGTCCCCGGCCTGGTTGGTTCTGCGCGCTCTCTTTTGGCCCCTCGCTAACCCGCCGCCGCGCCCCGCGCCTTCTGATAGATGCTTCCGCCCACCGGCCCCTGCCTCTGTGGCCCCTTCCCCGCTCCTCCCTGCAGACGGCCGACCGCGCCTTCACGGTCTACACGGTCGACGCAGCGGTGGCCAGCGCTGACGCGGGCATGCCGGAGGGCTTCGCCGAGCGTGCATCGCAGCCGGGCAACCCTTACGGTCTGCCGCCCAACTTCACCGCCCCAGGCCCCAACGGCGGCTGCCCGGGCCGTACGTCCAAGTACTGCTGGTCGCTGAACTGGGCAGTGTACGAGATGCCAATGCCGTTGCCCATCTACGACGCCACACGTGATTCCGGTGTTGTGTCGTACTCGGGACGACAGTACGGCATCGTGACCGAGCAGGGCGAGGTGCTTGACTTCGTCCTGGTCAACCCCAGCCGCATGCCCCACCCCATGCACCTGCACGGCGGGGCATTTCACGTGCTGGCGGTTGGAAACGGCCACGTGACAACCGCCAACGACACGCTGGATCCGGGTGCCGTAGAGCTCAACCTGGAGAACCCCGTGCTTCGGGACACTGTCGTCGTTCCACACGCGGTCGCTTCCCCGAAAGGCGCCGAGCCCAGCGCTCTCGTTCCCGGCTATGCAGTGGTACGCATGCGGTTGCCCCATCCGGGCGTTCGCGCCTTCCACTGCCACATCGACCTCCACGCCAGCTCCGGCATGATGATGTTCTTTCTGGTGCGCCCGGCCGCCGGCGGCAACTGGCAGCCGCCAGCCAACCTCACGTGCGGGATCGACACCGCCGGCCTTGGGATGCCTGGGATGAGCCCTGGCGGAGGGATGCCTGGCATGAGCCCTGGCGGAGGGATGCCTGGGATGAGCCCTGGCGGAGGGATGCCTGGGATGAG
The DNA here is from genome assembly GCA_016858145.1 of Edaphochlamys debaryana. Taxonomy (NCBI): domain Eukaryota; kingdom Viridiplantae; phylum Chlorophyta; class Chlorophyceae; order Chlamydomonadales; genus Edaphochlamys; species Edaphochlamys debaryana. The sequence continues at coordinate 195,045 of JAEHOE010000134.1, forward strand.
CCCTGGCGGAGGGATGCCTGGGATGAGCCCTGGCGGAGGGATGCCTGGGATGAGCCCTGACGGAGGGATGCCTGAGATGAGCCCTGGCGGAGGGATGCCTGGGATGAGCCCTGACGGAGGGATGCGTAGTATGCGACCGGATGGCTGACAACGTTCACCGGCGCAGATGAGTTCCATACGAAGTAACGAGGCCTGGGCTAGTCTCTGAGCCTTGCGGTTGTCCTGACGGTTGTTTAGGCAGAGGCTTGTTCCTTGTTGTTGTTCGCAGAGGTGCGCAGACGAGGAAGCAGCGTGTGTTGACCGGGCAGTCCGGGCTAGCCCCCTGGGAGTGCTGCGCACAGGAGCCAAAGCGCAAGGCGGTGGCGGCAGAGGAGCCCGTCGCGCTGGGGGCGGAGGGGGCGGAGGGGCTGGGGGACTGGCGGGGACTGGGGGGGCTAGGGCTGGCGCTGGGTGTCTGGTGGCGGAATGATGGAGCAGGACGGTGACAGAGTAGCAGTGAGGACACAACCTGTGATGGGAGCGGTGGATCTGCATGCTAGGCCTGGCCCCCGGATCCCCAAGCCAGCGTCGGTATCGACCGGGGTCAATGGTGCTGAGCGAGGCAGGGACAGAGCGTGGGGACACGGCCCCGGTTGCGCTGGCGCTTTCCTGAGTTCCCCCCGCTGCCTTGAAGGGGCACCCGCCGCAAGGCTTCAGTGTCCGCTCGGCTCCTTGTGACCGCCGCGCATGCTGTTGGTCCGTGGGTGACACGCGGCGACCGGGCGTGGGTCGTAGCGCCCGAATGGCGGCTGGGCCGTGGGGCGGAGCGGGGAACGGCGGCTAGCTAGCTAGGCAGGATGCACGACATTGTGCCCTGTGCCCCCATAATCCTACATGCCCTATGCCTAGGGTAGCTCCCCAGTTCATGTGACGGGTCTGTGGCTGCTGCCACCTGTGACCTGAGCTGTGGGGGTAATGGTGGGTGTTGGGATTGGTGGGTTGGCAGGGCCGACCGACAAGCGGACCGTTGTCACGCTGTGGCTGGGTCGTTTGGGGCTGTACCATGAAAGCCTGCACCAAGATGTTCGGGATAGCCCGTGGCCCGCGAAGCTCCCCGCGAAACCCCCCGGGGGAAACAGGGCGGGCACGCGGGGTTGGGGCGTGTGCATGACCCACTGCGCGACTTCGGCCATGCGATCACACAGACAAACTTGGTGCTCACTATCACAATACTCAGTCCTCGCTGCCACTAGTAGGTTAGGGAGCGCGCACTGGCGCAGCGAGACTCTGCGCCCAAAAGTTTGCGCTCGCGGGCCTTAGACCCTGCGCACTCCTCCAGCAGACAGCTTACAGATTCGTGCTGCGCTCAAGCGGTCCTGGCTATCACCTGCTCCGGAGTGCGCTTGGCGGGAGAGAAAGGGCCATGTTCGCGGTGTAGCAGCTGATAGCGATGACAACGGCCGAACAACATCAGTGCAGTTAACGGGCTTCCTGCTGAGCACTTGCAGCGGCTGAGGCGCGGCTGTCGGGGGGGATCGCCTGGTCGCACGTCAACATGTTTGGCTCGGGTCAGAACGCTGGCGGTGGTGGTGGCTTCGGCTTTGGTGGTGGAGGCAACGCTGCTCCTGGCGGAGGCGGTGGAGGCTTCGGCGCGCGCGCGGGCGGCTTTGGCGGGGGAGGCGGCTTCAGCAAGGGAGGCTTCGGAGGGGGCGCCCCCGGCGGTGTGCTCTTCGGCGCAGCCCTGCCTGCGGCCGGCAAGGTGGGCGCTGGGGTGGAGAGGGCCGCCACAGACACTGCCCGGTCTGGGGGATCGGCGGACTGGAGGGAACATCTTCCGGGGGGTCGGGGCCAGAGGGGTGGTTCTCGGCTTGGGCTCATGGCCTGTTCAAGACTTCGATGCTGTCAGGCGGGAGACGCACGGCATGCGCAAAATCCTCAGTGCGGTGCGGTGTCCAGTAGATAGTGGCTGTGCTCAGTGGGGACTGTGCCAGTGCGTGCCAGTGTTACTCAGCCCCCTGCCCGGTCTGCAGCCTGGGTTTCCTCCGGACTTCATTTGGGTGACGGATGCCTTCCCGACACCTTCTACTGCCCAATGGCTCGTGCTGTCGACCCCTCCCCGGTCCCTCTTGCGCAGCAGCCACCCGGTCGCCAAGCACCCGGTCACCTCCCACCTGCTCCTCTCCTCGCTCCTTGCTCCACGCCCCCTCTCATCCACACCACGTCTGTCGTAACAACCCTCCATGCTGACGCCCCCCTTGCTCCTCTGCCTCCCCGCCTGCTTCCGTATTCCACACGCGCAGGCCCCGGCAGCGGCGCCCGCTGCGGCCCCGGCTGCGGCAGCGCCTGCGGGCGGTAGGGGCGGCCGCGGCGCTGGCGCTGGCGGTGAGGAGCGTACGCGGGGGCAGGGGAGGGGGTGTTTGTTGCTGAGCGGGATCGCATCGCCTGCGGGCAGGGGAGGGGGCAGGTTAGCGGCAGGCTGGTACTCGCATGTAGGGCCACTGCGCTACCACGGCCAAGAGAGTCAGAGACACGAGTGATGGCAAAGGGCGTCCTGACGAAGCCAGGGCCACACCCCTTATTGGGTGCCCCCTGCCCGCAATCACCCTGCTCTTGCGGCCGGCTTCCAAGCCCTAGGCCAACGCGCCCACGGCTAGAGGCTCCGTTGCTCAGGCGCCCCTTCATCCGCTCCACACTCTTGTGCCGTCCGTCCTCTTGCAGGGGGCGGCCGAGGCACACGAGGCGGGGGCCAGGCCGAGGGTGGCGGCGGCGGCGCCGGCGCCGGCGGGCCCGGCGGCGGCGTCTTTGCCCGGCTGGGCATGGGCGCACTGCGCGACGGCGCCGGCGCCGGCGCTGGCAGCTTTGGCGCTGCAGGGGGAGCGGCAGCAGCCGCGGGCGGCGGCCGCGGCGGCAGGGGAGGCGCCGGCGGGCGGCAGGGCTTTGGCGGCGGCCGTGGAGCCGCAGCGGGAGCGGCGGGCTTCCCCGCCGGCGGCGGCGCGGGCCGCGACGGCGGGCGCGACGGCGGCGGCCGCGGCGGCAGGGGGGCTCGCGGCGCCGGTGGCGGCCGATACCAATGGGTCAGGGACGCCCCAGGCCAGGGGCAGGGCGGGGCGGCGCAGCGGGGCCGCGGCCGCGGCCGCTTCGGCACCGGTCGGGGTGGCGGCGGCGGGGGTGCCGACGGCGCCGCTGCTGACGCTGGCGGCGGCGAGGAGGAGGAGATGGATGCGGATGCGGCGCCCATGGATGAGGACGGCTACGGCGGGGGGTACTACGAGGGGGAGGGCGAGGGCGAGGGCGGCGAGGAGCAGGCCGAGGAGGGCGGCGAGGTGGATGAGAGGGCCCTTATGGCGGCAGCCCTGTCGTCGCAGGTGGGGAGGCGGGGACGGCGCGGCGTGGCACGTGGGACCGGGCCCTCCTTCCACACCAGCCCGGGGGGCACACTGCGTACCGATCGACGGTGCACGGTGTTGTCTTCAGGTTAAGCTTTCGTCGCGTCTTCGCTGCCTTCGGCATCCATAGTGCCTCTGTAGGTTGGCGACACGCTCCTGAAGCCCCCCATTGCCCGCACGCCGCAGATTCCATTTGGTGGCGAGGCGCCCGCCCCCGCCCCCGCCCCTGTGCCCATCACCGCCCGGCTCAGCAGGGGCCCGGCGGCTGCCCCGGCGGCAGCGGCGGGGGCCCCCGCGGGGCGGTCCAAGGTGCCCGTGCCGCTCTTCACGGCCGAGGTGGGGACCGACGCAGGGGGCCGACGGAGGAGGATGAGGGTGGAGGACGAGGAAGGAGTGGGGGTGGGGAGGGGAGCCCGGGGGGCTGGTTCCCCCACACGCCCGGGCGGGCGTCCAGGACGACGCGGATGTAGCCAGTGCCCGGGGCTAGGGGCGAGGAGTCGTGTTGCATACAGGCCTGTCTGATAGCTTCGTCTGATACTACGGTCGCAAGATGCCAACCAATAGTCGCCCCTCTCGTTCCCTCCCCTCCTTAACTCAGGCGGCTGAGGCCCGCTCGGCGCCCCCCGCCGCCGCCGGCCGCTCGGCCCTGGTGTGGAGGCCCGAAGAGGCGGAGGGCGCACCGGGCTTCGGGGCCGCGGCCGGGGGCTTCGGCGGGGGCGGTGGGGGCCGCGCTCGCTCCCCCTCGGCCTCGCCCCCGCCCGGGGCCTACGGAGTGGGGGGCGGTGACTTCATGGGAGATGACGAGGAGGGTGAGGAGGGCGGGGCGAAGGGGTGTGGGTGTTGGGGTCGGAGGGCAGAGGCCAGCGATTCCGATGCGCATCCTGGTGCCCGGGCTTGTGTGCTTGAAGTGGGGTCCGCCCAACACCTCTTGGCTTGCAGCGTGCCCTATGTTTCATCCACGCTGGCCTCTGATCCGTCTGCCCTTGCCCCTCGGGTGTTCGTGGGCCCGGCCCTCCGCCCCCCCTGGTGACCTTGCTCAGCGAAACCCGTCCCACCCTGAATTCTTCCCCCCTTCCCCGCTCAGCTTCACACTCCCCCCCTTCCCTCCCCCATGCTCCCCCCCAGGCGGCGGCCTGGGCCCGGGCGGTGCGGCGCTGGTGGGCACGTGCGAGCTCATGTGCCCGGTGGCGGAGCGGAAGCGGCGGGAGGTGGGGCGGGGTGGAGTGGGGCATTTGAGGCGTGGGGGGCGTGGGGCGGGCGTAGCGAGGGCGGAAGTCGGAGAGGGGCTTGCTGCAATAGCCCTGTTGCCGCCTGCACTCTTTGCTGTTCCGCGCTTTCCTCCTCCATTGTCATCCTCCCTCCCTCCCTCCTCCCTGCCCCCCCACCTTCGCACGCTATGCTTCCCTGGCGTCGGCGCGATCCCGCTCAGCAACAAACACCCCCTCCTCCCCCCCCCCAGGCCTCGGGCGAGCTCAACATCTTTGAGCGCCTGGACCCCCAGAACTCCAAGCTCACCAGCGAGCAGCTCATCATCAAGAAGGCGGTGAGGGGGGAGTGCGTTTGGTCGGGAGGTTGCGGAGGGGCTGTGGGACTCGGTGTGCAGGGGGGAGGGGCTTCGGTGGGGGGTGGCGGCCTGCAGCCGTACCCGCCTAGCGCCCAACCTCCCTCAACCTCCCCTCCCCTCCCCTCCCCTACCAACCCCCACCCCCCCAGCGCAAGAACTACTCCGAGGAGGACATGCGCCCCGAGAACCTGCGCACCTTCCGCGCCCTGGGCGCCGCCATGGCCCGCCTGCGCTCGCTCATCGCGGCCCCCGACGAGCGGGAGCTGGCGGGGCGGGTGGGGATGAGCGAGGAGGCCACCCTGCTGGCGGTGCAGGCCTTCCTGTGGGACCGGTACCGGGAGGTGAGGGGCGGGGGCCTGAGAGGGGGGGTAGAGGGGGAGGAGGGAGGAGGGAGGAGGGAGGGGGGAGGGGGATGAGGGAGGGGGATGAGGGAGGGGGATGAGGGAGGGGGATGAGGGAGGGGGATGAGGGAGGGGGGGGAGGGAGGGGGACAGGGGGACCGAGCTTGCATACGCGGGGGCTTTGGAGACTAGACTGGTCAGCTCGTGGGCAGCGGGCGTGGCGGTGCCAGTGCCGGGTGCCGGTGCCCATCAGCTGTGGCCGCCCCAACCTCTAGAGCCCGGACCAACCCCTTTCCTCCCTCCGCCCTCCCACGCACGCCGCCAGGTCCGCAAGGAGATCATTGCTCAGCACTTCTACAACCGCCAGGACATGCTGCCCTCGGTGAGGGGGCGGGGGGGGGGGGCAGGGGGGACAGACGGGGGCGGGGGCGACGCCGTGGTGTGGCGCGGATGGGGACGCAGGGGCGCAGGCAGGCAGTGACGGCCCCGGGCGTGAGGTCTCTGGCGGACGTGCTTGCGCGCCGCTCACCTTGCCCCTCCCCGCCTCGGCCCCCTGAGGCCGCAACAAACACCCTCCCCCTCTCCCCCTCCCCTGCAGGTCCTGGCGTGGAATGAGGAGATCGCGCGCTTCCTCATCCTTTCGGCACATGAGCTCACGGTGGGGTGGGGACGGTCAGGGGAAGGGACGGAGCTGTGCGCGGACTCGGGGGCCAACCGCGAGGGGGGCCCGGTCACAGCCTGAGCGCCGCCCCACGCGCTCCACACCGCTCTCCCGCACCTCCCCTCCGATGCCTCCCCCTCACCCCCCGCAGGGCAAGACGGGGTTCTCCGAGCAGCTCAACCAGGAGCAGCTCAAAAAGGTGTGTGTGGACGTGTGTGGACGTGTGTGTGGGGGGAGGAGGGGGCGCTGCTTGCGGCCACAAGTGTCTGTTTGTCGCGGCCGCCGCCCAGGGACACACCCTGGGCGTGTTGCACCCTCCGCGTGTGAGCCTCCGCCCCGTCCCCGATCCGCCACGCCCTCACGACGTCATACGCCCTCCCCCCCGACCAGTAGCACCATAGGAAGGGCGCTACACCCTCCATCCCTCTCCCTCTCGCCCAATACGAAAGTCCTTGCCTCTCCCCCCCTCCCCCCCAGATCCTGACCGACCTGGTCACCCGCTTCTACCCGGTGGCCCAGCGCCTGGGCATCGCCACGCCCAACTCGGCGGAGTTCAAGTGAGGGGGGAAGGGGGAGGGGAGGGAGGGGTGCGGCCTTGTGCGGCGAGGATGGGCGACGCCACTCCAGCCCCTGCACCGCGGCTCGCGCGCACCGGCACCGGCACCCCTGCCCCCCTCCTCGCCCTGCGCTCCCCGCATCCTTGATACCATCCCTCAAGCGCCCCCCTCCCGCCCCTCCCCCCCCTCCCCCCTCCCCCCCCTGTCAGGTGCTACCTGCTGTTCCTGATGCTGGGGGGCACCATCGAGAAGAACTCGCGCCGCTTCAAGCAGCCCGCGGAGGCGCAGATGTACCTGGGGCAGTACACGCAGGAGGTACGGGGGGGCGGCGGGGGAGGGGGCGGGTTGTGTTGAGAATGCGTGAGGCGCGCGTGCATGGGAGCGTGTGGGTGGGGTTGGGGGCTGAAAGCAGAGAGGGCTGCTGTGCGGGACCCCTGCCGCCCCGCGCTTGTGGCGCAAGGGTCAGACCACGATCTCAACCCCGCCACCCCCGCCTCCCTCCTGCACCCCTCCTGCACCCCCCCCTTCCCCCCCCCCCCCGCAGGAGCTGGCCTCCCCCTGGACCACGGCCCTGTTCGGACTGGTGGTGGGGCTGCAGGTGGGGGAAGGGGGTGGGGGTGTGGGGACTGGGGGTGGGGGTGGGGTTTGCGGGTGGGGATCCGCCGCCCTTCTCGGCCCCCGATGGCGCACGTCAAGACACCGTAGCGCCGTTCCGTCAGCCCTCAGGCCCCCCTTAGCCCAAGCGACCCCGCTCAGCAACAACCCGCCCACCCACCCCCCCTCCCCCTCCTTTTCCCTCCCCTCCCCTCACCGCCCAGTCCGGCAACCCCCCCGCCTTCTTCGAGCTGCTCCAGCGCGCCCCCTACCTGCTCGCCTGCATCTCCGCCTCCCACGTGCTGCCGCTGAGGCAGGCGGCGCTGCAGATGCTGGCGGCGGCGCTGGGGGGTGAGCGGGCGGGGCTAAGGGGTGTGTTCGGGCGGGCTGTGGGGCCGTGGCGCGAGGTATCGTTCCTGCGCTTTGCCTGTGGGTTTCGGTGCACAGAGCTTGCTGCATCTGACAAATGACAGCCCCCGCCCTCCCCCCCGTGTCACACCCCCAAAACACACGCCCGCCCGCAGCCCCCCACCCCGGCGCCCCCGGCTCCCGTGACCCCTCCGCCGCCATTCCCCTGCCCGACCTGGCCCGCGTGCTGCGGCTGAGCGAGGCGGCGGCGCTGGACTTCGCCACCAAGTGCGGAGCGCTGGAGCAGCCCGGTGGGTGGGGGGGTGGGGTGGGGGCGGGGAGGAGGGAAGGGGAGGGGAGAGGGGGGGAGAGGAGGGAGCTCGGGAGCGGGGGCAGGAAGGACTTGGAAACAGGCGTGTTTAGGCTCAAGCTGCGGGAGGAGAGGAGAGGCGGCTCGGGGCGTGGGCCTGGCCTCCCCACCTCCGGTGCACATCGCGATCACCGGCCCCCGACTCATCGGCCGCCGCCTCACCTGCGCCCCGCACTCTCACCTTACTTGCCTCCCATACCTTCTTCCCCGCCTCCCCCCCAGGCCCCTACGGCCGTGAGGTGTGCTTCCCCTCCACCAAGGGCCGAATGGTGGTGCCCAAGAGCCGGGTGAGGGCCGGGCGTGTGTGTCGGTAGGGGTGGGGATGGGAGGCCGTCCAGCCCACGGGAGCACGGGAGCGCTTGACGGCCCCCCACCCTCAGCTCCTACAACTTCATCCCTTTCACCTGCCCCCCTTCCGCCCCCGCCCCCACCACCCCCACCCCACCCCGCAGCCCCAGTCCTGGATCACGGCCAAGCGCTCCCCCCGCAGCCGAGCCGACGACACACGCCTCGCCCCCACCCTCCCCCCCGACTTCGTGGCGGCATGCGCCCACCTGCTGTCGGGGCCGGCGGCGGCGCGCTCCCTGGCCGCCGCCGGCGCCACCGCCGCCGCCGCGGCGCTCGCCTCCGTCAGCTCGCCGCGCCGCCAGCTGCCCGCCACCCCCGCCGCCGCGCCGCGCTCGCGCCCGCTGTCGCCGGCGGGCGCCGCCGCCGCGGCGGCGGCGGCGGCGGCGGCTGCCGCGCTGGCGGCGCCTCCGTCGCCGCCCATGGAGTACCTCGGGGAGGAGGGCTACGGGGGGGACGACGGCTACTCAAGCCCGGTGCCGGGTGAGTGCATGTTACCGCTCGCGCCCGGAGCACCCTCCGCCCTCCTATGCCCTCCTATGCCTATGCACTCTGGAAAATACCACACAGGCCGTGCAAGGGCCCTTCGCAGCAATCCGTTGCAAGCACCTCCGTGCCAAGCACCTCCGGCACACCTCCGCATGGGCACCGTGGACCCCACACGCTTGCACAGCGTACGGTACAGCGCAAGCCCGCGGTCCCAAGGCCTCATACCAAGCTTGCATTCACCTTCGTACTCCTGTCCCTCCCCCCTGCAGCTCCGTCGCCGCCCCGCGAGGTTCGTCGCACACCCACCGCCTTTGCCCCCGCTGCCGCCGCGGCGCCCGCGCCGGCGCCCTCATTTGGAAGGGCAGCGGCGGCTGGCGGCGGAAGCGGCGGCCCGACGGCCGCGGCGGCGGCCCCCGGCGGCGCCGCTGGCTTCGGCGCTGGCGGCAAGGTCTCGGCCGCCTTTGGCTCTCCCGCCAGCGCCGGAGGCCCCAACCCGGCCGTTCTAGCCCAGGTGAGCCTTTGCCTTTGCCCGGGATGATGATGAATCAAGTTGCCTCTGCCGCCCTTGCTGACTCGGCAACGTGGTCGTCAGTGTGCACTGGAGCTCTCACCGCTTTCCGCTGCCCCGCCATCCCTGCCCCGGAACCCCCCGCCCTCTCACCCCCTGCCCCCCTGCTGCCCCCCACCCCTACGTAGAGCGCCTTTGGGTCCACGGCCGTCCCCGCCCCCGCCGCCGCCACGTCCTTCGGGGTCGGCGGCGGCGGCCTGGCTGCGCCCGGCGGCGGCGGCGGCAGCATGGTCGACGCCAGCATGCTGACGGCGGCGCGGGTGGCTGCGGAGGCGGACAAGGCGGCGGCGCTGGAGCAGCTCCGTCAGCAGGCGGGCAGGGCGCTGGAGGCGGAGAGGCAGCGGCAGCGGTGAGCCCTGAAGCAGCCCTGCCGGCGGCGGCTCCTTGTGGGGCTTTCCCTTGTGGAGGGTCTTGAAGCAGAGAGCGACGGCCAGCGAGCCCGTTGCGCAACGAGGTCTGACTGTCGTGAGGGCTTCCTCCGGGCTGATGAACAACTGCCGCCCGCCTTGCCCCTCCTCCCTCACCCTCGCAGGCAGGTGGAGTGGCAGTGCCAGGCGCTGGCCGCCGCCGCCGCCTCGGCGCAGGCGGACGCGGCGGCGGCGCGGCAGCGGGAGGCGGCGGCGTCGGCCCAGGTGGCGTCGCTGCGGCTGGAGGGACAGGTGGGGGCGGGGCCCTGGGGCGTGGGCGGGACGGAGGACACGTGCGGTACGGTTCGCTAGCAGTGCGCAGGGGTCGGGTGGGAGGGCTAAAGCGACTCAAGGCAGCGCGGGTTTGCTCAACCCCACGTACGCCGCTGAACCGCATTGCCCCTCGCTCTTCCCCCCCTCCCCCTCTCCTCCTCCTCCCCGCGTCCCCTCTGCGCCCCAGACCAAGGCCATCGAGGAGCGCTGGAAGGGGCTGCTGCTGCGCCGCGCGCTGGCGGCCTGGCGGCGGCGCGCGGCGGAGCGGCGGCGGCGCGAGGAGGGGCTGCGGCGGCAGCTGGCGGCCGCCTCCGTCACCTTCGTGGGGGGCCGCGGGCTGGACGTGCTGGGCAGGAGCAGGAGCGCGGGAGCCGCGTCGGCGGTGGGTGGGGGCTGGGGTGTGGCGGCTGCGGTTCGGCGTCGGTTGTGTGTGAGGGGGTGCGTAACGGCACCGGAGTGCGTGCCACCACTCATCTGGTGTGACGGTGACGGTGTGGCATCATGGCCCGCCGGTTCCCAGCTGTGGGCTTGGGCTCTTGCGTATAGCGATGTGCAACTGGTGGTGGTTTTGGCACCTTGTGACGCTAGTTGCGTGCCTGCTGCCCTGCCCACGGTCCGCAGGGACGCAAGCGGCGGCCCGAGGGCCCCGCGGCCGAGCCCACCGCCATCCGCCCGCCCCGCACCTCCCTGTCGGGCTCCGCCGTCGCAGCCGCCGCGCTGGGGCCCCCGCAGGCGCTGCCCAGCCCCCGCGGCCCCCTGGTTCCTCACCTGGACCTACCGGCAGCCACCCTGCCGGGGCTGGCGGCGGCCCTGGCGCGCGCGCGCCGCGCCGCCGGGCGGCCCGAGCGAGGCAGCGGCGGTGCGGGCGGCGGCGGTATGGGGCGGGAGGGTGGCAAGGGCGGCGAGGTGGGGGTGTGCTGGAAGCTGGTGCTGCTGAGCGGCGCGCTGGAGAGCGGGGCGCAGTGCATCAGCGCGTACCAGGTGTGCTGGGGGGTGGGGGGGGGAGTGCAGGTGGGGGCTGCGGGGTGCGAGGGAGGGGAACTCAGGGTTGGGGTTGGGGGCCTGCACACGTCGTGGAGGGACGCGGGAGGCCAGCGGCAGGGCAACTCTAGTAAGGCATCGTGCTATTCGCCTGTCTCCGTATCGTACCCTCCTCTCATCCTCTGCCCCTTTCCCGCTCCCGGCCCTCACAGCTGGAGGCCGCCGCCTGGCTCCGCGCCCGCCTCTCCGCCGGCCGGTCCGCCGGGTCCGGTGGCAATGGTAGCGGCGGCGGCGGCTCCTCCGTCGGCGGCGGTGCCGGAGAGCTCCTCTCCCTCGTGCCCGCCCGCGCCGTCACCCCTGCAGCCGACGGCGGCAGCGGTGGCGGCGGCGAGGCCCTGGCGGCGACGCTGGCGGTTGTCGACGTCTCGGCTCAAAAGCTCGCCGCTACTGACGACGCTGCTGCCGGCTTCGGCAGCCCGCTGGGCGGCGGCTCCGGCGGCAGCGGCGGCGCCGCCAGCGGCGGTGCCGGAGCCGCCGGGGCGCTGCTGGCGGCTGTGTCGGGCGTGCTGGTGTTGGCGGACGGGCGGGAGATGGAGGCAGCGCTGGCGGCGGGGATGTCGCCGGAGGAGGCGGCGGCGGAGGCGGGGCAGGACCTGGCAGAGTGGTGAGGGGGCGGTGGAGGGATAGGGGGGAGGGACCGGACGTGCGGGCGGGCAAGCTGGAAGGCCGGGGAGAGGTTCGGGAGCTGTGGGGGACGACGCAGCACAGCAATGGCACCGGGGCCATGCGGCCGTAGCGAGCGCGTGGGGCCCTCAGCGACTGAGGGCCTAGCCCTTCCTCTCGGGTGCCTTGCGAGCGGAGGCTGACCCCTGCCTTCCCCCTCACTGTCTCCCCCCCTACGCAGCTGGGAGCGCCTCCGCGCAGTGCTGTCCCGGCTGCCCTCGGCCCAGCCCTCGCCAGCGGGCCCCTACTCGCCCGCCGCCGCCTTCTCTGACGCTGCCGACCCCGGCCCGGCGCCGCTGCAGCGGCCGCCCGTAATCGTGCTGACGCTGGCGGCGGCCGAGGCAGCCGACGCCATCGGCGCCGACCTTACCGCCACCGCCGCCGCCACCTGGCCACCGGCGGTGGCGGCGCACGTTCTGCCGACTGGTCCCGACGGCACCGCCGACGGCGGCGGCGGCGCTGACGGTGGCGGCCCCGGCGTGTCGGTTGCGTCGCTGGCGGAGGCGCCTGACGAGGTGCTCCGCCAGGCGCTGTCGTACATGGCCGAGCACGCGCCCGTGTACGAGCAGGTGTGCCGCCGGGATGTCTGTGTCCTCGCAAGAGTGCATTTGAAGGAGCGGCTTCTAACGCACGCACCCGGCCCTCCCACCCCACCGCTTCAATCTGCCTGCCCCGGCCTCTCTTTTCACCACCACGTCCGTCACTGTCTTCAAACCCCTTCTCCTGACCCTTCTTGTGACCACCCCTGCCAGGTGGTATCTGTGGACCTGGAGTCCCTGGCACGGGGGGCGGTGGCGGAGGTGGTGGAGCACATGGACGCCCTGTCCGCCCCCACCCCCGCCTCGGGCGCCGCTGCCTCGCCAGCGCCCTCCTCCGCGCACTCGCCCGTCGCCGCCTCCGCCCTGGCCACCACCGCCGCCGGCGGCGCCGCCACCGCCGCCGACACCGCCGCCGCCTTCAACCAGCTGGTGGCGGCGTACGAGGCAGCGGCCGCCGCCACCGCAGCATCGGCGTCTGCTCGCTGGGGCCTGCCGGCGCCAGAGGTGAGGGAACTCAAGGCAGGGACCCCACCTGCTGCCCCGACTGAGTAGGCTGACGTAGCAGCTCCCGTGCTGACCTCTGCATTACTTCGGTCTCAAGCCTTGGAAGGCACGGCCCGTTTCTGCGAGCCTGGCTCGCGGCCTTTGACCATGACAGCGCGCGCGTCGACGTCATTCCCCACCTGCACCGCCGTCCTTGCCTGTGCCCCCTCCCTCAGACGTGCACCTCTGACGCGGACGCAGCCCCGGCCTGTTGGTGCCCCTCCCGCCTCTCCGCCACCGCGGGAGCTCTCCGGCGCCTGCGCCTGCCGCCGCTGCCGCCCGCCGCCGCCGGCCTGCCCGGCGGCTCCGCCTTCCTTCCCACCCTGCTCGGCCACGTGGCGGCATGGTCCGCCGGCCTGGCGGCGCCGCGGCGCGTGCTGCTGCTCGCCTCCCTCGCGCCGCCGCCACCCGGCGCGCGCCGCCGCATGCCCTCGCTCTACGCGGCGCCGCCTCGGCCGGCGGCGGCGCTGCCAGCGCCGTCGCCCGCAGCCTCCGGGGCGGCCTCCGTCGGGCCCACGCCGGCGGCGTCGCGGCGTGCGCCGCTCGTGTGGGGCGTGTCGCCCGGCGGCCACTTCGGCAATGGCGCTGCGGCGCTGACGGCCGCCGCGAACACCACGACAACCGGGGCCCGGGCGCCGACGTCCATTGCTCGGACGCCGGCGGTCGACGCTGTGGCAGAGATCGGGGGGGCCATGGCGACGCCGTCCGGGCCGCCGTTGCCCTGGTCCGCGCCGGGGCGGTACGCGTCCGGCCTCACGGGCCCCCCGTCCCAGGGCTCTCTGGGGTCGGGGTCGGCCGGCGGCCGGGCGGGTGGCCGTGGCCAGGGCGCGGCGGGGCAGGAGGGCGCTGGCGAGGGGGCGGTGCCGCAGAGCGACACCAAGAAGAACGCGCAGGAGGCGCTGCAGGTGGGGCAGGGGGGCGGGAGGGAAGGGGGTGGAGAGGATGGGACGGGTGGGAGATCGCAGCCCGGGGGACGGGTGGGTTTGCGCACACAGCGCAACGCAAATTCTCGCTGGCTGCCGCTGCGTCCCTTTCGCTTTCCTCAATCCATCCCTCACTGTGATTCACGCTCCTCGTATGAACGTCCCCCACATGTCCTGGCCAGTCCCCGATTGTTCAGAAAGGAACCTGGGTCTGCACTTTGCTGGCCTGCTTTTCGCGTACCCCGTCTCCCAGTTCCCCTTCCCCCACATGTCCTCCACCTGCCCTTCCCTCTTTTCACCGTCCGGCCCCATCGCCCATGCCCCGCCGCCCGCGCAGAGGCTCCGGGCGGCACTCGCCACGCGGCGCTAGGGGGTGGTGGCGGCGACGGAGGAGCTGGCGAGGCCATGGCGTGCGGAGGGAGGGGAGGGTTGTGCCGTGCTGGGCAGGGGAGAAGTGCTGCGCTGCGTTCACGGGGCTAGGGGATGGTGCGGAGAGCATGCGCCAGAGGCGCTTGGCAGGGCCATGTGCGGTTTACAGCTGGGCGAGTGCGCAGGCAAAGGATGGCCAGCGGTACATGATGTGGTAGATGACGTTGGGGCAGCGAGCGAACCGCCAAGACAGGACGGGTGTGTCGGAGCTGGGTGGTGCGAGCGATACTCGGGCTGTGGATGAAGGTAAGCAGGGCGGTGTAGGGGCGAGGGATTGGCTTTACTCTGGACGCGCATTCGCTCCGGTCGTCCTGGGCAGGCATCCCGCTGCTACGGACATTGAACATGGCCCGAGCCCAGTCCCAGTCGGCGGCGAACACAGTTCATGGCCAAATGCGCAGACTGAGGGCAGCTGTAATCAGAATCCCTATGCTGACTGGCTGAATACCATGCTCGCCTGTCTGCAGAAGCGGCCTCCAAAGCCCGTCAGACGTTGCTCACGTCAACTGCACGAGCTGAATGCCGTCACCCCTCCTCCGGGTCCCCTCCCATCCGCCTCCCGCTGTGGCTCCCTACTCGTACACCTCAGTCCCAAAGCTGCCGGCGGTCCAGGGACCACCACTGCTGCAAACGCTGCCGGCATCCTGAGGCCCATACAGCTCCGAGTCAGCGCCCTCCAGGGGGGGCCCAGGAAGGGTCGAGGGGACGGGGCGCATCGCATCGAGGCCAGTCGTTACACAGCAGGCCGCCAGAGAGGCACGGGAATGCACGCTCATGAAGGCCCCGCCGCGACCCGCTTAGTCGAAGAGGGAGAAGCCCATGTCCTGCAGAGGGGAGGAGGAGGGAGGGGGCAGAGCAGAGGACGGGCGTGGGATTAAAGCACGTCGGCCATCGAGAGCGCTTGGAGCCACGGGCAACGCTACAGAGGCACATCAATTCGGAAGCTGCGGCGAAGGGCTGAGAAGCTGAAAGCGTCCGGGGACTGCTGGGCTGGATCCCTGGTTTAGGCTGTGCTGAAGGGTGCAGCGCAGGGGTGTCTGCCGCTGCCGCCGACCTCCGCCGCCGCCAGACAGCGCCAGGCAGAGCTCTTTAGCTGCTGGGAGCAGGCTCGCGCCCAACGCCACAGGGCGTTGCGGGGGCATGCTGGGTCCAAGCGCCGCCGTCACGTCCCGTGGGAGTCCGAGAGGTGCAGATGGGCATCCCCGTGCCCAGGGCAATCCTGGCTGGCCGAACAGCGCCTCCCCACTCCACAGTGGTCCACGGCCCAGGCGTCTGCGCCGGTGCTGACCGCTGCCGGCAACCCGCCGTGGCGCCGTCCCCCTCTGCTGCATTGCTCCATAGCCCCCACGCCAGCGCCAAAGCTGCGCGCCTGGCCGGCCGCGGCAGTCGTGCCAGCGGCCCCTGTTCCCCCCCAAGGCCGCAGCTCCGGGCCCAGACTCCCGTAGGGCTCTTCGTCGTCGGCCCGGACACAAACGGCCGTGTGCTCTCCGGCCGTCCGCGCATTCTGCTGGTAGGCTGAGGCGAGCTGCTCTCGCGACTGCGCTGCAGCCCGCGACCGCACATGTCGGCTGGGATGCTGCCGAGAGCCGACCGTCGCGGAGTCTCACCTCCTCCTCGGTGGGCTCCTTCTTCTCCTCCTTCTTGGGAGCGGCAGCAGCGCCACCAGCGGCCTTGCCGCCGGCGGCCGGGGCAGCGGCGGCCACGGCACCGCCCGCGGGGACGGAAGCCAGCTTCTCGCGGCCGGCCTTCAGGACCTGCATATGGAATTTATGTGAGAGATATGGAGCCTACATATCAAAGCCCGTGCGCAGCGCGCGCAGAGCACAACTCACCTCCTGCAGGTCCTTGCCCTCCAGCTGCTTCAGGAGCGAGCTGACCTTCTCAGCGTCCGCCTCAACGCCGACTGCAAGTAGAGAAGGTCGCGGGTCAAGTTCTGGCCGCCGCGAACCGCATTGAGCCGCCATCACCCACCAGAGCTCAGAATCTTGTTGATGTCATCGGCGGTGGGGCTGGCCTTGCCCCCCAGAACCGCCTGCAGGAAAAGAAGGCCAGCTTGAGCGACCCGGTCGCTGAGCGGAGCCCCAGCAGCCGCCGACCTACCAGCAGGTAAGCGGAGACCACACGCATGGTTGCGGGATCAAGTTTAACCGTCTAACCCGAACTGGCACGAGTGAAGGAGGAGGCGTGCGAGCGCGAGCAGCGACTATGGGCCAGCGGTCGCGGGCCGCCGTACACCATGCGAACACATTCCCCCCGCCCACGCCGACCTTCCCCCGCTCTCCCCCGCGGGCCTTTCTGACCCTCAACTCTGCATCCCGCGGCTTTGACCCCAGCGCGTTCGTGTCGTGGCCCCGCCCCGCGTTTGCAGCTCGCGCTCATCCCCGACGGAGGTCGGCGATGACAAAGATGTGCAAGGGCCAGCAAAGAGGCCAACACGAGGACACACTGTTGTCAATCCCTAAACAGAGCGGCATGGCACCTTCACTGTATGGCTTCACCCGGCGGTCGGCGGTCGGCGGAGGGCCAAAAGTCACACTGTTCGCACTGTCGCGGCCTAACGCGGGGCGTCAAGTTTGAAGCTGTACCAGCTATCCTCGTGCAAAGGAGTTCAGAGTTTGCGTGTCAGAGAATTGTGGGGACAGGCTTCTGGGGCCGGGGGGGGCCGGGGGGGGCCCGGGGGCGGGTTCGGCCCGACGTGCGGGACTGCGGGCAGGCGTTGTGTGCGACACGCCCCAGCCCGCGCGAGGGTAACGCCAACGCGACGCCCGCGACTCCCTTAGGCCGCCCCCCGCACTCCACAGTGAGCGGTGTGTGCGGCTGTGGCGTTTGGGCGTTCCGCGCTTGGGTGGACCGGGAGTTGGACCGGATGAGGTCGATCGCAAATCCTCCACTCGCGGACCGCGTTTGCAGACTGAGGGACCGGAACGTTTGTGCAAAATTTGCATCCAGCTACTAGAAAATGCTGCTCTCTAGCCAGCGCTCGGCTGTGGGCGTCCGCCGTGGCGCGGAGCGCAGGCGGCTTTGCGTTGTCGCGACTGCGGCCCCTTCCGTGGACACGAAGCCGCACCCTGGCGCTTGTGGACCTCCCCAATTCCACAATCCCAAGATGGGGGTGCTCACCACGGACCAGCAGTTCAAGGCTGTGCTCAAGGGCATGGTGCAGGCAGGCCAAATGCCTGCCAACCTTGAGCCCGCCTGGGTTTACTTCTACGACAACTACAAGACGGCGGTTACTACCAGCGGCGCGCCTGGCTCGGACGAGAAGCTTGTGACCCAAGTGCAGGCGAGCATTCTCGACAATGTGATTGTCCAGATGACCAAGCCCTACGAGTTCCCCTCCCACCACAAGCGCATCACGGAGCCGTATGACTACTACGAGTTCGGCCAGCGTTACGTGGGTTCTCTGATTGACTTCGACAACTCCGTGCTGTGCCATCGCGACCGCTGGGACCACATCCAGAGCCTGCTGGACCAGAAGCACAACGTTGTGCTGCTGGCCAACCACCAGACGGAGGCCGATCCGGGAGTCTTCGCCCATATGCTCAAAGCTACCCACCCGAAGTTGGCGACAGACGTGATCTACGTGGCGGGTGACCGCGTCGTCACGGACCCCCTGTGCAAGCCCTTCTCGATGGGCCGCAACCTCTTCTGCGTGCACTCGAAGAAGCATTTGGACGACGTGCCGGAGCTAAAGGCGGCGAAGATGGAGACCAACCGCAAGACGCTGATTGCCATGCAGCGAGCCCTCAACGCCGGCGGCGTGCTGATGTGGATTGCGCCCAGCGGCGGCCGCGACCGGCCGAAGGGCGACAAGTGGCTGCCGGACCCGATGGACGCGGCAGCCGTGGAGCTGATGTGGAACCTGACGCACCGCGCCAAGCAGCCGGGGCACCTGTTCCCCATGGCCATGTACTCCTGGCCGCTCATGCCCCCGCCCAAGACGGTGGACAAGAGCATCGGCGAGCAGCGCAACACGGGCTTCACGGGCGTGGGCATCTCGGTGGCGGAGGAGCTGGACGTGGTGAAGCTCACGGAGGGGCTGGACAAGGAGGTGGGGAGGGGGCCTGCGGGGAAGAGGGAGGGAGGGAGAGGGGGACTCAGCGGGGATGGGATGGGGAGGAAGCGGGCAGGGGGTGAGGCGGAGCGGTGGAGAGGGCAGAGGAGCTGCTAGGCGGGAAGGCCGAGGGGTCCGGGCACGATGGCAGACGAATGGGAGTGGGGGCCGTGGCCTTGCGGCTGTACAGGTGCAGGACCCGAGACGCTAAGGAGGGGCGAGAGGAGCCGTGACAGCGTTGCCAACCCACGCTTCTTGACCCCACCTGCCTCCACCTCCCCGCCTGCTCACTCCGCCCCTGCTCCCGTTACCCCTTGACCCCCGCCCCGCGCAGCACCACAAGGACGCCCTGGCCAAGGCCGCCCACACCGCCGTGGTGGCGCAGTTCGAGGCCATGGAGAAGGCCATCCACGACCCCGCCTTCCGCGCCGCGCAGCCGGAGTTCAGCCAGCCCTGGCGCTAAGCGGCGGCCTGCCGCGGCTGGAGCGGCTGTGGCGCGGAGCGGCCTCGGTGCGGAGTGGAGGGCCCTTGGTGCTGGCGCGGCCCCGGCTCCTAGCGGCCGGGCAGCAGGGGTGGCTCTGGACCGTTGGGAGCCGTGGAGCACGGGAGTCGCGGAGCATTGGGAGCCGCAGACCGTTGGCGCGCCTCGGCGTTGGAGCGGAGGGACTCTGGGCAGAGGGGCGGCGTGCGGGGAAGCGGCTGGGGTGAGGCAAGCGGGGCGGGCTTGGACGCCAGCCGGGTGGTGTCAGGGCCTTGTGAGCACCCGGCGGAGCGCTGGGGCGTGGCGGCACGGGGCGGCTCCGTCGTGTGGTCGAAGCCCCTTGGCTTGCTGAGGGTGCGGCAAGGTTGATGCACTGCCACTGCGCCCCACAACCCCTTGAGGGCTCGGCGGAACCTTCCGGGCTGTTCTGAGGGGGGCCCGGTGGCTGCGGGTTAAGAGAGGGCGTTGAGCATTGGATGGATGCACGCAGGAGACTGCTGCGAGGCCGTGAGGTGTTGGGCGCAAGGAGGCTTTGATGACTGCTCGACTTTGAAGAATGACGAGGTGCAGGCGGACGGGTGTTATGTGGTGCTGTGAGACAAAGGACGTACGTCCTGCACTGCCGTCGTCCGTGTGTTGTATTGCCGGGCAGCGGTCCTTCATATTGCTCGATTGATGTGGTCCTTGGCACTCAAAGCCGGGAATAATGCATGGGTGTGTCTCGACGCGCGCATCGCCGCTGGGGCAGCGCGGCGCTTGCTGTGCAATGTAGGGATCGGGTCGACACGTTGACATGGTGTTGCATGGACCGGAAAGACGTGCCTGCGCCGTTGCCCAGCATCTTGACAGCCGCTAGCGCTCTGCCGGCACCAGTGTTGCTATCTTCCTGGAGCGGAGTCGACTGACCCGTCGAAACTTTGGGCCCTGCGGGCCCAAAGAGTCGTTTTTGCGGAGTCGACTAAGTCGGTTGCGCCGCCCCCTGTAGTCCCCAGGCGGGCCCCAGGCCCCGGTGCACAGCAAGCTTGTCCCAGGTACGGGCGGGCACGTCAGCGCCCTTCGAGCAAGCCTCATCCCGCCCCCTCGCCAACGCCTGAGGCCTGACCAGGGCTCACCACCAAATGTTCTCTTGCCCGGGCAGGCTGGCCTACATTCCCTCCCCGCAGCCAACTGTCATGGTCCGTGGGCTGTAGGGCGTTCCAGCAACAAGGAACGCTCAATTGTTCTCTTGGTGTCCCCAACCGCTCTCGGGCCTCTTCCCTGTGTGCTGTCGACAAACATCCGGACCAGCAAAACCGGAGTCGTTTTGTATGTGTCGACTAATTCTCAGTCCAAGCAGCCGGTAAAGGGCCAAAGCTGGGGTGGTATAAGGACACTTATAAGACCCCGAGTGCAACCGCCCACGAGTTTGCAGGCCCTGCCCAGCAGACTTCTTATAAGGCGTGGATGCTTGAAACGTGTCACTCTCGGCAAGGAGGCTTGCGGGAAGGGTGGGGCGGGACCTAGCGAGTGGTGTGGGCCTACGGAACCCATACTATGACATCGCTTGGATTTGATCTGTGATTTTGAGGCGATTGAACGCCGGCGGGTGCAGCCGGGGTTGGTGCAGGTTCAAGTCTAGGCGAATGCGGTTCAAGTCTACCCAAGAAAGCGAGTACTATAAGGACACGGCAACACACCGCACTGGCGGCAGTACGACAGTACGGCATGGCTAGGGGCATGGTGTGTGGTGCTGTGGGGCTGTCGGCTGCAAGCAATGGTACAGCTGCAGGTGGCGCTATATAAGTACGTGCCGCGGACGCCGGTAAAGGGGCTGACTGACCACAGAGCCGGAGTCGGCAAAACCGTCGACTAACTTGCCAAACCGGAAATTTTAGTCGATTTCAGTCGACTACGAAACGACTAATCGACTAAGATAGCAACACTGGCCGGCACTGGCCGGTCCGCTTACCTCATGCTAGCTCAGCTCGCCCAAGTACCCAGCGCTCACACTACGATCCATAGCCTTCCAGTCACATTTGCACACAGTCACTCAGCACGCCAAGATACTCCTTCAATCTCCTGACCACACATCTCAACCGCCCGCCCTAGCCCGCTCCTGCCTCCGCTGTCCGCACGCCCAGCCCGCCTGCAGTAGCCCAGTCTCGCATCAGCGGTCTGTCCCGGCGGGTGGGGGGCACTGAGCCGCCCTGTGGTTCTGCATGTTGATGTGAGCTACCTGCCAGCAAGGGCTCTCTGCCCGACGTCTGGCAGGCGCTTGCAACGGCTGCTGGCTACCGGCTGCTACGTCTCAGGCCCCGACGAACAGTGAAAGCTCTTGCGAGCCCAAAGCGCTTGTAGTGCTCCGCGCCCCCTGCGGGTCTGTGGTGTCCCCTCAGGCGCCCCAGCGCAGCGCCTCCTGCGTGTATGCGCCTCCTCCTCCTCCTCCTGCGCCTGGACTCTGTGCCAGCAGCCGCCGGCATCATGGCTGTGCAGGCGCCGGTAAGGGGGTGGCGCTACCGGTCCTTCTTGGAGCCTTCCGCGGCTGGCTCCCCGCCGGCGCTCACTGCTGCTGGGGCTCCGTCCGTCGCTGCCGTGGATTGCCTCTGCAGTAGGTGGGGCAAGGGCGTAACAGAGGAGCAGGCATTCAAGTGGCGGTCATTAGGTGTGGCCTGGACTGCAACCGGGGGTGTTGCACGTTTGAAGGCTAGGTGTAAACCCGATACCCCGGCAAACATGACGAGTCTGGGCTGCCAACCAAGCCAGAGCCTTCGCGCACCCCACCCCGCCTTGACGGACCCGGCCTTCCAGCCAGGCATTCACACCGACATGGGCCCTTCCAACCGACACCAGGACACACAGCAGCACCAGTTTAGGCCATCGCGAATGTGGGACAACGCTCGGGAACTGCGTCTCACCTTGCCACCCCCGCCCCCCGCCGCTGCGGCTGAAGCGCCGCCTGCATCCACGCCGCCCTTGGACCCCCCGGCTCCACCAGCGCCTCCGGCTCCCCCGCTCCCGGATGCTCCCGCCGCCGCCGAGCCGGCTGGGACTGGCTTAGGCCTGTCAGCAAGGAGGGGAAAAGTGGAAGGCGGCAGGGTTCAGCGCGAGGAAAGCAACGCGCTTGTCCCAGCCGCCGAGCTTGCCTCATCACAAGCTCAGGCAGGGCGTGTGCTAAGCTTGTACCCCGGCTTGCGTCATGGCGCTCTGACAGCGGCTGACAACACGAGACTCCTGACTGACAACACCCATCGGCTTGCGCCCGCGTGCTCACCCCCAGACACGCTGCTTCCAGTAGCGGTAGGTGACCCACTCCTTCTTGAACCACTTCAGGTAACCGTAGGAGTGCAGCAGCCCCACCAGGAAAGGTAGGAGGCCCCACAGCGGAATGCACACCTGAGGGAACGAGCGGAAGGTGCAAGGGAAGCGTGGCAGGCGTGCCGAGCAGGTGCCGAGGGGAAGGGAGGGGCGCGGGGCACGGGTTCCGCGAGTCGCCTTGCCGAGGCTCCACACGAGGCTGTAGTATCGTTCTAAACTTACTGGTCCCAAACAGATAATCATCGCGCTCGAGTGAGCTCAGATGCCCGGCAGATGCCGCCACAGCGAGTTGCGCTTCACGCGGACTTCTTAACTCCTTGTGCGCCTGCTCTTCGTTAACTTGTGGGACGTTAACTTGTGGGACGCAAACGCTCTGTCTGGTTGAGGCCACTTGGTCACTAATTGCTAGGTTCACGATGCTGTGTTCTACGCGGTGTTCTATACCAGGCTTTATCTGATGCAAGACACTGAAGTTTGCAATGAGATTACAGGCGCCTGTATTGGCTACCCGAACGACAGCCGGCCTCTGCGGCCCCGCAGGGGGGTGAGCGGGGACACCATGCGGCGTGCCGTGCCGTGCCGTGGCGCAGGGTTGAGGCCAATCTGCTACCTACTGCTCGTTTCTGCCACAGTGTAGTGGCCGTAATAATTCACTGCCTGGCACGGCTTACCTTCGCAGTGTAACGGTCAGAGGGGCCTGGGGATATTATAGACAAAGGGGCGTAGTGCCAAGGGGGACGTAAGGAGGCCTGGGGCCTGGGGCCTCCTGGGCGTCCTGGGGCCTGGGGCCTCCTGGGCGTCCTGGGGCGCAAATCATCAGCTGCCTCCCAGCCAACGCTTCGGCGTCCAACAGCACGGACTAGAGGTATTGGGTGGCGATAAGGTGGATTGATGGGACACTTTGGGCTTTGAGAGCGGAGGGCCCAGCGAAAGGCTATGGAAAGCACGGGAGGATTACGGGGAACGCCGGGGGAAGGCGGGCATAGCCCCCGCGCAGCACACAAGCAGCAAGGCTATCTAGCACTACACGGAGCGGTACGCGCAGAAGATGTAGTCGGTGATGCGGCTGATAGCGGCTATGCTAGAGTAACCGGCATGCTGTTGCTGTTGCCGGGGGAAGCGGGGAGAGTAGGGGATATTATAGACAACGGGGCGTAGTGCCGCGGTGACTGGCGTCGCATTATGTTGGCCGACGCAAAACTGCCCGTGCCTGTGAACGGGGTACCCTTCCGCTGAAAGTGGCTTCCAGGCTGAAAGTCCCCCCCTAGAGAGAGTAGGGGAGAGCGGGAAAGCAACACTGGAGCGTGCCAACGTGACGCGTCGGCAGGCCCTGCGGCGTCCTATGTCTACTACTGTTCTGTTGCTTCATAACGGGGCTGTGCTCGTGCGGGGGCGGGGGCGGGAAGGCTGCGGCCCCGCATTGAACACCATCGAGCGTCGGAGGGTTCCGAAGCGTTCTTCCCGCGCGGGCCTCACCCAGCGTCCCACTGTCGATACAGCACACACTCTGCACCTATAGGACGCACAGAAGGTCGCACAACCCGACCCAGCGCCCTACTCGTGACTTGTGTGCGAGCATGCTGACCTTCCAGCCGCTCGCTGGCCGGGCCACCCGCCCGGCGCGCTCTCAGCGTGTGGTTGTCGCCAACGCGGCTGATCGCGTGGGACCTGTTCGGCAGACGAGCGCGGATGCACGGAGCAGCGGCCTGCCGTTCGCGCTGGCTACGCTGCTTGTGGCTACCCCAGCCATGGCGGAGGTGCCTGAGAGCACAGTGCTGACTATCCAGGTACCCAGGGGTACAAGGTCTGCTCTGCAGCAAGAATGTGTCGATGAATCCTAGTTTGGCGCCGCGCGCTGGCTGCCCTGCTGCCGATCGTCACGATCTGTCATGATCACCGCGCTTTTTCTCTCCGTGCTCGCACACAGGCTGCGGAGCCCGCAACCGAGCTCCTCGCGCAGCTGTCGGGTGAGTCCTGCGCGCGCAAAGCGTCGCGCTCCCAAACCAAATGAGGGCGTTTACTTTGACGCTGCCTGCTACGCTCAACTGCGGGCGCGAAACGCATACACGGTCGATAGGCTGGCAGTCGGGCTTTCCCGACGTCGCCCGTTTCGACAGCTGTCGTCAAAGCCCTGCTTTCCCCCGCGCCCCACGCTCCTCCTCCTCCGCACTTCCCTGCCTCTCCGCGCAGCGCCCGCCGCGGTGGAGTCGCTCGCCGCGCCCGACCTAACGGAGGCCCCCGCCGCCCCCACCGCGGCCGTGGCGGTGGTGCCCACCATGCCCACCGCCGAGCTGGCGGCGTCGCCCGCTCTGATGGGGACGGCCGAGGCCGCTGCTGACGTGGCGGCGGCCGAGGCGGTGGAGCTGGCGGCGGCGGCCGCTGAGCCCAGCGAGATTGTGGCCATGGACATTCCGGTGAGGGGGGCAGCCTGGAGGGGGGGCGCCTAGGGGAGGCAGGGGAGGGTCGAGGCAGGGTTTGAATGGGAGGTTCTGAGACGAAGTGGGCGACGGGAGCGTTAGCCTCTGCTGTTAGAGACGTGGGCCCGGCGTGCAGGCCCCGCAGGACTGCATGTCCCGCCGTGGCGCTGGCTTCCCGGGGTTTCCACCTCCACCTCTCTGCGCTACTGGGAGGGGGCGGCGCTCCCGCTTCCGGACGCCCCTGATCGCCCCCCCCCCACACACACACAGCCCCCACTGCCTTGACCCCTGACTCCCTTGACCCCCCATCCCGCCCTCATGCGCCCTTCCGCCCCCCTCCCCAGGCCATGCCGGCCATCAACTCTGAGACCGAGGTCACGGTGAGCCGCGGGTGCGGGTATGGGTACGGGGACACGCACCCCAAGGGAGGGCCACCCGGCGCCACAAACTCCTCTCACCGTGCCGCACCGAGCCCCTACACACGCCCTCCTCTCGCCCCCTCCCCCACTCGTCCCCTGAAAGTTTTCGCCGAGCCGACGCTTTCCCGGCTCATGTGAGCAGCCCTTCCCACACCGTGCCCCCCCTCCCCAACCCCCCCTCAATCCCCTCCTCACCCACCCGCTCAGACCCTGGTTGACGCGCTCATCCGCAACGAGCGCTTCATCGCGGCGCTGGTCAACAACGAGGCCTTCATCGACCGCCTGGCGGGGGAGGACCGGGTGGTGCAGGAGCTGGCCAAGCGCACGGGCATGAGCGTGGAGGTGGGGGGGGGGAGGGGGTTGGGGGGGGGTGGAGGAGGGGAACCGGGGGGGGGGGAAGGAGGGGGGAGGGGGTGGTGGTCTTGGACGAGTCAGAGGCTGGAGAGCCCGAAAGGCGGGGTGGAGGAGGGGAAGCGAGGGGGGGAGGGAAAGGGGGAGGGGGTACGGAGGACAGGTGTACGGTGGCGGAGGGGGCCTGGCGGCGCGGTGGAGCTGTGGGAGCTGGGAAGTGGTGCG
This sequence comes from Edaphochlamys debaryana, assembly GCA_016858145.1. Taxonomy (NCBI): domain Eukaryota; kingdom Viridiplantae; phylum Chlorophyta; class Chlorophyceae; order Chlamydomonadales; genus Edaphochlamys; species Edaphochlamys debaryana. Next base: position 220,306 of record JAEHOE010000134.1, read on the forward strand.
GCCGACTCCTGCCTGACCCCATCGTCCCTCGCCTCCACCGCCGCTGCCGCTGCCGCTGCCCCCGCAGATCGAGGCCCGGCGCGAGCTTGCTGCGGAGCTGGAGCGGCGCCAGGCCATGATGAACGCCCTGGCGGCCCGGGGGGAGGAGGTGGGGGCCGGGGGGGTGGGGAGGGGGAGGAGCTGAGGCGGGGGGGCGTGGAGCTCGGAATGGCCGTGGGAGGTGTTGGGTGTCCAAGAGGGCTGCAGCCTGCAGGGGCTGCTGAGGCCAGCTCTTTGCCCCATGGCTACCGGGGGCATGGCCGGGGCCGGAGCGGTGCCCGCCTGGCACAGCTCGGCCCGGTCCCACACACAGCTGGACGATACCCCTCCCCTGCCTCCCCCCCCTCCTCACCCCCAGGCGGTGCTGGCGGTCGCTGACGCGGCGCGCAAAGCGGCCGAGGAGGCGGCCAAGGCGGCCAAGGCGGAGGCCAAGGCGGCGGACGTGTCCGGCGAGGTGAGCGGGTTGCCCGGTTCCCCGTATCGCCCATCTCCGCCAAGACACTCCCTCTGTGTGCACCATGGCACGCTCCCGCCCCTCACCTCCCTGCCGCCACGACGCCCCTGCCCCCATTGGAATCGCTGCCTGCCGCTCCCTGCCCACTTCCCCCTCCCCTCCCCCTCCACCCCCTCCACCCCCCCGCCCCGACCCAGATCGGCGTGGTGTCCTCCGGCAAGTCGGCGCTGGTGGCCATGGAGACGGCGGTGGAGCTGCTGGAGGACAGCGAGGAGCTGCTGAGGGCAGTGGGTGAGAGGCAGGGGGGCGGAGGGGGTGGGGAGGCGGGGTTCGTGTCGGCTGGTGCTCGTGCGGTTTTGTCGTCCGAGGATGCGTAGGGCCGCGGCGGTGCCAGTCCGTCGTGGCTTGTGAGTGTGGGTCCCGGTTTGCGTGCCGCGTCCTGCGTGCTCCGCCGGTACATCCCACCTAGACGCTCGGAATTAATACCCCCTTGCCACATCCCTGTCACCCCCCGCTCTCCCCCCTCCCCCCTTGCTCCCCCCCAGAGTCCAACCCCGCCGCCCTGGGCTCCACGGACGCTGGGCAGCAGCGGGAGATGAAGAAGATGGAGGGTGGGCCGGGGGCTGGAAGGGGGCTGGGGCAGGGGGCGGGGCGTTGGAGCAGGAGATGGGGCGGCGGCAAGGCGCCGAGCAGGGCCGGGGCTGGGGCTGGGGCTGAGAGAGAGACGGCGTGAAGGGGCCCAACCTCATGCTCGGTAACCTGCATCCCTCCTCCCTCTCCCGCAGCCGCTGTGGCGCGCGCAGAGGCCTCCGTGAGCAAGACCCTGGAGAAGAGCGGCGAGGAGCTGTCGGGGCTGCAGGTGGGGGGGCGGGTGGGGCGGGTGGGAGAGGGGCTGAGGGCGAGATGGGACGGAGCAGCGTCAGCAGCCCCGGCCCTGCTATTTTCCTGATGTCTGCCCGCTCTGCTCCGCGGACGGCACGAGAGTGTGCGGCCTTACGCGAGCAAACAAATCCTGTTGCTTGCTTGTGCGAAAGAATCTGCCCCTGCGCTTCCAGGTTGCAGGTTGCTCGCCTAGCCCATACACTACGGCCCCACATCCCGGCTCCGCACACCCCACCGCACCCCCCCCCCCATCCCCCCCCAGGACGCCGTGCGGGAGCTGTACGTGGCTGAGGCCGTGGTGGAGGGCCAGGCGGTGACGGGGGGCGCCTCCAAGGCGGAGAAGGACATCACCATCGGCCAGGCGTACGCGGTGAGGGGCGGGGCGCGCGGGGGGTCCACCGCCCCTGGCACCAGACCCGCTGGGGGCCTTTGGGGGCTTGGGAGGGAGGGGGCTGGCCTTTGCTGCCACTGCGCATCCTGTGGTGGAGGGCCAGGGCGAGCCTAGGCTGTGCTTCGCACAAAGACACTTCCTTTTCACCGCCTTGGCCTCTCCACACCACCGCCTCCCTCCGGCCGCCTCTCTGATGGGCCCCCGTCCCTCCATTAGGATATAGGAACTCAAAGGTTCGCTTTACTGTCGCAGGCGACCCGGTTCCGCTCAGCTTGATCCACACTCCCTCTCGACCCGCCCACCCCCCTGTCAGGACCTGGTGACGGCGGTGGCTGAGATGCAGAAGGCGTACGGCGACGCAGTGTCTCGGGCGCTGGGTCACGCGGTGGCCGAGGTGGTAGAGGTGGAGGAGGCGGCGGCCGTGGGCGCGGAGGTGCGCTGGGGGGGCGGGGGTGGCGGGGCGGCAGCTGGGACTGGCACGGGGCTTGAGGGCTTTGGAGGGGGCAGGGGCAGTTAGGGAAGTACCTGCCGGCACCGGTACCTGCAAGTGCCAGACGCGATAGAGCTCCGTGGGCTGCTTTTCTTGTAGCGATACCCGACGAGCCTACCGGTACCCGTCTGACCGGTACTCTCCCTCCCCGGCCTCCGGCTCCACCCCATGCCCCCCTGCAGAAGACCAAGGTGCTGATGAGCCAGAAGGTGGGCGGGATCTTCGGATGGGGGAAGTGAGGCGGCCGCGAACGGGGAAGTCGAAGCGACGGCACGGTCCTGTGCTGAGGCGCTAGGGGGCGAGGGGGGCTCGGACCCGGACCCGGACCCGGACCCGCCTGTGTGGCGAGTGCCTTGCCACGGCTGGGGTTAGGAGGCGCATAAGCGGTCGGACCCCGCCGGAACACCTTACATGGCTGGCGGGGCGGGGCGTTCGGAAGTCGGCTTGCACGCATCCTGCTTGCTTGGGCCCCAAGGCAGCCAGAAACTCAGTTCAATGAGAGCGTCAATGAGAGCGTCAAGAGCAAAGTGGGAAGGATGGCCGTAGCGTCTCCTACGCTGAAGCTTGCAGCGCGCGAAACACAGATCAGAGCCGATCGGCGCCAACTGCGCCGCGGTGTGTGGCGGATTGCCCTTTTGTTGGTTTTGGTTGCTTGACTGGTGTGAAGTTTTGATTGCTGTACCATCAGGCAGTTTGTGTAGCGTGATGTGGTCACCTCTGGCCTGGGGCCTGGGACGGTGTTGGGGAGTCTTCGCAAGTCGGGGTGTACAGGAACGGACTGGGGACTCGCGAGGCGGCACCGTAGAGAGGCAAGGAGCCGGCAGGGCGGCCAATTCTTTGCGGCAATTCGCGCGTTGGTTGGTGTGTAATGCCTTTCGGTCTTGAGTCCGGCCGGCTCCTTGCCTCTCTGCTCTGCTCAACTGCGCTGCCGCCCTGGCTCGCTTGCTCCTGCAGACACGCGCACCAGCCTCCTTGCTGCAACGCACACCCTCCGCGCTGTGCTTGACACCACGGCCTGTGTCCAGATGCCGTACCGCACTAAACTCTTTCGCATGGCATAGGCCCACAAAACCCCACCCCCCCCCTCAAGGCATGCGCCCTTCCTCTGCCCCTGCCCCTCAGATTGTGGAGCTGGAGAAGGCGGTGGGCATCGACCCCGACGCCCCCAAGCCCCCGCCGCGCCCGCGCCCGGCGCCCAGGCCCAAGGTCGAGGCGCCGCCGCCCGCCGCCGCCCCTGCCGCCGCCGCCGCCGACGGCGCCGCGGCCGAGAAGGCGTCCGACGTGGATCTGGATACCCTCAAGATCCCAGTGGCGGGCGCGGTCCTGTTCTGGATCTGGGGGACCTTCATTGCGCCCAAGTCGCGCTACAGCCGATAATCGCGCTGCGGCCGTACACTGCGCTACCCGCACTTCAGATGATTGTGCTGTGGGCAAGGCGCGGAGCCTGGCGGCAGGCGAGGCGGCGGCCGGCGGCGTTGCGACAATGAAGGGGCGCAGCAGGCGGCTCGGCGCGAAGGGCGGGCGAGGAGGAGCACAGCGCTGGCTGCGTCGTCACCGCGGCAGGGGGGACTGCATGCGCAGCAACGCCTGCGCGCCCGCTCGCCGCAAGGCGGGGCGGGGCGTTGCGCTGGGACCGGCGCTGCGGTGCTGCGGCGCTGCGTTCCAGATTGGAGGGCGGCGGAGCGCAGCGGTGGAGAGGAGAGTGAAGAGGGGAAAGCGCCATGCGGGGACTGTCCGCCACTGCCAGGAGGGCGGAGGGGAGGGAAGCCATGGGCGCTGGGCGCCGCAGGGGGCGGCTGTGGCCCCACTGCTGCCGCCTGCGCCCGCCCATGCCTGAGGGGTGGTTACGGTACTGCAGCGCCTCAGAGGGCGGCCAAGCATTTGAAGTAGCATTCTGATTGTGAGCGACCGAGCCGTCGCAGGGGGGACGAGAGGCGTGTGGACACCAGGGGCCCGGGCTAGAGAGTCTTTGCTTCTTTGTGGGCGGAGCGGTATTATTCTCCGTCGTCCTCCTGTAGTGACAAGTTGGCGGAGGCTACGTCCCCCGAGGAGCGTCTGCGTGGGCCCGTCGGGGCTAATAAGGTTACGCATTGACTTGAGCCGAGGCGCTACACTGAGACAGACGGTTAAGAGTTATGCGGTTGTTGCATCCGGGGAGGGCGTGCAGACTGGGCATTCCCGTACCCTTTGAGCCGGGGAGCAGCGCCCGTGCGTATTGGCTGGGCGAGGCAGGTGTCGTGCGGGGCTACTCGCGCAGGAGAGGAGTGGAAGTAACAATGGTGAGAGGGCACTGGAGGGGCTACAGCAGGGCTTGCGGCCATTGCGCTGAGGTGACTGAGGGGCTGTGGCAAGGGCTCGAGAGCGGTAGAAGAGCGGGGCTACATGAAGTCTGAGCGGGGAGACGTCATGTGGAGAGATGCATCAGGGGCGAGGCTAGGGCTGCAGGAAGTGCAGGGTGCGGACTGCGGAGGGTGCGAGCGACATCGCACGGCGGCTGCCTGGCGCCTGAGAAGGGATGCAAGGGATGCAAGGGGTAGCGGCTTATCATAGTTAGCTGTGCGTCCGCCGCCGGTGAGGGTTGCGGCCGCCGGCATCCCCAGGCCTTACTGGTACTGGCCTTCCCCAGTCCCCAGGCTGCTGCTTATTCCCACTCCCCAGACTTACTGCCCTTCCCCAGCCCCTAGGCTCACTGCCCTCGCCTCTCTCTGGCAGCTCTCGGGCGTACGTCGAGCTGCGTCGGCGGTTGGCTTCCGGTCCTGACTTCTGTTCGCCTGCGTGCTCCATCCAGCTCTAGTCGGACACCGCAAACGCTGCTGTGACTTGGTACATGAGAGCATGGCGAGCTTGCAGCGGGCGTTGTGCAGGGTTTGACGCGCTGAGTAGGTCCCGGTCCTTTACGTAGTACAGTCCGCTCTCTTACGAGGCGCGCGGCGCGCCCCGCGACGCGATTTCCAGCCTCCTGACCCCGAAAGTGTTGTTGCAATACAAGACACAGTAGGGCGTCTCGCAAGATGGCCACACTTGAACTAGAGTGGCGGTCAGGGCCGGACCTCTCTGAACGAAGGCATGCTCCAGCCAGCGTTAACGGCATGTAGAAGACAGCGTTAACGAATGGACTTCAACGAACTGCAGTTGCGACACCCGCAGCGGCGCCAAAGCTGTTGCAGAATTTTAACTCGACACGCCCGCGCGCTCACTCTGTGCCTGCTACTCATCTCTGACACTTGTTGCGCCTCCGCTTCTGACGGGTGAGCGAAAACGGCTGCAAGGACTAATTTATTGGCAAAGTCACAAACCATGCCTCATCCGCCAGGAACGCAACGGAAGCGCGCGGCAACGCATCCGTCGTGAACTGCCAATGGCTCGGCGGGGTTCGCCAGGTGCGTTTCCAGCTGCGCTCGGCCGGAAACACTCGCGACCAACGTCCCGTAGCGCCCGCAGCCGCGCCCCCGTCTGCCCCGTCCGTGCGCAATCCTCATCCCTCCAATCCCCAGGCGCCCAGCATAAGCCTGTTCACAGGTCTGCGCCCCAACCAGCCCTTCCTCGCAACCCTTGCGCGGGAACACACGCGGCGAGCGCTCTTGGCGCCACGGGATCAGCGCGTGGCAAGCGTGGACCTGCAGACCGATGGCGAGCTCAGCTTAGCGGCCACCGCGGCCCTGGCTGCCGCGGCGAGCGGCGCCGCGCTGGCCTACTCCGCGGCCGACCGCTGCGGCGGCTTGGCGGCGGCCGACACGGCGGCGGCATGGTGGGGGGCTGAGGCGTAACGGGGCGGGGGAGAGGGGCGGGGCAGGGCGGCCTAGGCCGTGGGACCGATAGGGCCAGGGAAGGGCTGATTAGTGGGTGCGGTCGGTCGCGGCCCTGTTTTTCAACAGACTCATCCTTACCCTCTGACCTGAGCCCTGTGCCTCCGCTCCGCCCCGCAGCGGCGCCAGCGGCGCAGCGCCAGCGGCCGACGGCGGCCTGCTCACCTCCGTGGGGTGGGGGGCGCAGGCCCTGGGGCTGGCCGAGTACGCCGCACTGCCGATGGTGGGTCACACGGTGGTGTGGTGGTGTGGAGGTGTGAACGCACCCTGACAGACCGGCTCGGGTTTAAGCGTTGGGAGGGGCTGACCGCGCTCGAGGCCCTCGGGCGGGAGGCAGGCTAAAGCTTTGGCGGTGGGCTCAGTTCCAATCCCTATCTATAAGAAAGATCTTCTGTTGAGACCGGCTTCCCATTCGTGTTCGTCCCGCAGCTGCGCGCTCACGCCTCATCGCCCAACTCCAGCTGGCTGAGGCAGCTGGAGTCGGACGCCGCAGCGGGCTCCGGCCTGCCGCCCCAGCTGCTCGCGCCGAGGCCGGGCCAGCCCGGCGGTGCCGCGCCTGCGCCTCTGCTGCTGCTCTATCGGCGTGACTGGCTGGAGCGGCTAGCAGCTGGGGGCGGAGTCAGCGGCCGCCGCAGGAGCACTGCGGAGATTCTAGAGGTATCTGACCTGCTGCCGCCAACGTGGGACATGCTTGCGCGTCTGCTGGGGTCACTTGTGAACGAGGACCTGGACGGAGACAGCCGGCCTGATCACGCGCTGTGCGTCGACCTGTTGCCAGGTGGGTAGTCACAGGGCCTGAGGGTTTGTAAGCGGGGACCGTGTTCAGGGGGCGGGGCTAAGCATGAGCGGCCCCTAGCAAAGCTCAGAGCCTTAGTTTCTCTCCAACCTGCAGGCTGCAAGGGTGGGGCGCTGCTCACTGCCATCTGGGCGTCCCTGGCTCAGTCTGGGGGCACCGCCCAAGGCCTGTGGTTCAACTCGGCTGATATGAGCCCTGCGCTGGGTAAGCCAGGGTTGAATGCGAGGGCTGAGGGACCGAGCGACCAGGGGTCAGGAAGTGTTCTGTCTGTTCCCTTCCACCCTTGCAGACGGCCCCGCACTTCCAGAGGCACTCCGGCTCTATGCTGCCCTGGCGGCATCCAACGCCGCGCCCTTCACTCCCGGCGGCCAGGCGCTCTCCCGGAGCACCGTGCCTGTGACTCCAGAAGAGCTGCTGGCAGCAGGGGGCGCGCTTGACCCCACCTCGGGGGCCCCGCTGTGTGGCGCCATCAACCCTCTCTTTGCTGCCGGGCGCTGCCTCTTCACCATCGACTGGGCGCCTTCTGCACTCCGCCTTGCGTACCAGAGTGAGCAAGATGCATCACCCAGGGCACCTCTGGGCTTGGTTTCCCGCATCCATGGTACCTCACGCGCTAGCTGCGCTCACAACCTGCGCCTTGCCCTGCAGACGTGTCTGGCGTGCTAGGCGCGGCGCTGCTGCCGGGGAGCCTGTTTGTGTCGTCCACTTCAGCTGATGGCTCGACCATCGTGGAGGGCCCAAGAGGGGTGGCCCGGGCTGCCCCGCCCCCGCCACCACCTCAGCCCCAGCAGCTGCTGCCCTGCATCCCGACGCGGTGCCCCCATGCGGAGCCCCTGGCGGACACAGCGGCTCTGGCGGATGCATGGGGTCGCTATCGAGTTGATTTGCGAGGCACAGGAGTGGGGCAGGCTCAGCAGGAGGCTGGGGAGGAGCTGTGGGTGAACCGAGCACCGCTGCTTGGGGAGGCCGGGGACGTGTGGGTCCTTGCACCCGGCCAGTCCCCCGCAACCGCGATGCGGACTGCGGAGTTCATCCGGTGAGCTGCCTAAAAGTAACGCTCTGATTGTTGAGATGCTTGGACGTATCAGGTATCACCCTTCTCAGCCACTTCTACCCAGCACCACTCCCTACTATCTACCTCACACCTTCGTCCATACACGCAGGCTGGCAGCTTTCGAGCTTGGTCAGCAATACAGCCTGCTTGTCGACGGCAACAGGAGAGCACTCACGGACACTGCCGTCGCCTTAGAGCTGCCGCCAGCGGATGTCTCGGCTGTGACACAGGTAAGAGTGACGAGAGTCCGCCGGTGCCGGGACCTCCCTCACCCCTGCAGGTTGGCACCCTTGCTCCACAGGCCCTCGCCGCCAGCGCTGCGCACCCCAATGCGGCCATGGACGTGCTGTTGCCGTACAGCTCGTCGTACAGGTGGGCGAGGCGGCGGGATGGGGTTAGCGTACGTGGCAAAGCCTGTCGTATTCCGTGGCCATCACGCCTCCACCCCTCACCCAGGGCCGCACTGGACGAGCTCGCTTCGGGCTCCCTGCTGGCAACGGCCGCGGGGAACCGGTCCACGGACGTGCCGCGTCTCCTGGAGGCGACACGCGTCAAGTTCGTGACTGCACTGCAAGGTAGGTTCCTAGGAGCCTTACCTGCTGTGCAAAGCTACTGCCCGTAAGCCGCGCGCTGACACAGTGCCATTGTGACCCGGGCCCCCCTGCAGCCTTTCCGTACCCCGCCATAATGAAAGCCATGTACTGGGAGTCAATCGGGCTGTCCAACGAACTTGACACAATTGGTATTGAAGACCGCTCGACGGACAAATTCAATGTGGTAGGCGTGGCGGTCGGCGTGAGCGTGGGCGGCACGGTCCTCCTGGTCCTCGCCGGCCTCTTCCTGCTATGGCGGCTGCGGTTGCGGCCCAGAGCCCCGTTGCTGTCCCGAGGTGTCAAGCCGCCCGGCCCGGGACCCGCCACGACCCTCGCCCTCACGGACGTGCAGGTGACACGGGTTGCGGGCTCTTCCTTGGGAGCTTGCAGCTTTACAGGCTGCCCCACGGGTGCACCTGCTAACCTTATTGTTACCGTTGGCCCTCGACCCCCCCCCCAAGAACTCGACCCTTCTGTGGGAGGTGCTGTCTGCGGAGCTCATGGATGAGTGCATGGCCATCCACCACGGAGTGATGAGGATGGTGCGTAGGGGTGGGAGGCCTGTCTGTGGTCCGTGCGGATTTATGCCAACACCGCCGCTGGACTGTGCTCGCTTGTGGCAACAGGCGATCGAGAGCAACTATGGTTACGAGGCCTTCACAGAGGTATGGGGAAGGGGCTCTTCGCTTGGCCAAATTGTCCTCAGCAAGGCTGTCCCCGTGGTTTGCTGCATTCATGTCCTGTGCCCCCCCTTGTCTGCCCAGGGTGATGCCTTTGCGGTGGCCTTCCATGACCCCGAGGACGCACTCACATTCGCCATGGACCTTCAGGTGTGTGGGCGGTGGAGGGGCGTGCGCTCGTGTACCGCCCTGCATGCTTGTCCGCGGCACATCCCCATCACTTTCCCTGGTTTCCCCTCCCTGGGCCCCCCGCCCCACCCCCACAGGCCGCCCTGCTGGTCGCGGACTGGCCCCCGGAGCTCCTGGCCCACACAGACGGCTGCGAGGTCTGGGCGCGCCGATGCACGCACCTGCCGATGCCCCTGCCGCCCCCGGGGCCCCTGGGTCGGTCCCTGCGGGCGGCCCAGCTAGCGGACTCAGCCCTGGACGCATCGCAGCGGCCCACGGGGGGCAGCGGCAGCCGGCCGACCGCCACCACCAGCAGCCGGAGGTACGCGGGTCGGCTAGGGGGTGCCGGCAGTCGATCGCCGCTGTTGGGGAATTGTGGGGTAGGACGGGACCCGTTAGAAGGCGTTTCCTGCCGCTCTGTCTTCCGCTAGCCGGGTCACTGAGCACACGCCTCCGCCAGGGAGCTCGAGGCTTGACGGACTAGCGCGGGGCCAAAGCTGGCTTGTGGTCACCAAAACGCACCCCACGCTCGCCTTCCTTCCCTGCGCCTGCACCCTCCCCATCGGACTCGCCGCAGGTTCCTGCAGCAGCTTCTGGGCAGCACCAACTCGCACACGCAGTCGGCGCTGCTCACCTCCGGGGGCGGCGGCGCGGGCGCGGGGTCCACAACCGGCGGCCTGGGCTTCGCGCGGACCTCGGGGGAGCCCCACCCCGACCCTCTGGACCTGCTCAGCCTCACCAGCGACCGTCAACCCATTAACTCATCACCCCAGCTGAGCATCCCCGAGGCCACGCCTGCGGCCGCCGGCTCCGGCCTGTGGCGGCTGCCCGCGTCGAGGCCCCCCTCCCAGGCTCAGGTCCCAGTCCTCATCCACCTCCCCCAGCTGCTGCCCATAAACACGGGTCCGCACGCGCTGCGATGGCAGAAGGCGAACAGCCGCACGTGGTCCGTCATGCTACCGACATCGGGGACGAGCAGCAACGGCGAGTTCCTAACCGCCGTTGGCTCCACGGGCCCCGGCGCCGCCAGCAACAACAGCGGATGGCTCGGCGGCCCCCTGCTCCTGGCCAACCTGCCGGGGGGACCGGGCGGCGCCCAGCTCTCCCCCAGCTCCCCAGCCCGGCCCTCCATGCTCCTGCCCCTCCCCGAGGAGTCCGCCAGGCTCGACTCGGAGCCCTGGGCGGGCCCTGCGCTCCTGCCTCGCTCCCCCAGCCCGGCTGCCTCCCCGGTGGTCCCGATCGACGTGCTGCTGGACGTGCGGCGCTCAGCGCCCCCCAGCGGTACGGCCGGCCGCACAGCCCTGACGCCCGCGGCTCTGCAGCTGGCGGCTGCGTCGGAGGGCGGGGGCAAGCGAGCGGAGGCCGCGGGGGACGGTGTCGCCTGGCTGCCGAGCCCCCCCTTGGCGGTGGGCACACCACGGACGACGGGCTCTGACGAGGCCGCGGGCGCCAGCAGGTCCGCCCCTGCCACGGTGATCCTGGGCTTGGCGGCTGCGGGCTCGCCACCGTCGCCCCCCGGCGCCCTCTGGAACGCCGGCCTCGCCGCGGCCTGGGCTGCGGTCACGGGCTCAGCGCCCGGGGCAGCCCGCCTGCCCCCACCAGGCCCTGCGCCTGCGCCTGTCCCAGCCGTTGCGGCCCCAGCGGTGCTCACGGAGGGGTTGGTGCCCGGCCAAGGGCACGTGGAAGGGCCCTCGGCGCGGAGCGAGCCACCGTCTGTGGCGGGAGCGGCAGCGGGTGCGGGTGCGGGGCCCGACCTGCAGCAGTGGGTGGCTGCGGGCGAGGGTTCCGCGCACGCGCCGGTGCGGCGGCTGCGGCCACTGAGCCTCCGCCACGACAGCAGCTGGTCGGGCGGGTCCGTCACGGCCGACGCGGCGCTCGTTGGCACCGCCCCCGCCTCCCTGCGCAGCTCCGACAGCCAGCACGGCGGCACAGAGCCGGCACCGTCGGTGGTGCTGGAGCCTCGGACTACACCGGGGCATGGCAGCAGGTAAGGACCGGCAGCTGCAGCCGCAGGATGGGTTGCAAGTGGGCGCTGAGAGGCGAGGCTGGGGCCGAGGGCCACGTGCGGAGCAGTGTTGGGGGCAGGAAGGCAAGGGATGGGCACTTGCGCGGGAGACGCACAGCACGCTGGGAGGTGCACGCGGCCACTTCCTTTGCCCAGTGCCCGCCTCCTCACGGCTGGTGCCGCACTCTGCTTTGCCCATCGCCGGCTTGTTGCTAAGTGCCGCCTCCACCCCTGCCCGCGCACAGGCACTCGGACGTCCGCCTAACGCCCACCCTGGCACCCCGGTCGCAGCACCGCAGCGAGCAACCCGACCCGCACTTCCACTCCGGCCCCATTGTGGCTTCCGGGCAGCGCGAGGTGGCCGCTGGGACGGGCGAGGTAGAGCCACAGGGGAAGCCGCCACTGCAGCCCGCAGCCGCTGGCAGTACAATGGCGCCTGCACGGTCGCACGGGCGGACGTCGAGCCCGCAAGCCAGCACCCCGGAAATCAAGTCGCCCTTCGCCACCGCTGGCGCACCCTCCTCCGAAGAGGGCGGCCCAGCGGACAGCAAAAAGGCGCTCGCGCCTGCTGGGGACGGTGAAGCATACCCCAATGGCAACCCCAAGGAGCAGGGTGGCGCCGGTGTGGGCCCGCCGGTGCACGTCGACGGGACCCTGTTTGGACCCATGGGCCACCTGATTGATGACGGCATGGGGCCCCTCTTCGAATGGTGAGCAAGGGTGCTGTGACAAAGCGTAAATGCCGAGGCTGCCCTACCCCACAGCCTTTATCCCCGCGCCATCTTGCCTCTTTGGCTGGATGGGTCCGTGCGTGCCTTTGGAGCCACGGCTTGAGAGCTGTTGTTTGCAGGCATGCATTCCAGACCCTCACCATGCCATCCGGCCTTTCATCAACCCGTCCGCTTCCATTCTTGGTTCTGGAAGATCGCCACGCTGACGCCGACGGCACACCCTCTCCTCGCCGCGCGCAGGCGCGCCCACGTGAGCTGGTTCGACGACGAGGTCGTATCCGCCATCTACCGGGAGCGGGAGCGCGCCTCGCGGGGCTCACTGCAGGGCCACGAGGAGGCGGGGCCCAAGCACGCCGACAAGCCAGCAGCCAACGCGGCCAGGGAGGAGGCGGGGCGCGCACTCGAAAGCGGCGGTAGAGCGGAGCAGCCGCAGGGGAGGCCCCCGCGCGGCCAGCCGCGCCTGCGCCGACAGGGCGCATACGGCCCCTGGAAGCGGTCGCTCGATGGGCGGGAGGGGCTGCCGTCCTATGCGCGCACCTCGAGGGCGCACAGCAGCGGACCCGGGCCGAGTCAGGTGAGGTGTGCACGCTGGTGTGGCGCGAGACAGGACCACCCACAGCTCTGCCCGACGCATGCATCACAACAAGTAAGCCTAATCTGTACGTACCCGTGTGCACCTGGGCCTCCCGCCGCAGACCCAGACCCCGCGTGCGCAGCCGAGCCGCGCAGGGCTGCAGGGCGCCATCAGCTGGGGCAAGCGCAACCTGCAGTCGCTTGTGTCGGGCAGTCTGGCGGGGTCGGGCTCGCTGATGGACACCCTGGTCGCCGACGCCGAGCCGCACCGCGGATCGCCGCCTCCCGCCCCAGCGTCGTCTGCGCCCGCCGGCAGGCCGCGGCAGGGGATGGCAGTGGAGGGCGCGCAGTCGGCGCCCCTGCCCGGGTCCATGGCCGCATCGGAGCCCGCGGCGCAGCAGGAGCACGAGCAGGTGCGTGCAAGCGGGGTTGCTCGCCGCTGTATGTGCCGCTGTGTAACGAGGATGCTGTTGACATCGGCGGGCCGCGTGTAGATTGGGCATGCAGAGAATCTGACAAGCGTGCACTGACCCTGTGCGAGCAACCCGGCAGAAACGGAGGCTGAGCGTGTCTGTTCCTTCTGCTCAGTGTCCGTCCCTCATCCCGCCTTCCGCTTCAGGTGCTCGGGCGGCTGACCTTCACGGAGCGGCTGGCGGGCAAGAGCGGGCGGCTGGGGCTCCTCCTGGGACAGCTGGTACCCTGGCTGACGCCGTCCCGGGCGCCACTGGCCGCCTCCCCCTCCATGGCCGAGCCCCTGCCCGCGGACGTCGTTGTGTGCACCTCCGCCACGCCCCAAGACACGCCCCTGTCCCCAGAGTGCCTGCCTGTCGAAGCGGCGCCGCCAACCCTTCCCGAGGCCGCAGCCGAGGCTGGGGATGTGGCTGGGGATGCGGATGCGGCTGGGGATGGGGATGGGGATCGCGAGGATGTCACAATGCCCGCTGCAGTGATGCTGCTCAGCCACCACTGGGGCTCGCCCTCACACGCCAGCCCCGACCCAGCCACGCTCACCCTCACCACCTGGAACCGGCTCAGCCGGCCGCCCAGCGCCGCAGGCGCGGAGGTCCCCACATGGCCAACCTGCGGCCCGCAACCTCACCCCCAGCCGCAGCCCATGGCCCCGCCCCACCTTCGCCCACCTTCCCCGCCAGCCGCCCCGTCTGCAGAGCGCACCAGCCCCAGTGTGCCCAGTGCAACAGCCATGGCGCCAACGGGCTCGGGTCTGCAGGCCGCAACACCAGCGGGGGCGCACGGCGCGGGACGGCTGCCGTCGGGTGCGTCGGCCACCTTTGGCGCCAAGCGCACCACCAAGGCGCCTTCGCGAAACGCGCTGGCCGGCATCTCCCAGCGCTTCTCGCGCAGCGTGCTGTCGCTGCCGCACGCCAGCGCCGAGCCGCTGTTGCCGCTCACGGGGGCCCCCAGCGTGGACGGCGCCGCGGACCTCTTCCGCGACCTCAACACGGCGGCTCTGCTGCTCGCGTTAGAGCAGCAGCCCCTGCAGCCGGCGGGGCTCCCGCATGGCGCTGCGCGCGACCCGCCCCCGTTTATGGCACACCGGGCTGCATCAATGCCACAGCTAGGTGGTGGCTGCGGCTACGGTTGGCTGGGCGCAGCGGGCGCCACTGTGGCGGCAGCATTCAAGCTGCTGTACGAGCGGCTCACGGTCGAGGAAGTGGCAGAGACAAGGTCGAAGGAAGCAGCGATGGGGACTGAGATGGGCACAGCAAGACTTGCCGGCCCCGGCATCGGCGACCCCGAGCTGGTGCTCCGCGGCCTGCGCATCCGCGTGGGCCTGCACTCGGGCCCCCGGGAGGGCGAGGTGGAGCTGGCCGTGGTGGACAGGGTGGAGGTTGCCCGGTACAAGGGGGACTTCCTGGCCACGGCCAAGGAGGTCGGCGACGCGGCGGTGGTGAGTGGCTTTGGGAGGGGGAAGGTGCAGGTGCTTGAATGTTGTGGCAATGGAACAGCATTCAAGGGTGATGATGGGGTGCTCACTCAACCAAATGTTGCTGCGCAGGGGGGCATCATTGTCATCAGCGGGGCCACCTTCCGCGCCTTCCAACAGCTGGGCCGGCAACGGAGCCGCGGCCGGTCCGACCTTATGCTCCTGCACCTGGGCGAGTACGTCGTCAAGCCACCGCCAGGTGTGCTGCACACAGTCGTTGGACCCGTTTCCCATGCCCTCTGTGCTTCGCAATTGGTGCTTGATGCAAGACCCGCACACCCCTTACGACTTGTGTCCCGCCCTGATCTGCCCTGCAAACAGAGGAGGACCTCCTCACACCGCGCGCGCATGTGGCACCAGTCCAGGTGCAGGTGCAGGACACCACCAAGTCTCCTGCGCGGGCCCACGAGCTCTTCCTGGCCATGTGCCCGGGCCTCCTGCCCCGCCTCGCACTGCTGCCCTCCCCCGTGCGCACCCACCGGGAGACGGTGCCGGGCTTCCTGTCTGCACCGGCCGGAGAGGTGAGGCTGGGGTTGCTGCCACGTGTGTACCAAGGCCAGAGGCTCGAACAGCTTATCAGCGACTTCATTGTCACGTTGCCTGCCCATGCCCCCTCTTGCAGGTCGCCCCCGTGTTCTGCAACGTGCTGGGGGTGGAGGTGCTTCTGTCCTGGGAGAAGGTGCTGCAGGAGAGGTCGCGCATGCTGCGGACCCAGAGCAATGTGGCGTTGGGCGAGCACGGCCCAGCGCCAAGCAGCAGCATCCTCGGGAGCCGGCCCACTGGAGACATCAACCCGGGGGCCGGCGACACTGAATACGGAGCAGCGACACGCAGTGCACAAGTCAGCTCCATGGTATCTCGCGGTGGTGCCGTTCACGCTGCCCTGGGCATCCTGCGGGACTCTGTGGTGGAGGCCGCGACCCGGCACGGGGGCTACGTGGTCGCCTCCTCCTCGGACGGAGGGCACTGGGTGCTGGTGTTCCCGGCCCCCGAGGCGGCGGTGCAGTGGGGCCTGGAGATGCTGCAGGCGATGCTCACGGCGGACTGGCCGGCGGGCTTCCTGGAGCACGAGCTGACGGAGGAGCAGTGGAGCGGTGAGGGCGGCTGAGTGACGGGGTGGGGCGCTAACTTAGGTGTCTTGCCAGATGCAAATTGCTCTCTTCAGTCGCGGCCATCACCATCCCTTCTTGCTCCCTCATTGCAGACGGCGTCGTGGTGAGGCGGGGCCTGCGCCTCCACATTGGCATTGACTACGGCCGGGCCATGGTGCGGCTGGTGCCCCGCACGGGCCGCCTGGACTACGTCGGGCGACCCATGAACCGGGCGGCGCGCATCGCCGCCAAGGCCAAGGCCGCGACGGTGAGGGCAGGGGAAAGGAGACACGGGAGACGAAATACGCGAAAAGCAGGGGGAGGGCAGGGGGCAGCTGTCTGAAAGTGGTCTGAGGGCTCGGCCACGCACCTGGATAGGGCCTCAGGTTGGGTCACGAGAGTCCACTCTGACTTGCCATCTGGCCCTTCCCTTCCCTCCCTTGCCCCTGCCCAGGTGCTCGTGAGCGACACTGTGTGGAACAGTGTGCGGCCCAGCATGGGCCCCGCGGTCCGGGGCAGGAGCCTGGGCCAGGTGCAGCTCAAGGGCGTGCGGGAGCCGCTGGAGCTGTGGGTGCTGCAGGGGGCAGCGTGAGGCGTGCTCAGCGTAATAGCCAGCAGGCTGCTGCTCTCTATTGGAACACCATAGTATACCTTGCGACTGCTTATTACATGGACAGGCGTGCATGCTCGTGAGTTTGAGGCGCAATAGCTTGGCGTGCATGCGCTTGGCTTCTGGGCTTTGTCCCACACCTTTGATTCTTTCCTCGAAATGCCATCGGGCTCAGGACAACGGGGTCGCTCAGTGTACTGCTTGATGTCTGGGGCTCTGCTTTGCAACTCCAGACCTAGGTTTCGTCATGCTCATGGGGCATTCCCAGCACCTCTTTGCCCGTACGGCAACTCTAATAGGCCTTATATGCCAACAATAATGCTGCTGCTAGGCGTCATGAGTGGGTTCATGAACACTAGGTGTGATTCTGTGAGCGAGCATGCGGTACCGTGAATCAACTGGTTGCACGCGAAGGGTCCGTGGTATCTCCTATGCGCGCATCTGAGTGCTGGCAGTGGGTGTTCAAGGGATCATGGGAAGCGTGTTTACGCATGAGAGCCCTTTCACGAGTGGAGGGGCTGGGCAGGGGGTGGAGACGGCATTGCTAAGCTTTTGGCATGGAAGGTTGGAATGGTGGATGGGGAGCTTCCCAATGGAAGGTGGAGGTTGGCCGTCACTTACCGTAGTACAGGGATGGCTGTGGCATGCAGCCCATGTTGGGTGCAGTTGGTGTCATGCAGGGGCCTCATGGCTTCGGTTGCGCGCGTAAAAACCTCTACCGAGGAACCTCTGGAGGAATTTGAGGAAACTGGCAGGTTGTGCCTCCTTGGCAACCTCTTCTGTTCCCCACATGAACTGTGTTGATGTGTGCCTTGCGGTGGCAGGCTAAGCCTTCAAGAGCTAACGTTGGATTGTTGCTCTTGTTGTGGTTGTGGTTGTTGTTGTGTCACTCAACGGCCGCAGCCGTGAACGCCCGCAGGGGCCATGGGCCCCAGGGAGGAACGTGGTTGCCTGGCTGTGGGCACCCAATGGGGCCACACGTCCCCGGCCGCCCCACATGTTGTGTGAGGCCGGCCTGGTTGACGTTGGCGGATCCTTGGGTTGTCTCTTCCAGCACGTGCACGAGGGGGGGGGTTGTTAAGCTGCAGAGCCCTCGCGTTCAGTGGTCAGGGCGGTTGGTGGGTGGCGAGCTATGATGGATGTTGGGACTGAAGCGAGGAGGATGCTGGGGCTGCCGCAAGCAGCCGCCAAGCGGTGCAGGCAGTCATGGGGGTCTGGTGGGGGGAAGGCTGTGGGGCCGGGCCATGGCCTGGTCTGAGTGCTGGTGGAGCTGCCCACGTCTGGTGCCGTAGGAGGCGAGTTGAGGCAGCAGGATGGCTGCCTTTGGGGGGGCGCCTGTTGCCGGGACTGGAAACCCGGCCCAGAAGCCCCCGGTACGCTGATGGCTGGTGGTTGTTTCCAATTGCAGGCGCGGAAGGAGGGGCACCCCTGTGCGTTGAGGGGCTGGAGAGGTCGAGTGCGGCGGTGATGGAGCAAGGGCAAAGGCTGCAGGCAACGACGCTTTGCTTCTGGGGGCTTGTGCAGGGTGCGGCGTAGAAGGAGGAACGGGATGAGTACCGGCATACGCGGCGTGAAGCCGCAGGCCGGCAGGCGGCGGCAGGTTCTGGGCCATGCCGCGCACAGCGCTCTATATTCTGGCCGCCCGATGTATTTGGTAATAGAGCTGCGTGCCCGGACGCTCTCTTCAGGCTGTTTAAGTTACAGGTCGCACAAGAGTCGCTTGCCAGCCTGGTGACCTCGCTCGCCAGCCTAGCCCAGCCACCCAAGTCACGACTTCGGTCCGGGGCCGCCGTGGGTGCCACGCTGGGTATGCCACGCACGCGGAGCCACTTGCGAAACCCTGAGCTTGGAGCTTGGGTTCAAGCCGCTTAACGGTTATGACAAGCGTCTTCTATCGATAAGGCCGCCCGTGAGGCTGCCTTGGGTGCGAGCGCGCAATCCGGCCGAGCGGTGGTAGGCTTCAAGAAAGACGTTGCCTGCGCACCTTTGCCGCTGCACCCATAATCGCTGCATACCTGCTCCGCGAACATACAGCGCTCTATATCTCAGCCGGCGCCCACACGTTGCCACACATCCCAACACATCCCAACAGAATGCTGGCCGCTAAGCTCAGTGCCTCGGGCGTGAAGCCCTTGGCTGTTCGTCAGGTCCGTTCGCGGCCCGTTCGCAGCGCTGTGACGTGCCGCGCCGTGAGCGCTGCCCCAACCCTGGCTTCAGCCCCGACCAGCGCCAACAGCAGCGGAGCTGGCCTCGTGGACTTCATTGACACGCGCAGCTGGTACCCCATCAACACGCTCACGCGGGCGACCCTGGTCGAGCTCCAGGGCATTCCTCTGCAGGCGAGTGAACGACCCTTCGCGAAACGCAAGTCGCGAGGCAGCTCCCACCTTTTCGTGCGTTGGGGGCTCACTTTTAGAGCGCAGCGCAATGCCTAGCCGTCTCAGCGCCGGCAGGGAAGAGCGACCCCGAACCACGCACGCGTAAACTTGTCGACGCCGCCCGCTGCTGCGCCGAGGCGACTTGCTGCTCGACACCGTTCCTCGCGTGTGGAGTTGGGTCTCGGGTTTCTGGCTACAAAACGCTGGCTGGACGCTCTAACCGTGTCATGGCACCCAAATGCTGGCCATCGCCCTGCAGAAGTCCACCGAGTCGGGCTTCAACCTGACCATCAGCTACGAGCCAGAGGTGGATGAGCTGGTCGTGATTGACTACGCCAAGGGGCTGCGCTTCCCGGCCGTGTTTGGGCCCGACAACAAGGTGCGGGGTGCCTGCGCCACGCACCAACTACTTCTGCTCCGGGGTTAATCGTGTGTGCAGCCCACAAGAGCTTCATTGCCACCACGGGCTTAGTGCGTTGTTAAGCCGTCCCTTACTTTTTCGTGCGTGGCCCGAACCCGCAGGTGCGCGTGGACCTGGCCAACGGTGTGCCCACGGCCGTCATTGGGCTGTCCTTCGAGGCGCTTCGCGACGTTCTGCGCGCCGACAGGTGAGCAGCCGTGGCACAGAGGGAAGGAGGGGCGGAGGCGAGGCACGGAGGAACAGCTACGGACAGCGAGGAGGCCGTCCAGCTTGCTTCACGGCCCACGTTCTGTCGTGCCCCTGACCTGTGCTCCGGGCACAAAGCTGTCCTGCAGGTGCTCAGCACCGTAGTTCGGTTTGGACATACGGAACGCCCCTGCCGAGGCGCCCTCTCCCGCCACGCTGCTGACCCTCCCTCGCGCCCCCAACCCCCTCTCCCCCGCAGCGCCAACGCCGAGCTGATCAACGGCCGCGCCGCCATGCTGGGAGTGTTCCTTGGCATCATGGGGGAGATCTCCACCGACGACATTGTGGTGAGCAGCAGGGGGCAGGCTGGCTGCAGAGGGCGCCAGCTGGAGGGTGTGGCGTTGAGGCGCTGACAGGCGGTAGCTGGCCTGGGCAACGTAAATAGCAATAGCCAGCAACCAGCTCCTTTCAGGGCCGCTGCATGCGAGCCCTGGGTTCCGCGGTGCTCCTGTGCGCTCTCGCCCTGGCCCGGCCTGGGCCTGGGCCTGGGCTGGACTCGCGCTCTCCCCTGGCCTCGACCCAGGACCGCACCTCCGCTCCCCACCGCCTTGGCTTCTTCGCCGCCTCCCCCTTCCCCCCCTTCCACCCCAGGTCCGGCAGCTGTTCACCACGGAGGGCGCCTACAACGCCATGCTGGTGGGGGCGCTGGTGCTGGCGGCCTCGGTGGCCCCGGCCGTGCTGGGCCGCGTGCCGGTGCAGGTGGGGCGGGGCGGGCTGTGCGGGGGAGGGAGGTCTGGCCGTGCGGACAGGCAAGCTGGTGGTGGAGTCGGGGCGAAAGCTGGTGCCCGGCGAATTCGTGGCGGGTCCTTCAGCCGGTAAAGCCATAGCGTTGTGGCCCGCTGCGGCCCCTTGTGGCCCGTTCTGGCCCGGTGTGGCCCGTCCAGGCCTTGGGGTTTTGCTCTTGGCTGTGGTGGGGCTGGGGCTCGACCAGCGGGCAGCTCGCCGGGGGCTGCCGCAGAGGCATCATTGTTTTAGTCCCGTCCTGCGTCTTCCGGCTTGCTCCTCCTCTCACCTGCGACGTCTCTCGCTGCCCTTCCTCAGATGGTTTTCCCCACGGAGACCAACCCGCCCTCGGAGGCCGGCGACTACCCCAACGTGTGGAACTACAACGCCGAGCGCCTCAACGGCCGCGTGGCCATGGTGCGTCGCGTCCCGGGCGTGGTGTTTGGGGGCAGAAGCGGGGCGGGGGCTGTTGCCTTCCGGCAGGGGAAGCGGCACTGACAAAGGCCGCGTGGCAAGGGCGGGGCGTGTGTGTCGCCAGGGATGGCCACTGGAGGTGCAGGCATGCACCGGGAACAGGTCGCGAGGCGACAGCCCGCGAGGAACGGGGTGGCCCGAGCTTTTCACGCGTGCTTACGCCCTGAGTCCTACCTGCCGACAGCCTCTTCCTCCGCCTGGCCCAGCTGACCGCTGCCCCCCTGCCCCCCCCCCCCCAGGTGGGCTTCCTGGGCCTCATGGTGAGCGAGATGCTGTCGGAGCGGCAGTGCGGCCTGGTCACCAAGATCATGTCGGACTGGAACGGCTGGAGCTGCTAAGCAGCTACCGCCAAGCAGCGGCGGCTGAGCAGCTACCGCTAAGCTAAGCAGCTGCAGCTGAGCAGCTACGGCTAAGCTGCTGCAGCGGACCGGCCGGGTGCTGGGGCCGCGGCGGGAGCTGCTCTCTTATGGGGGCGGCTGCCAAGCTGCTGCAGCGCGGCGGGGGCTGGTTGCCAAGTTTGGAGGTTGAGCTGAGGACCAAAGGCAGCGGCGCAGAAGGCGGAAGCCGGGGGCGGCCGGCTGTCGGGCCTGTGTAGCTGTGGCCGGCTGCGGTGATGGCGAGGCTTTTGGGTATTGGCGCCGCGGCAGGCGCTGAGGGGCAAAGCTGCTGGTTGAAGGCCTGCAGCGGCCCAGCCCTTTGCGGCGGTTGCTGAAAGGCACCTGCACGGCCGGGGGCAAGGGGGGTGAGCAGGAGGGGCTTGTACTCGATATGGCAGAGGGCGACCGGAGCCGAGAGAGAACCTGAGGAGCAGTGACCTGCGAGCTCGGTTGGCGAGTATTGTTTTGCTTCTAAGCGTTGAGTTGCGTTTACGTTATTTGGTGGTACGGTAGCAGCGGTGTTGCCGTCTTCGGCCGATTGCTTTTGCGTGGGGTTGGCTCGAGCGGTGAATTCGTGGAAGCCGACGCATTGTGTCCAGGAGTATCCAGAGAGGATAAGGACGACGAGGGCTGAGCCTGGAGGGTGGAACTGGGAGCGGGTGTGCAGACGAGAAGGAGTGGGCAGGTACGGGGCGGCGTTGCCCTCAGCGCGCTAAGTTGTGCCGTCGAGGCAATTGTGAAGATGGTGTGCAGAGTGCATAGAGCTAGAGGAGGACGCGGTGGACAGCTGTGCTTAGATGCCGGGCCTGTGTGGGCCTGTGTAGGCCTGTACACAAGGGCTGTGTCCATTTGAAGTCTGTAGTGAGAGGTGCTGGCAGCAGAACCAGGAGGCGAGAGTCCCAGTGCGAGGCATGAGTCCCTGGTGGGTAGGCGCTGGCGGGGCCGCTGGGCCGGAAGGTGTAAACGAGCGGAGCCACACTCAGCAGCGGACGTCACCCCTTGGCATATGGCGCCCTCTGCCCGTGTCGAGGAGTGCAGGGAGTCCTATGGACCGCAGCGGGGCAGCGGGGGCCTGCAACACGGCGGCCAGGACAAGCCAGACACCGGACGGGGCGGCGGACCGTGGACGTGCCCCTCGTGAGATCGTGAGTCGTGAGACGGTGAGAGGGACACCTGCAGCCGCTGCAGGAGTCCAGAGGGTGCGGATGGGCTGAGGGAACGGCAGTGCAGGTCTGCCTGGGCATGGGAGGGCCTTCATGCTGCTTTGGTGGAGCCGCGGAGAGGTGACCGCGCTGGGGTCAATGCTGGTGACAGGACGTCTGCAGGGGCTTGGGGAGCCTGAGGGAGAAGGCCAGATCGGCGAGAGGCATGCGCCCGAGCACGGCTCTCCATCTTCGCCAGCTGTCTTAGCTCTCGAGGCAGAAGACAACTGCTGCTTCTCGCCTGACTGCATATCCTGTACAGTAGAACACAGCGCGGTCGCTGCACAAGCGTCCAAAGTTAGAGCGTGAAATGCCGTGAAATGCGCCAGGGCTCGCGGTCGCAGACGAGGCGCGTACAATGAGCCAGCCAAGCGACTCTGAAGGGCAGGGAGCTGTGGCGAGGACGCCGGAGCAGAAGGTGAGGAAACCATTTGCCTCCCGGCATTCATGCTTTTCGCGCGGTGTGCGACGTCAAGCGTTCCCGCTGGACGCAGAGGAGCCTACATGCACTGAGCAAGGCGAGCGGCGTCGCGCTGTGCAGCCAAGCGCCGGCCCCCACCGGCCCCAGGGCCCTTCGCAGCCTGCTCCGCCGCCCACCTGCACCAGCACCGGCACATGGGACTGGGGCAGGAGCCGGGGCTGGGGCTGTAACGGGCCCTCTGGGTCCGCCACAAGAGCCCTTGGGCGCTGCCCCACCCGTGCCCGGGGGTAGCCAGGGGGAGGACGGGTGCTCTGTCAGGCGCCCCCCCACACAGCCACTCGACCTCAACACAGCCGACACCGCCAACCCGCCACACCTCTGCCCGGGTTCAGGGTCGGGGCCGGGGCCAGGGGAGGGGCCCGCGCATGTGCCGGGCGCTGCGGCGCCGGCGCCGCTGGGCCCCTGCGCCGGAGCGGTGGGGGCCGCCCCTCCTCCCGACCTACCCCCGCCCCCGCCCCCGGCCCAGCCCAAGCCCCCGGTTGAGCCCCGGCCGCCTGCAGCCGCCGGCCGCGGCCTCCTCCGGCGCCTGGCAGCGGACTCTGACGAGGAGGGGGGGGAGGCGGACGAGGGGCGGGGGCAAGAGCAGGGGGCTGGAGCGGGAGCGGGAGCGGAGAAGCGGCAGGAGGGCAGGCAGTGGGAGGGGGAGTGCCAGGAAGCCCCAGCGGGGTCAACGGTCGGACCGGCACAGGCCGTGCCGGCGGCGCCTCCTTCGCCTGGGCCCCCGCCTCCGGCACCCATCCCTCAGCCGCCGCCACAGCCCCAGCACCCTCCTCAGCGCTCGCCTCAGCACCCTCCTCCTCCTCTGCCGCAACTGCAGCCCCTCCCGCGGCGCCCTCTGTTGGCGCGGCTGGCAGCGGACTCAGACTCTGAGGGGGAGGGGAAGGGGGCGAGAAGAGGGGGGAACAGGGAGGGCGTGGCGAGGCAAGGCGAGGCGGGAGGCGCGACAGCGGAAGCGCGGCCGGCTGTCCCTGTCCGCACCAGCGCCGCCGCCGTCGACGCCGCCGCCCCCGCCACAGCACCTGCTGGCACCTTCCCCGCCCCCCCCTGCGCCTGCGCC
Organism: Edaphochlamys debaryana; assembly: GCA_016858145.1. NCBI lineage: Eukaryota > Viridiplantae > Chlorophyta > Chlorophyceae > Chlamydomonadales > Edaphochlamys > Edaphochlamys debaryana. The sequence continues at coordinate 243,973 of JAEHOE010000134.1, forward strand.
TTTCACACAGCCGCGCACCGCGTCCCCGGCACTGGCCCCACCGCCGCCACCGCCGCCGCCGCCGCCAGTACCGGCGCGGAGGCGCGGACGCCCGAGGCGCACCGCAGGCCCGGGGCCCGCTCGCTCCGCTCGCCCTGGGCCCACGCGGCGGGTCCTCCCCAGGCCCAGGCCCAGGCCCGGGCCCAGGCCCAGGCCCAGGGCACCCCACAGCCGGGAGCCCCCTCCCAGCCCCAAGGGACCCCGCAGCGAACGCTATCGCAGGCGCTCACGCCTTCGGCCGCCACACGCCCCACGGGGCTGACGGCGCCAGGGGTGGTTGCCGGCGGAGGGGACCCGGCGCTCCAGTCCCCGGGGCCCGCACTAGAGGCCGCAGGGCCGGGATCGGCGGCGGCGGCGGCGGCAGCACCGGGGCCTCTGCGGCTGGGGCTGGGGCTGAGGTCGCTCCACGGGGGCCCGGTGGACCCCGCCCTCGTGGCAGCCGCCGCCGCCGCCGCCGCCGCCACGGCTGCAGCCGCCGCCGGGCCCTCTTCCCGGCCCGCGGCGCCGGCTGCGGGGCCTTCCTCGGGCGGCTACGGGGCAGACGCAGGCCCAGAGGCGGGAGCGGGGGTGGGGGCGGGACCAAGTGGCGACGCAGGCACCGGGGTCGGCGGCGGCGACGGAGGCGGCGGCGGCGGTGGCGGAGCCGGTGGCAGCGGGGCGCTGCCGCTGGCGCTCCGCTGCGACGGATGGCCGGGGTCGCGGCGGCCGCCGCTGCGACTGACGGTGGGTGGGGCGCGCATCCGTCCTTGGGGTCCCGCCAGCCTGGGTCATGGGATGGAACAGTCACCCGTGTCGTCCGTGGTTTGGGGCAGCCCTCGCGTCCGCGGGGAAAAGAACGCGGCAGCGCATGCACTCCCTTGCACAGCCTTTGCTTGGTCTCATTTCTGTTGCCACCAGTACTTCCCATCCTCTCTCCTCCAAGCCGCCACCGGGGGACCCTGCCCCTAAACACACGTCCTCGCCTCGCCCTCTCCCCACATTCTGGCCCCTGCCCCCACCCCCCCTGCCCCCACACCCCCTGCCCCCACACCCCCTGCCCCCACACCCCCTGCCCCCATCGTCCCCCCCCAGGTCCCCGGCTGGGTGGCGGGGCGGCTGCGGGACTACCAGCTGGGGGGCGTGGGATTCCTTGTACGGCAGTACGGCGCGGGGCTGGGCGGTATCCTGGCAGACGACATGGGCCTGGGCAAGACGGCTCAGGTGGGGGTGGAGGGTGGAGGGGGGTGCCAGAGCGTCTGTGTTTGGGGAAGGGGGGGCTTGAGGAGCGGCAAGGAAAAGCAGTAGTATGAGAGCAGTGTGAGAGCAGTCTGAAATGATACCCCAAGGCCCGGCGGCATCGACGGATACGTCGGTTCCTTCACACCACCTTCTCACCCTCCCTAAAGGTGGCAGCGCCACCTCTTCCACACACCCCTTGCCCCCCTCCCCCTCCCCTTCTCCCGCCCCCCCTGTCAGGTGGTGGTCTTCCTCTCCGCCATCCTGGCCCGCCGCCCCTCCGACCCCCCCGCCGGCCCCCCCCACCCCCGAGTGGCGCTGGTGGCGGCCCCCGCGTCCCTTCTGTCGGCCTGGCAGCGGGAGTTCGGGGCGTGGAGCGACCTGCGGGTGAGGGGGAGGTGGGGGGGGGGGGAAAGGGGTTTAGGGCCTTGCGCCGAGATGGGCTCCGTTTGGCGACCTCTTGCCCCCACCCAGACCCCAAGCCACCGGCTTTTCCCCTTCTTCCCCACCCCTCAGGTGTCCATCTTCTCCGGCACTCAGGCGGCCCGCGAGGCGGTGTTGGCGGACGCACGGGCGGGGCGGGTGGCGGCGGTGCTGGTGGGGCAGGGGGGGGGGGGGGATTTGGACTGGGGGGGGCCAACGGGGTTGCCGGCGGTGGACGCGGATCGAGGGGGGTGTAGCGGCGAGGTCGAGGGGAGGCGACAAGGGGGGGGCGGTCAGCAAGTACTGCACGTACTGGCAGCAGACGCACCGCCCACCTCGACCCGCCTCACCCCATGCTTTCTCCTCCCCGCCAGTCCTCATACACCTCATCGCCAAAATCTATCCCACCACCCCAGGTGTCCCATGACACCCTACGGGACGCCGGGCCCCTCCTGGTGGACCCCCGCCTGGCGGCCTACGGGGGGGAGGGGGAGCGGGGGGCAGCCTCGCTGGCGGCGGCGGCGGCAGCCACATGGGATCCGCAGCCGGACACGTCGGAATCCGGATCCGGATCCGCGTCCGATGGGGAGGCCGGCGGCGGGGCCGGGGCAGGCGGCGGGGGAGCGGCGGGGGGCTCCCGCAGCCGGCGGGCGGGGCAGGGCGGGGCGGCGGCCATGGAGGTCGGGGGGGCTGGCGGGCAGGGGGGGGAGGGTCAGGAGGGGGACGAAGGGGAGGACGAGGAGGAGGGGGAGGGGGCCCGGCCGCTGTCTGCCCCCGAGGCCCGGGTGGCGGAGGCGGCCGCTGCCGGGTTCGTGCGGTGGCACGTGGCGGTGGTGGACGAGGTTCACCGCATCAAGAACACCAAGTGAGGGGGGGGCCCCGGGGGAGGAGTGGGCCTTGGGGGAAAGGGCTGGGCACGGCAGGGTGGCTTGGGGATTGGTGTCATGGTATGGTGGTGTCAGGCCCGAGGGTACTGGGGGTGGATGGAGCGGCCCCCTACAGGTATGGGGAGGGGGCAGGGTGGCGCCTGGGGTGTGGTGCGGCGCAGCGGCCGGGTGCAGACCTGCTCGCCAAGCAACCGCCCTGAGTGTCTTCCTCTCACCCACCCACCCCATCCTCTTCCCCCCTGGCCTCCCCCCTTCCCCCCCCTCCCCCCCTCCCCCCCCTGTCAGGACCACCACCTACAAGGTCGTGTCGCTGCTGCGCACGCGCCTGCGCTACGGCCTGAGCGGTGGGGGGGGGAAGGGGAGGGGGGCCCCGGGGGTGCCCCTGGCTGGCTGCGGACACGACCTCTCCCCTCCCCCCCTCCTCGACCCGCACACCCCTGCGCTGCTTCGCCTGATTCTCCTCCCCAAACTCCCTCCCCCCCCCCCCCCCAGGCACCATCATGCCCAACGCCTTCCGGGAGCTGTGGGCGCAGCTGGACTGGGCGGTGCCGGGCTGCCTGGGTGGGGGGGTGGGGAGGGAGGGGGGGGTATGCGCTTCCGCAGCTGCCCTGCGCCCCCCTGCATGCATGCACCCTAGCCGGCCAATCCTCCTGACCCCCCCTTCCATCTCGCTCCTCCCTCCCCCCCAGGCCCCCCCCGCCCCTTCGAGCGGCGCCTGGCCCTGCCCATCCGCCGGGGCATGCAGCGGGGGGCCACAGCGGAGGTCAAGGAGAGGGTGAGGGGGGGGGGAGGTGAGGGGGATTTGAGTATGGGAGCTTGAGCGGGGAGGGCTTGAGCGGGGAGGGCTGCGGGGGTAGGGGGTGGGTCAGGGGGTCGAGGGGACCGTGCCCCGCCCTCGACCGTGCCACCGCCTGCCGCCCTCGCCTGCCGCCGCCGACAAGGTCTTGGCCCGGGTCGCCGGCCGGTCCAAGCCACCTGACGCCCACGCGCCGACCCCTCAGCTCCTCACAGCCCCCACTCCCCCCCCCACTCCCCTCCCCCCCCCCCACAGTCCAAGGCTCGCCTGGACCAGCTCCACTCCCTGCTTCCCCGCCTGCTCCTGCGCCGCACCAAGGCCCTGCTGAGGGGCCCCCCGCAGCAGCAGCAGCAGCAGCAGCCAGGGGGTGCACCCGGCGGCGGGGGTCTGCCCAGCCCCCTGGCCGGCCCCCCCCTGCCGCCGCCCGCCCCCGGCGTGCTGCCCTCCAAGACAGACTATGTGGTCTTCGCGGACCTCAGCCCCGCGCAGGTGGGTGCGTGCATTAGGGTGCTGTTCAACCGCGTGTTTGCAAGTGGTGCTAACGTGGTACCAGGGCTGGGCTTGGCCTGTGTTTATGCGTGCGTTTGGCAGTTGCCAGGGGGTAAGCGGGGTAAGGGTGTCTTGAAGATGCGGGGTGTTTCATGTGCGTGTGCCACAGCAGATCCGACTGTGGCTGTCATTGCGACTAAAGTGGGCTAGCCAAAGGCAGGGGCGGATGCGTGCCCGTGCCTGCCGGTCAGCGGCGGTCGCCTGGTGACTGGGGACCTCACTCCCACCCCCCACGCAGCTGAGGGCGTACCGACGGATCATGTCTGCCCCTGACGTCATGGTCCTCCGGGAGTTCGCCAGGTGGGGGTAAAGGCAAAGGGGAGGGAGATCGGGGCGAGAAGGGGAGAGGGAAGCTGGGCAGACACGTGACACCTAGGATGAGGGGGGCGAGGGGCCACAGGTGCTTCTGTCCCTGTAACTGCGGCACAGCCCGCACTCGGCCCGCCACACCCTGGCCCCTCCCCCCGGGCAACCACTCCCCTCTCCCCCCTTTCCACGCGCCCCCAGCGGCGGGCCCCGCTCCGCCGAGTGCACCTGCGACCTGCCGGTAGAGGTGGAGGTGGTGCCCCCCGGGTCGGACGGGGAGGGCGGGGGGGCGGAGATCTGGCAGAAGCTGCCGGGGGCCGAGAGCCAGGAGCAGGAGGAGGAGGAGATCGAGTACCTGGCGGCGAGCGCGGGGGCGCACACCCCCCGGTGCAAGGTGGGAGGCAGGGGCAGGAGGGGATGGGGGTGTGTGGGGGGTGGGCTGATGGGGAGGGTCAGGGAGAGGCCTGAGGTGGGGGGGCCGAGTTGCGCAGGGGGCTGGCTGAGGGATGGAGTTCAGCGTGCTGGCTGCAACCGGCTTGGTCCCGCGTGGGCTTGAAGACGGGCAAGCTCGCAAGCCAAGCTTGGCCTAGCTTGTTCCCGCCTGGTCCCAACGAGATGGCGCACTCGATGGCTAGCGTGCTGGCTAGGCCTTTCTTGGTCCCGCCTGGGCCCGATGACACACAAGCTCGCAAGCCAGCGTGCTGGCTGGGGCTGGCTTGGTCCCGTCTGGTCCCAACGGGATGGCGCACTCGATAGCCAGCGTGCTGGCTGGGACTGGCTTGGTCCCGTCTGGGCCCGATGGATGAAGGCCAGCGTGCTGCTGCAACCGGCGTGGTTCCGCCTGGGCCTCAAGATGGGCAAGCTCGGAAGCCAGCGTGCTGGCTGGGCCAGCTGGCTTGGTCCCATCTGGGCCCGATGGAGGGATCCTTGAACAGGCCAGCGTGCTGGCTGGGACTCTCTTGGGCCCGTCTGGGCCCGATGACACACGCGCTCGCGCGAGCGGGCTGGCTGGGGCTGGCTTGGTCCCACCGGTCCTCCCGGTGCCCGTGTTGGGCCTCGTTCTGGGGACTGCACCGGGCCCCAGCGCCGTGTGTCCCTCCCCCCTCCCCCCCGGTCCCCCCCCTCCCCCCAGCTGCTGCGGGCGCTCCGCCGGGGTGTGCTGTGGCGCCAGATCCACGACTGCCCCTGCACCGACGTGTTCCACCCCATCAACAACGAAAACGGCTGCAGGTGGGTAGGACGCGGGAGGCAGGGGGGCGGGTGGATGGGCGCGACGGGAATGGTGGCACGTGGCGGTACGTTCGTGACGTTGCATGGACGGGAGAGAAGGGATTGGCAAGGAGCGGACGGGGGGCCATAGGGCTGCGTTGCGCGACGGGTGGCGGTGCTTTGGAGCGGCAAAGAGCGCCGCGCCACGCATCGCCGCGCCGCGCCCGTCGTGACTTGTCCTCCCTCCTCCCTTACCTTCCCTCCGCCCTTCGCCCCCCCCCCCCCGCCCCCCAGGCGCCACACGCCCCGAGGCTGCCGCTTCTGCCCCTACTGCCTCACGTGGCCCGTCATGTGGCACCTGAGGAAGGCAAGAGGGGGGGGGGCTCGGGGGGGGGGGGTGATCCCCTCGGGTCTGAGGGGATCCTAGTCTTGAAGGCGGATGGGCGGGATGTCTGCCATAGAGCAAGCAAGGCGCCCTTGGAGGGGCGATGACAGGACTGGATGTGTGTGGGGCACTTACGGCCCCTGGCTGCGCTGCGTCTGTCGCTGGGGCTCTCCGCCAACCGCACCGCGTGTGATTGTGATTATGACTCGTCGTCTTGGCCGAGAATATCCTGCTCCACGCTTACGTGAAGTGTATCACCACCCCGCCCCCGTCGCCCATACCCCCCTTCCCTCCCCCCCTGCCTCCAGGTGTGTCAGCACCTGGCCCTGGTGCTGCCCGACCCCGCCTTCGCAGACACAGACCCCCCACAGGCAGGGGGGGGGGTCAGGAAAGACGGGAGGGGAGACCGGAGGCAGGGGACACGGGCAGAAGGCGGCGGCGAGGTTGCAGGCTTCAGGCACCGGCAGGGGGTGGGGGCAGGGGAGACGGGGGGGGCAGGGAAACCGCAGGCAGGGAACGCGCGTGACAAGGGTCGCCCAGGAACCGCTGTGCTCACCAACCTTACCCTTGGCAGCTCTTGCCCGTCCTCAGCAGTGCCCCCCGGGCCCTTGGGCCCCCCCCCTGCCCTTCCCTCCCTCCCCTTCTCCCCAGGCAGCCCGGGACGAGGAGGCTGCTGACGTCATCCTGGGGGAGGAGCGCTGGGCGCTGGCGGGGGGCGGGCCGGGGTGAGGCACTGGGGGGGTGGGGACGCAAGGAAAGGCACACTTGACCTGAATCCGGATCTGGATCTGCGGCTGCTGCATGGCTGACAGTCCTAAAACTTCTCCGCCCGGCCCTGCATCGGGGCCTCTCATCCCGCAGGGCTGGGCCCTCCACGGGCCTCGCGGGGCCCGGCGGGGCCCGGCGCTGGCTGGCGCTGACCTCCCTGGAGCTGTCGGGGAAGCTGGCGGCGGCGGCGGCGCTGCTGGCGGCGTGGCGGGCGGCGGGGGACAAGGTGGGGAGCCGGAGTGTGTGTGTGTGTCGGGTGGGTGGATGGGCGGGGCCCCAAGCGGCATTCCCCATCACTGCACCCTCTACACCCGTCGCTCAGCTCCCACCTCCCTCTTCCTCCCTCCCCCTCCCTCCGATGGCCATTTCGCGCAAGGCCCCCCTTCCCTTCCCTTTGCTCAGAGATCGTCCCCCCCCTCCCCCCTATCCCTCCCCTACCCCCCCAGGTGCTGCTCTTCTCCTCCTCCACTCAGCTGCTGGCGCTGCTCAGAAACTTTGCGGAGCGCCAGGCGGGGCGGGGAGAGGGGGGATTAAGGGGAGGGGGGGTATGGATATGAAGTTGAATGGGGAGGGGGTGCGGGCGTGGGGGGGTGGAAGCGCGGTTGGGCGTTCAGTGGGCATACCAAAACGAGGGCGGAGAGGGGAAGGGGTTGAGCGTCTGAAGGGGGGTCTGGTGCGGAGGGGAAGGGGGGGAGCGCACTTGAGCGGTGGGTGCGCACTGCCGCCCCTGATGGACGCCTCCGTGCTGGAGTGCTCCAGCTTGTCCCTCCCTCCCCCCTTGCCTCCTCCCCCCCTGTCAGGGCTATGACTACTACCTCCTCGACCGCTCCACCCCCCCCGGGAAGAGGCAGGGGCTGGTGGACGCATTCAACACGCGGCCCTCGGCCTTCCTGTTCCTGGTGGGGGGGAAGGGGAGGGGGTGTTGGGGGTAGGGGGGAGGTGAGGTGGAGGGGGAAGGAGTGAGTCGGGGCAGCGCCCCAGGAAGACGCAACCCGTCCCTCGGACCAACGCCTCCCACCCGCCCACTAGACAAGCCCCCCCTCCACCCTCCCCCCCCCTCCCGCCCCCTCCCGCCCCTCCCCCTCCAGATCTCCACCCTCGCCGGCGGCGTGGGCCTCACCCTCACGGGCGCCTGCCGCGTGCTGCTGTTCGACCCCTCCTACAACCCCGCAAACGACCTGCAGGTTGGGGGGTGAAGGGGGGAGGGGGGAGGGGGGGGAGGGAAAGGTGGGGGCAGGGGGGAGGGGCAGGGGGGGGGGCACGAGGTGAGTGCTGAGGGTGTCACGGCGACCGAGCACGTCAAGACGCGCCAGCGGAGGCGAACCTAAACCCTACGCCTGTGGGAGAGACACGCTGTCTGGCCCTCCGAGCTCCGGAGCCTCCTCCCTCCCTTCCCCCCCACCCCCCCTCCACCCCCCTCCCTCTCAGGCCCAGGACCGCGCGTACCGCCTGGGCCAGACCCGGCACGTGACGGTGTACCGCCTGATCGCGGGGGGCACCATCGAGGAGGCCATCTACCGCCGCCAGGTGTACAAGCAGCAGCAGGTGGGGGCGGGGGGTGGGGGTGGGTGAGTGGTGGCTAAAGCGAGAGCAGGTGTGCGTGGCGGTTGGGTGGGTGTGGTGGGCTGCGGGGAAGGGGGAGGATGCTTCGGCAAGAGAGAACAATCAAGCTTCTGCGCATGCGGATCCCCCACCCGCCACTCAGCCATACTCCTGTGCTACCCCCCTCCCCCCCACCCCCCAAAGGCGGGTCGGGCCATCTCAGGCCACGAGGAGGCCCGGTACTTCAAGGGCGTGCAGGTGGGGGTGGGGGTGGATGTGGGGTGGGGGATGGGGGGAGTTGGAGGGCTGTGGGCGAATGGGGGGGAAAACGTTAGACGTTTTGGAGTTGGGGAAGTATCATTCGACAAATTGCAGGGCAAGTTGGGGGAGAGGGACCGTAGAGGAGGAGCAAGAAGTTTGTGGGCGGTTCCGAACAGCCAGGAGTCGGACGTCTCTCTCCCGCACGCTAGGCTGCCGGCCGCCGCCTCCCCCTTTCCCCCACATGGGCCCCTCTTACCCTAACACCCTTGTCCCTCCCTCAACTGTCAGGGCCTCAAGGGCCAGCAGGGGGAGCTCTGGGGCCTGGGCAACCTCCTGATCCAGCCGCCGGATCCAGATCCAGATCCAGATCCGGTGGATCCAGCAGCGAAGGCCAAAGGCGCGCCCTCGAGGCGGCGCAAGAAGCGAGCCGAAGCGGCAGGGGCGGCGGCGGCGGGGGCAGGGGCAGCGGCAGGGGCAGCGGGGGAAGAGCCGCCTGCGGCGGAGGAGGCGGCCCGGCCGGGACCCAACCCTGACGCGGCGTCCGCGGGCCCTGGTGCCTCCTCCACGGCTGCCCCTGCCGCTGCCCCTGCCGCTGGGGCTGGGGCTGCCCCCGCCGGGCCCGCAAGCGCTGCGGCTGCCCCTGCTGCCGCTTGTGCCGCCGCAGGGGCCGTAGAGGCCCCGAGCTCTGCTGCCGGTGGCGGAGGCGGTGGCGGGGGAAGCGCAGCCACCGTTGCCGCCCCGGCCACGAAGCCCCTTAAGGGCACAGCCGCCAGCCCTCCCAATGCTGCCGCGGGCGCGGGGGCCGGCCCATCGGGGCCCGAGGGGGGCAGCGACGGCGACGAAACGGAGGAGCCGGAGCCGGAGGGGGACGCACAGGCGGCAGCCGCAACAGCGGGGCAGGAGGGGGCCTCGGCTGCCCCGGGGCAGGGGGGGGCTGGGGGGGCTGTCCCAATGGAACAGACCGAGGATCCCAGCGCTTCGGAGGGAGAGGAAGCGGAGGAAGAGGAGGACGACGAGGAGGAGGAGGAGGAGGAGGAGGACGGGCCAGGCGGCGGCGGCAGAGGTGGTGGCGGCGGTGCGTCCAGGCTCCCGGGCGCACCACCCCCCCTGGCCGCCCTCCGCATTGAGACCCTGGACCCCGCCTGGCTGGAGGGGGCGGCGAAGGCGAAGGCGGGGCCGGGAGGGGAGGCGGGGGGGGACCTGGAGCGGGGGCTGCTGGCGGCCTGGGGCGGGGCCGGCGGCGGCGGCAGGGGCGGCAACGGCGGGGCCAGGGCCGGCGGCAGGGGCCGGCGGCCGCCGCCGGCCAAGCGCCGCCGCATGAGCGCAGGGGCAGGCGCGGAGGCGGCGGGTGGGGGGGAAGCAGGGGCCGAGGCATCGGCGGAAGACGGTGGGGGGATGCTGGGGGCCGAGATTGAGGCCCTGGCGATACAGCTCGCGGCGGAGGCGACGGCAGCGGAGCGACGGCGGCGGGAACACCAAGGGGATCAGGCGGCAGCGCCGGAGGCTACGGGGGCGGAGCACACTGCGGCGGGAGTGGGTGGGCCAGCAGCGGAGGGCGCCGGGGCTGCTGGGGCCGGCAACGCAGAGCCCATGGATCTGGACGGGGCCCCAGCGGCGGCCGCCGAGGCTCGGCTGTCAGGGGCGGCGGCGGTGAGTTCCGGCCCGCCCCCTGCCGCCGCCCACGAGTCCACAGCCCAAGACCAGGCCCCATCGCCGCCTCCCCCAGCTCCCGCTGTTATTGCAGCTGCCCCAGCCCCAGCCCCGCCCTCAGCCCCGGCCCAGGCCCCGCAGCCGCATGCGCCGGACAGCTCCATGCCCCCCCACCACCCCGAGGCCGGCCCCGCCCCCGAGCCTGGCCCCGACCCTGGCCGGGCCAGTGCCCCCTCCTCCCCTTCCCCCTCCCCCTCCTCGTCCTCGTCCCCCTCATCATCGTCTTCATCGTCTTCCGATGACGACGACGAGGGCGGGGGCGCAGGGGCGGCCGCGGGCGGGGATGAGGCGCGGGTGGTCCGAGACCTTCAGGCGGGGGGCATCCTGCGGTGAGGCCTGAGGGGTGGGGAGTCCAGGGGGGGGCATCCTGCGGTGAGGCCTAGGGGATTTAGTCGCGGGAGGGTCCCTGGGTCCTGGTCCGGACCGCATGTGGGGGTGGTGCACACGGCGTTCCCGTCTGCCCGCTAAGCTCCTGCGCCCCGCCCCCCTCGCCCCCCCCCTAGGCGGGTGGTATGGCATGACGCGCTGCTGCGGAGGGGCGCGGAGACGCAGGTGGGTGCCGGGGGCGAGGGGCCTGGGGGGGAAGGGGCCGGCGCTCCTAAGCCAAGGGGCGACAACGTGGGAAGCGACGCCTAGGGTCGGGGACCGGTAGGCGTGCGGCGGGAACAGATGCTCAGACGCACGTGTGCAGACGCTGGGGGGGAGCTCTAAGCACGGAAGGAGAAACCCAAGCTCGGGTCCCTGGTCTTTACCATTGCGGCGGGGCGCGGGCACAAGCGACGCGAAGCTCCCCCTTCGCGCTTCGCTTTACCGCATGGACTCCTTCTTCGTGTGTGCTGCGCGCAGATGCTGCCCGGGGCGTTCGACATGGACGGGGACGAGGACGGGGAGGAGGAGCTCGACGTCAAGGCCGGGCATTGGCCGGCCATCAATGCGGAGCCGGCGGGGGAGGTCCCGGAGGAGGAGGAGCCGGGGTATGGGGCGGCGCTGGCGGAGCCGGAGGCAGCGGCAGCCGGGGCGGCGGGCCAGCAGCTGGAGGGGGAGGCGGAGGCAGAGGCAGAGCCCGGGGGCCCGGAGCCGACTGCGGCCGGTGGCAGCCAACCGACACCGCCGCCGCCAATCCCGGCGTTGGCCTCAGCGCCAGCTCCGGACCCGCCGCAACAGCCACAGCCACAGGAGCAGCCACAGCCGCGGGAGCAGGGGCGCGGCGGCGAGCTGGGCGCCGTGGGGGCCGGCGGCCGGGGCGTGTGCTGGACGGCCGACATGGGGGGACTGGGGGGACTGGGGGGTCTGGACCTGTGGCTGGGGAGCGGGGGGTCGCAGGGGGGCAGCCCGGACCGGGGTGAAGCGGTGGCGGGGGAAGGTGCGGGCGAGGGGCTAGCAGCGACGCCGGCGGCGGCAGGGGCGGCGGCGGCGGCCGAGCCTGGCGGCGGCGCGGCGGCGGCCACACCTGTGGTGCTGGCGCGGCGGTGGCTGGCGGTCGCTGGCGCGGCCACTGGCGGGAGCCAGGAGGGCGCCGCCGCCGCCGCCGCTGGGCCTGATGCCGCTGCCGCTGCCGCTGCCGCTGCCGCTGCCGCTGCCGCTGCCGCTGCCGCTGCCGCTGCCGCTGGCCCTGGGCCCTCGGCGGCCTTGGCTATGGCCGCCGCCGCTGCTTCAGCGGGAGTGGGGCCCTCCACAGCAGCCGCTGGCGTGGGCTCTGCGGCCAGAGCCGCGGCTGCCCCGGCCCCTGTTGGCGCCGACGGGGGCCCTGGCGGCACCGGCGGTTCAGCCGCCGCCGGCCCCGCTGCCGCCGCCGCCGCTCCCGACCCCAGTGGCTCGCCTGCGGGGAGCCGCCCCCGGGACCAGGCACCCCGCCGCAAAGCCCCCTCCACCGCTCCCGCTGGTCCCAGTCTCCAGACACCTCCTCCACCCACGCCCACCCCAGCCCCCGACCCCGCCCCAGCCCCCGCCCCAGCCCCCGCCCCAGCCCCGGCCCCGCGCCCTCCCCCCTCCGCCGCCTCCGACGAGCTGTGCGGCATGCCCGAGGGCCTCACGCCCTTCCTGGACCCGGCCGGGCCCTGCCTGCTGGTCAGCCTGCAGCCGCTGGCGCCCCTGCGCCCCCTGGCCACCCGGGGCCGCGGCCGGGGGGCGGCGCGGGAGGCCTACCTGCCGCCCTGGGCCGACCCCGTCAAGCAGGAGCTGGCGGGGACGCGGGGGAGGGGCGCGGGGGCGGCAGAGGGAGGGGAGGCGGCCGGCGACAGGAAGCGGCCGAGGCGGGAGGGCGCCGGGCGGCGGCGCGGCGCGGGGCGGGGCGGGGCGGCGGCGGTGGAGTGGGGCGGCCGCAGGGGCGTCAAGCGGGAGCGGGGGCGGAGCGGGGAGAGCTCAGAGGAGGGCGAGGGGGGTGAGGGAGGGGCGCAAGCGGAGGTGATTGACTTGCTCAACAGCAGCAGCAGCGGCAGCGAGGAGGGGGAGGGGGCGGGGGCCGACAGCGTCGAGGACTACGTTCAGCTGGTGGAGGACGAGGGGAGCGAGGAGGGGAGCGAGGAGGAGGAGGATGACGTGGTGATGCTCGACGACTCGGACGTCGCAGCGGGCGGGGAGGGAGATGACGAGGGGGGAGTGGAGGAGGAGGAGGAGGAGGAGGGTCTGTCTCTGGAGGACAGCGAGTCGGGGGAGGACGAGGAGGAGGAGGTGTGGCGTGGGGGCCGGGGCGGCAGGGGGCGCGGGCGGGGCAGGGGCGGGGGCGGGCGCCGCTTCGGTGGCGGCGGCGGCGGGGGGTGGGGCGAGGGCGGCGACGACGGCGATGCGGGGCGGCAGGCGATGCGGGCGGCGCGGGAGCTGGGGCTGGACCGGGAGCCGCGGAGGCGCCGGGCGAGGGGGTGGTGAGGAGGGGGGTCGACGCAACGTGCAGCTAGTTGGCACGGAGGGTGGTGGTGCTGGAGGCGGCACTACGGGGGTCGTGAGAGGGGCTGCGTGAGGGACAACGGGGCGAGGAGCCGGGCGAGAGGTACGCTGCCGTTCGGGGGTTGTGAGAAGGGAAGGGCGCTGCAGGTGTGCAGGTGCACTAAATGTACCGGTAACCCTGTGACGTGGACATTGCCGGGGCCGCATGCCCGCTTCGGCCTGCGCCCTTCCCTGCCGCCGCGCCGACGGGTCTGGACTACTGGGGTGAGAGTTAGGAGGACCGAGGCTGTACTTGGCCGACTGCTGTCCGCACGGTTACGTTGGCACCAAACGGCACATGCACCAGCTGCAGGGAGTATCGATCTAGGGCTGCGTCTCGAAGATTATCGGCGGGTCAGGTCAGGGGGAACGGGGGAGCTGAGGGGCATCGTGCTGAGGACTACGGAGCTTCCCGGTGCGGCCGTGGACCGCGAGGGCGCACGGCAGCGGTCCTTTCATGTTCAGCCCGCAGCTTCCGTGCCTCTGCCCCACCCATCGCCACTTCCTTCAAAGTAGAGGGTCGGTAGCAGCCCAGTGCGCAGTTTTGCAAGCCGTCGTGACCATCACGAAGCCCTCGTGTGGCCGCGAGCGAGCGCAATTTAGGATACCACCTCGCTGACAAGACGAACTAGGCCCTTTCACATCGGGGGAGGGCGGAGTCTTCTCGGTTGGGCCCAATGCTGGTTACACTGTAGGGGGCGGTTGACGACATCCCTGACCCGCCCGCGCTTTCCAGACGACGCAAGGCCCCGCCGAACTATTCCCTGTATTTGCTCCCTTACAATTGCTGATGCTATTACAATGTGCTCCTCAGCGTAGTGGGGCCGACGTGCGAGCAGAGCTACCCTGTCGCAACGCCCAGTTACCACGGGCACAGCAGCAACGCGTTGTAACGTAGACAATTAAGCTCAACGCTACTCGTTGTTAGACACGCCGCAGCGGTTTAGCACCGCTCGGCAAGATGGAGGTCTGCACCGAGCGTGGTGCTCTACCATCAAATTCAACAGTTATATGCTCCACGTCCGAAGCACGTTATGCGCAGCTGGACGGCGAGGAGGAGCACACCAACGGGAAGGGCGGGGCCGATTCCGGTGCTGGAGGCCCTGTCAAGCCGCGGAAGCGGAATCCGCCGTGGCTAAAGCAGGAGGAACTGTCGCTGGTTCGGCTACACGCTATCCACGGGAATTCTTGGCGTGCTATTTCGGCCGCGTGGCAGGACGCTCCCGTTGGCGTCGTCCGGAACCCCACCGAGCTCAAGGTGTGCATACAGGGACACAAAATAACAGTTCGGGGTGGCGGGGTCAAGGGGGGGGTCAAGGTGTATTGTGCCAAACCCTCAACTGAACGGGCCAGTGTTCGACTTTGCAAGCTGGGGCGTGGACGCAGCAGCCCAGCCCGCTAGCCGGGTATCGCTGAGGGCACTCTGAATTCGTGCTCGCGCTTGAGGGTCCTTGGCGCGCAGCGCTGATAGGTCGTGGATTGCGCTCCTGGGTACCTCCTGCGACAAGCATTTTTCACCGGTCACCTCCATAGGCATTACTGTGCTCAGTCTGGCGCTTCGGTGGTGGACCGGCGCTGGCCCTGTCGGCCTGCTCCAACGTGTGCCTGTTACCCGTTACGTGGCGAACCGCCACTCAGTACTGACCCTCATGGGCCGCCCCCCCGTCCCCCTGCTGCGCCCCACACAGAACATCTTCTTCTCGACCGCACGGTGCGTGGGCGGAGATGGGTGGTTAGTGGACCGTTTTCGAAGGCCAAAAGTCGTACTTTTGCCGTACATCGCCGGCCAACAGGGCCGGCGGGGGGCCGGGGGGCGGGGGGACGGGGGCGGCCAGCCGGGTTCGTGCCGCCGACACCCCCGCGACCTGCCGCGGCACGCGACCAAAAGCCACATACTGCGCAGTTTCTGACTATCCATCGGGACCAACAGCACAACAAGGCGACGTTGGCCTAGCAACCAACGAGGGACAGCCCAGGTCGGTCGTCGGGCATTTCGGCAGAATCGCGCGCATGCGCAAGCCTACAGCCGGGGGGGGGGGAAACGGGTTCGTGCCGCCGACCCCGCACGCCGGCACGCGACGCAGCCCGCGAGCTCAGCGACCCGCAGCCACAGCAAGCCACAACAACTCGCCCGCAGCACGTCAGCGCGATGCCTCGACATCGCAGCGCAGCGCATCTCGCACACGCAGTGCTTGCAGCCGCACTGGGTCTTGCAGCCGTACTGACAGCCCTATCTCCCTGAACTGGGGGCGGCAATCCCATGGCTAACTGGGCGGAAGCGGATACTGCGAAGGCGGGCCTGCAGTAGTGCGGCTTCTGTCTGCGGAGGCCTGTGGGGCCCAACCCTGCCCCTTGACGCACAGCGCGCTCACACACACACACCGCCACGCCATCCCCGCGTGTCTGCAGGACTGGGTCGGCGAGGGGCCAGCGCCACTTCCTGCGGGCCTACGTCAATAAACTCAAGGTGAGCCGGGGGGGACTCAGGGCCGGCCGCGTTTTGTGGAGGGGAGTGGTCTCATGGTCTCAGTGAGCGCCAACGGTGTACAGGGGGGGGGGGGGCGTGAGGTGGACGCGAGCGGTACTGGCCCCAAGTTAAGCCGCGTACAGCGCAGTTCCTGCCAGCCGATCGCTTGCTGGCATGACCGCTGACGCTCTCGCTTGTGCGGTACGTCACACCGTACGACAGGGCCGGTACGACGACGCTGAGCTGAGGGCACGCGTCGCCGCCCATGTGCTTGGGAGCAACCCGAGCCCGGACGCCAACTCACCGGAGAGCGAGGGCCGCGGCGGCAGCCGGCAGCCGAGCACCAGACAGGCCGGCGCCGCCAAGCCCGCCGCCGCCACGGACCTCGGGGGCGCAGCGCGCGGCGCCGGCGCGGCCGCGGAGGCTGGAGCTGGCGGCCAGCAGGGTGCGGAGGTCGGAAGGGACGGAGGCGCGGGGGCCCGGGACGTTGACATGCGGCCCTCTGGCAGCGACCGCGGGGATGGCAGCGGCAGCGGCAGTGAGGGCGAGACCAGCGGGGACGGCGACAGCGACGGCGATGAGGACTGGCGGGTGCCCGGGCGGCGGCGGCGGACCCCGGCGGCGAAGCGTGGCAGGCCCGCGGCGGCAGCGGCTGGTACGGGTTCAGCCGCCGCCGCAGCGGCGGCTGGCAGGGCAGCGCAGTGCGAGAGCAAGGTCAAAGCGGAGCTTTCCGGGCCAGGGCCGGCGGGCTCTGCGTCAGAGGCCGGTGCGGGCTACGGCGGCATGGGGGCCGCTGGGGCGGGCCGGGGCGCGGGGTCGGGGGCCAGTGGCGGAGACACGCACCATCACTCGCCCCTGCTGGGGAGCGCCGGGCTCGAGGAGGCGACGCAGCCGCAGGCGCTGCGGCCGCTCGTGGTCGGGCCGCCGGCGTGGGGAGGGATGGCCGTGACGTTCACGGGGACGAGCTCCTTCGGCGCCGATCCCAGTGAGCGACTGGGCATGGGGCGGATCGGAAAGGGCAGGATGAATTGGATAGGTAGGGCTGTCGGGTAGAACGTGGTAGGATGGGTAGACATGCAAACTGGGTGGCGTGCGCGTCTTCCGTCGGAGGGCTGTCGAGGCAATGCCTGACGGCGGTGGGGCGTGCAGCTGGGGCTGGGGCGTGGGCTGCAGACTCGCTCACGCCGCGCTTCGCACACCCCTCCGCACCCCGGTCGTGTCTGCATGCTCCGCAGGCCCGTTTGCGGGGGCCCGGCGGCGCAGCGACAGCCTCCAAGAGACGCCCCTGGCACCCGCGTCGCTGCAATCCGCCGGCGGCGCACACGGCGGCTCTGCGTCGCCGCGGCCCTCCACGCTCCGCGACCACCCCAGCAGCGATGGGAGCTTTCTGTCCACCAACCCCAGTGCTGGGGGCACGGGTCCTGGCCTCGGCTTTGGCGGCCACACCTTTGCCGGCTCCGGCCCCTGGGGTCACGCGGCCCTGGGCCCCAGCCAGTCCCTGGACGCAGCGACCTTCCTGTCCCGCCACCAGCCCCACAGCTCGGAACCCATCCACCCCTACCGGCGCACGCTCTCAGCGCACCCGGCTGCCCCTGCCCACTACGACCCGTCGCCCCAGCAGACGCCGCTGTCGGCTTCGGCCTCCGTCGCCTTCGGGCGTCCCCTCAGCCGCTTCCCGCCGTCATCAGCGACGGCCGGTGATCCCTCCGGCAGCGTCAGCGGTTTCGGTTTTGGGCCCGGCAATGAGAACAACGCCGCCTTGGACCTGGGCCCAGTCGGGCCCGCGCAGGACCCGATCCTGTCCGACCCAGATGGCTTCGCCGCGCTCGACGCCTGGCTGGCGAAGGTCGAGGACGCCGCCGGCATTGCGATGGCGGCACTGGGCGAGCCGCCGCGGGATTGGGCCGGGCCTGGGCCTGGCGTGGGCCCGCCCGAGCCGCCAGGCGGCGCGCAGCCGGGGGCCCAGGCGCTGGGCCTGCCACCCCGCCCCTCTGAGCTGCTGGACCCGGGGCGGGCCCAGGGGCTGCAGGGCCGCGGCCCCGTCTCGGCGCCCTCCTCCGACCATCTGCCTTGCTCGGGCAGCCCCGGGGATCCCTGGGCGCCGGTGCAGGGGCGCTGGAGCGGCGGCGACCACGCCATGCTCGACGTCGAGACCATCTTCGCAACCGGTGAGCCTCAGGGAACTGGTTGATAAGAAACCGCTTTCCGGTGGCTGCAAGTCTCTATAGGCATCAGGTTCCCGCCTGCCCGCCAGGCTAATGCTCTCGTGCCGTACCACAAAACCCGGCCTTTCTGCCCTTCGCAGGTCGCCAGTCCTATGCCGCCGCCGGCGCCCGAGACAGCGCTCCGGGGCCCACAGGCGCCACGCGGCTGGGCCCGTCGGGGCCCGTCCCGCACAGGATTGGGCCCGACCTGGAAGGCTTCGCCACCAACGACGGCCGTACAGGCCCCGCCGGCGGCGGCGACATCTTCGGCCGTACCAGCGGTGCGCTCGACGGGTCACCGGGCACGGGCATGGCGGCCGGCGCGGGCTCCTCGTCTCAGGCGAGAGCCGGTGGGGTCTGCTGGAGCGGCGCGCCGCGAGTCCGGCTGCCGCTGGACGGTCGCCGCAGCCTCCCCGGCTCCTTCCTCTACAGCCTCGACGGCGGCAGCCACTCCCTGTGCGGAGGCGCGGGCACGTCAGCGGGCATCGGGGGCCCCGCCTCCGGCTTTGGCCAGGAGCAGGGCCCGCGGGGCGGCGGCCGCGGGGCCGCGCCCGAGCTCATGGCCATCTCTGAGACCGGCACGCTGCGCGACCCGGGCGGCGGCCTGCCCCACGCCAGGTCCGCCCAGGCCCTGCATGGGTCCCTGCATGGGGCTCTGCCCGCCTCGCACCCCGACCGCAGCTTCACGGGCAGTGGCGGCCGGGTCAGTGCGGCTGGGCTCCGGAGCGCAAGCTTTGGGCCCAGCTCCGGACCGCACGGCACGTCCGCATGGCACCCGAGCCTGGCCTCCGGCGCAGCGTCCTTCAGCCACTCCCAAGGCCCAGCCCAGGCCCAGGCCCAGCACCAGGCCCAGGCCCAGGCCCAGGGCTACCAGCAGCACCCCGGCCACCGCCACAGCTGCCCTGGCGGGGGGATGCGGGCCGACGGCGCGGGCTTCGGCGCCGCTTCCCTCCTGCCCTACACTGCCGGCTGCTACCGCAGCGGCGACGGAGGTGGCCTGCCGCCCTTCCGCTTCAGCCTGGGCCTTCCCTCGCTGCACTCCGGCGCCAACAGCTTCAGCGGCGTGGGCGGCAGCGCGGGCGCCGGCGGCTCGCGGCCGGCGGTGGAGCCGGGGCTGGTGACTCTGGGCCTGGCCGACTGTGACCGCGAGCTGTTGGACTGCCTGCGGCACTGAGGCGACGTCAGAAGACGAACCGGCGCAGGGGCGGGGTGGCAGAGCGCGTGGGGCGGCCCCGTGAGCGGGAGAGCGCAGGCAGGAGCCTGGGTGGGCCAAGGTGGGGGCAGGGGGGAGGTGGCCGTTGTGTGGTCAGTCGAGGTTGTGTTTGAGGCCGATGTGCTGGCGCGCTCAAGTGTGTAGGTGAGCTGAGATGGTTGGTAGGGGTAGCGGCATGAGCAAGCCGAGGTGCGGTGCGCCTGGGGGTGCTAAGGATCAGGGGGCAGGCGCCGGGGTACGCGGGTGCAGATAGGATTCTTTGTAGCCCGGAACAGGGAACCCTTGAAGGCGTTGAAACTCGCCGTCAACCGCCCATCGAAGGCGGGAGGGGGGCCATAATGCGCAAAGGTTGGCCGAGTAAATACGTGGAACAGAGATACAAGCCTTGGAGAACGGGCGTTCTATACACTGCGTTTGGGGGGTGCATGCATACCGTGTGGAGCCTTGCCCGGAGCGGCAGTGACTGCCGGCACATGCACCCGGGTGCCTTCTGTCCTCTTGTCGCGCCCTAAGCTTTCCTGCCAACCTTTGGCGGGGAAGCGTCAGTACAGGCGTGGATTCGCCGGGCTTCTTGTATTTGTTATTGTCTTCGTTGTGCAACATGAGTTGACTCTTTTCCTGCCTTCGGGCAGCCACCCTTGTCAGTCATAACTTATACGTAGGAAGTAGGCGACCGTGTGTCACAGGGATTGCAAGAGGGGGCGTGTGGGGTATACCTTGAGAGCCCGCCGAAAGTGGCGCGGGCGCGCATATGGCCTAGAGAAACCCGGGGCCCCGGTGCAGCGTGCCGCTGCCTCGCCACGTCCGTTACACGGTTCGTGAGCGGAGGCCGGGAGCCTGAGGGCTGTTGTTCAGGAACTACTGCGCTCTGTTCTCTACATTGTCATTGCGTTGTTGAAAGGGGGTCCCGCCCGCGTTGGGGCCTGGGCTTACTGAAGATTACTTATCATGGGGCGTACCGGAGTGGGTAGATGGCCCGGCGCCCGGCGGTGCACTGTTCGTCAGTCCTCCGGGTCGTGTCCGTCGACTGAGGGACAGGCTCCGCCACAGGGGTTCAACAAGTTCAACGACTCTTTTGGTAGGGAGGCTTGGGGACCTTTTCGCCTGGCTGTTGCGCGCCCCTCACGTAATGTGCCTGTCGGGAGGCGCTGTGCACACCGCCAGTTGTTCACGTGCGGCACTGCTAGGGGTGGTACCGACATGGGGCTCTGTGGGGATGGAAAGGGAATAGAGCGAGAGGACAGGCCTAGGTCCAGATGGGATACCTTCAACGTTTTAGATAGGTGCCGGAGGATGGGATTCGGTTGGCAGGCGTGGAGGGCAAGAGAAGCAACAGGGCGCAATCTATCCAAGCAGTATGACTGGTGAAGCGAAAGGTGGCGGTGGGCGCTGGTGTGACGGGCGTCACGTGCAGCGTGTGGGTGTCACACGCAATTATAGCTGGGCGCTTCATGTGCTGGGCGGCTCCTGCTGGGCTACCCTGCAAGGGGTCACGGCAGGCTCTCGAGCTGAAAGATCAGGCTACAGCGCACAACCCCGTGTGCTGAACAGCTTCCTCTGGGCAGAAGAGCACGACCCTTTCAGCTGCCCCGGGCTGCACGGCTTCCTCGCTAGAGCCTACCAGTCTCTTGTGGCGGGACGCCGGACAGACAACCCACGCCACATCCACGTCGCCAAACCTGGTGGACGGCGAGGAGGAGCAAGCCAACGGGAAGAGTCAAGAGCGGCGCCAATGGCCCAATGCTGGTGCCGGAGGCGTTCGTTAACACACCCACCCGATCCCCACCTACCACCTGCCCTGACCTATCAACCCATCAATCTCAACGTTGGCCGATGCCGTGCCAAGGGACTGAAATGGGTTAGGTCAGCAAGTGTTGCGTGTCAACCTATCACCTTCAACCAAGCCCATCCAACCCTCACTGCGCAGTAGTAGGAGTTGTCCCTGGTTCGGCTACACGCTATCCACGGCAATTCTTGGCGCGCTGATTTAGCCGCGTGGCACGACGCTCCCGTTGGCGTCGTCAGGCGCCCCACTGAGCTGATGGTGTGCATACAGTGACACCGAGCAACAGTCGAGGGTAGCAAGGATCAAGGAGGGCACGGTGTCTTGTGCCACACCGTCGGATCTGAACGGGCCGGTTCTCTGACTTGCAGCCGGGGCCACGCAGCAGCCCATTCACCAAGCCTCCAGAGATCTGCAGACTCTGTATGCTGGAGCTCTTGGGATGGCGCCCCACAGGCATGACACGTCCTTGCAAGTCCAGCCGCCACAGCGCACATTCACCAAACATCCAACAGGTCTGCAGACCCTGCGTACTGGAGCTCTTGGGTTGGCAAGCCGCAGACATCACAAGGCCGAAACCCAACCAGGCTCCGCAGTCCGCATCGCAGGTCGACTTCCACGCCGCCCCGCGCCCCATCCTGCAAACTGTCCCTTTACCCACACCTGCCACACCCCGAATTCCCCCTCCCCTCCCCCAAGCTGCCAAGTGCCAACCCACCCAACCCAGCGCTAGCTTCGTCACGACCGGGTCGCTTCTGTGCTCGAGACAAACTCACGAGCAGCCGCATTCCGACATGCCATCCTACGCTAGTTCCCATCGCAAGACCACCCATGGCCAGAGCCCCTCACTACAAGCCAACGGGCACCTTCCGCCTGGCTCGCCCTCAGTGCACGCTCGATGGCCGCAACGCAGCGCAAACCACGCCTCATTGTCGGCTCGGCCACAACGCCCACACCGCCGCCGTTGTCATCCTACTCACACGCTGAGGCGTGCATTAACCTGTGGGGCCCATGGCGGAGCGGCCGGGGGATGACGCCCCATGGGGCACGCCGGCCTGCACCCCACCTTGCCACTCCGCCCCACGACAGCCCGGTGGCCCAGTCCATGCACTCGCGGGCGGCCGCCGGCCCAGGGCCCCCCCCTGCGGCCCCCCACTCCCCCGCGCTGTCCGCGGCCTTCCGTGGCCACAGCCGGGCTCGTGGGGGCACACCGGCCCCGCACGCAGCCCCTCCACGCTCCAGCCTCGCCCTGGCACGGCACCAGCACCGGCACCAGTCCCCGAGCCCGCCCCTCCTCGCCCAGGAAACGACAGAGGGCCCAGGGCCCACAGGGCGCCCGCGAGGCCGCTCAGTGGTGGATGGGCGCGAGCGGGGGCGCCTTGGTGGCCGCGAGGTCCAGCTGCGCGTCAGCCTCCTCGTCCACCTCCCCCACCACGGCCCTGCGGGGAGGTGCCAGGGCGCATGGACCAAGGGGGGGGTCAGCGGGCATGCACAGGGAGCGGGGGCCCCGCAGGCCTGCCCTGCCCTGCCCTGGCCGCACCGACTGCCACTGGTGCCCCGCAATGACCGTACCGCCTCCCCGGTCGGCCCTGGCCGCAGACAGCACCCCTCGGATGGGCCCGTGGGTGCGGTCATGCGTTGTCGGACAGGGTATCCAGACACCCCGGCCTCCCGACAGTGCCCAGCCCAGGCCCCACTCGAGCCTCCGCCCCAGCCCTCCGCCCCAGCCCCACTCACACATTGTCGCCTCGGATGCAGTATATCCCGGGGTTCTGGATGACCTGGACCCCGGACTGCGGGTGGGAGCCAAGCAGGGCGGGGCAATTAGGCGGGCACAGCGGCGGGGCTCTGCTTAGGGTCGTCGCTGTCTCTGCTGTAGCTCATGAGAGGGCTGACCACGGTTGCAAGACCCTAACCCTGACGTTGCGACGCGAACCCCGGGCCATACTGCCGCTGTACTCTGGGGCCCCCCCCTCGCCTGCTACGCACAGAACCCAGCTCACGGGCCCTTGACAGCCTCGCCCTAGGCCCCTGTAGCACGCGCACCCGACACCGCCATAACCCATCGCCACGCGCCCCCACCTTGGTCGAGTATACCCGCTCCTGGCACTCCTGCAGCAGAAGGTTGGTCGTCTGATCGTAGCCGCGGAGCAGGCCCTGGGGTGTGCGGCGGGAATTGGGCGTGACAGGTTGCCTTGCGTGGCGGGAGTGGCGGCGTGTGGGCGCTGGAGCTGCCCTGAGTTAGAGGCCTGGGATCTTGCTAGTGCAGGTAGGGCGCCTGGGACAAGCCTGGCCCGGCGAGACCTTCCCGCGCTGAGGTAGGGCTCCTGGGTGTTGGGCGGGACACCCCTTGCCGAGGGGCCCGCCCCGCGAAGCTTCGGGCCCCTCTGCACGCTTCAATGCCTTCTCACCACGTAGTGTTTCCCGTCGCTCGTGATCACAGAGATTTGAGCTGCGGGGCAAGCACGTAGGCTTGTCGGCGAGGCTCCTGAAAGAGCATGCGCCAGGATACGAGCCCATACTCACTGCCCACGAGGGAGGCGAAGCCAGTCTCAAGAGACATGGTTCAACGGCACTCGTGAACCACCGGTAAGGCGTCCGCGAGCTCTGCCGACCGAACGCGCGCCTCAGCAAGGCTCAGGCGTGCAAGGGCTGCCAGGTGCAACTGTGCAGTAGGCGCCTGGCTAACGTTGGCAAGCTAATACTGACTAGGGGCGTCGCTTTGCGCACACCAAGCCCGTCGCGAGCAATCTGCCGCTAAGGTGAAGGACGGATTGTTCCGTGTGCAACGTGAATGTGCGCAGATCTAGGGTAGCGTCCGGTTGCAGGTGGTCGCAAGACGCGGGGACAAGGCGCAGTTTTGATGCGGCCGCTGCATGCGCCAGCCCGCCAAGCAGCCGTGGTCCCGAAGCACAACGACAGCATAGTCACTCCTCACACCACAACAAGCAAAGTCCGTCTGACGCTGACCTAAAGAAGCCTCACCGGAGTCCACCAGCCGCTCGTGTCGGAGCCTTGACCATGGCCGCGCTTCAAGCTTCGTCTGCCCGCGGCATTGCGTCCGCTGTCGGAGCCTCTCGACGCATTGCGCCGATGGCCCCTCGTGTGGCTGTGCAGCTGCGGGTCGGCTCATCTCCGGTTCCATCGCGGGCCGTCTCGCAGCTCACCCCCGCTCGCCGGTGCACGGCTGCGGCCGGAAAGGTGAGCCGACCCCAATTGCCGACCGCTGGTCGATCGTCGTTGCTCCGCCCAGCCGCCGCGTGACTGAGGACCTTAGGGAGGCGTGTGGGTGCCCAGTGGGCAGTTGCGTGCGGTGTCGGGAGGTCGGGGCGCCCGAGCTCGGCCCCGACGGCAGAATCCGGAGGGGGGAGGCCAGCCCTCCCCAGCCGGCTCCCAGGGCCCTGCCTGCCAACCCGCAGAGGCCATACACGCCCAGGACCTCAGCAGGGAGGGCTCAGGCGCATTGAAGTCGGCCAGTATCGTGTCGTGCCTGGCCTCTCTAGGCCTTGCCTCAGCCCGAGGGCCCACACACTTCCCCCGTACCACCCATATGTCTCTCCACCCTCTGCCCGCCATGCCTGGCCCCTCGCACACGCCTCCTCTCTCGGAACCGGCCGGCTGCTCTCCGCCGGGCCTATCTTCCTTCCTCGGCTTACATATGGCAGCCCTCACACACGCTCCCTCACCCCCACATCCCTCACCCCCCCCCGCCCTCCCCCTCACCCCCCCACCCACACACATCCAGGTTGAGAAGATCAACGGCGAGCAGCTGGAGGTGGCCATCGCCTCCCGCGACACCACCCTCATCGTGGACTTCTTCGCGGTGGGGGAGGGGTGGACAGAGGGGGGGGGGCGGTGGACACGGGGAGCGGAGGGGGCAGCATGGGGTACTGAAACCTTCCAGGCGATCAGGGCCGTAGGCCCGCTCGGAAACCGCCCAGCAAACCCTCCGTCTGGCGGTTGCTTAGTCCTGAGAATTTCCCGCCGATCACAACAAAGGGACAAAGCGGAGAATGGGGGGCGGGGGGGGGGGCATGGTCATCACGGGGGCTTATTGTTGCCTTCTTCGCGGTGGGGGCGTGCTCGGGTGGGCGTGTGGGCGTGTGTCGGATTGGGGCCAGGTGGCGAGCGGAGGTGGCGGTCCAGCCAACAAGCACAACTAGCCGGGCGGTGATAGACGCTATTTATGGAGTGGAAAAGGAGGAGGGGGGGCAGACTTGAAACTGGAGAGGAGCCGAGGGAGGGGAGGAAGGAGAAGGGGACAGCGGATTGGGTTAGTACGGAACAGGGGGTGGACCAGGCACAGGAGGAGAGAGGGCAGCAGGGCGGCAGGCGCATGTGCGGCTTCGGGGCGAGGGGTTGTTGCAGCTCTGGCCCGCCCGCCCGCCCCGCGTGGGATCACCGTCTACGGACAAGAGAGCAGGGTCGCCAGGCCCGTGGTGCCATGTGGGCTGCCCGCGGGACCGCCCTCCCCACCCTGACCGCCCCTCTCCTTCAACCCCCCCTTCCCCTATCCCTACTCCCATCCCTCCCCCAGACCTGGTGCGGGCCGTGCCTGCTGCTGGCCAAGGAGCTGGAGCAGGTGGGGGCGGAGGGGGCTGGGAGGGCGTGTGTGTGTTTCGGGACGCGTGGGGGGGGTGTCGGTGAGCAGCTCCACGACCGCATCGGCCCGGGGGGGGGGCGCATGGGGTGCCCTGGGTGAAAGCGGTCACGGGTGGGAACGGAGGGTACCTGCCTGGGGTGGGCGGGGGGGGGTCGGGAGGTGCGGCGGGGCGAGGGGGCGTGGGGAATGGGGGCTGCAGGGTCGTGGGGAGGGGCGCCTGTGCAGCTGGGTACACATGCGCAAGGAGGGAGGTGCTGTGACGAGAGCAGTCAGGGACCGCGGAGGTGGGGGCATAGGTGGCTGCAGCAGGTGGGCTCAACCGATAACCACTATGGGGCGGGGGGTGGCAGGTGGCGGGGCGTAGGCGAGGCGGCGGCTGTGGCGGCGGCGGTACGGCCCCACTGCGCCACTGACGAGCTTCAAAGTTGGCCAAGGAACGCGGCTAGGGGGAGCCCAGGTGCCGCTGGCAGCTCCCACCCACCCCTTCACCCGACCTGCCCCCTCCCCCCCCAATCCCCCTCCCCCCCAGGTTGCCGAGGCCATCCCCGACAAGGTCAAGGTGGTCAAGATCGATGTGGACGAGAACCCGGACCTGGCCAACATGCTGAGGGTGGGGGTGGGGGGAGGGCAGGGAGGGGAGAGGGGAGGGAGGGGGAGGCTGCCAGCGTGCAGCGGACGGCAGCGGGTTGTGGTCGCACGGAGTGCACCATATCGCCATCCCCAGCCTCCGGCTTCGCGCTATTCCGCTGCTCACATCCTCCCCTCTTCCCGCCTCCTCTCCTCTCCCCTCCCCCCCACCCTTCCGCGTTCACCCCCCAGATCCAGGGCCTGCCCACCATCGTCTTCATCCCCAAGGAGAACGGCAAGCCCGCGCTGCGCACCGAGGGCTGGCTGCCCGCGGCGCAGATCATGGAGATCGTGGGGCAGCTGGACGCGGGGCAGCAGCCGGGGGCGCCGCTGCAGCAGCAGCCCTCGCCCTAAGCTAGGGAAGGGGCTAGGGGGCCATCAGGCCTCGCCCTTTGGGGGGTGTTGGGGCAGCAATCCTCGCCTTGAAGGGGCTAGGGGGCTAGCACGCCTTGCCCTGAGGAGGGGGGAGCATGGCAATGGAGGATGGGGGTGGGCGGGCGTGTTGCGGGGGAGGCCGTGGCAGAGGCGTGCAGGGAGGTGGCGGTGAGGGAAGGAGGAGGGGGGAGCCGCACCATGCAGCTGCTCTGCTGGAGAGGTGCTGCAGGGATGGGGTGGCGGGGAGCAAGGCTGCACGGGTCGGGGCCGGGGGCAAGGCTTGCATTGCGGGGCAAAGAAGAATGACGGATGGAAGGGTGCGTTGAGGGGCGGTGCGGGCGTGCATGTGCGGGGCGTTGGGCGGCGGACGCGGCATGTGGCATGGCAGCCGAGAGGGGGGATCGCAAGCACAAATAAGGGCAGGGTTGGGCTTGGGGTGGGTTACCATGTTCGGCAGTGGGATTGAGGGCAGAGGGTGCAGCTGCTTTGACAAATTGCTGTGTGGCGAGCCGCCTGCTCGTGTCGGCCGGCATGTAATCCGTGGAAGCCTGATCGGCCTGGAGCTCTTCCGTAATCGAGCTCAGGAGGAGGCCACAGTCTTGAGCTGAACTGCAGGAGGAGGAGGCCTTAAGATCCGTCGGCCTGGCGGGAAGTCTGAAAGCTTCACTAACCGGTTGGATGCTTGGGAAGTGCCTAGGTGGTGCTTAGACGCGGAGGGAACAGCCAGCGCCGCTACGGGTGCGGGCGCCGGCCGCCGGCCTGCCAGTCAGGCGTCCTGCACTGCACTACCGTACACCAGTGCTGCTATTTTCCTTTCGTTCTCGTGCAAGTTTTGATTCTGAGGGCTCTGCACGAAAGCGTTATGGCAACTTTCGTGCAGGGGTCACGAAGGATTCTCCCCTGGAGACCCATGTTTCGTGCCCATGTACCGAAGGTTTGGGCCTCTGCTGACCCCGTTTCGGGCATCTGGGCCAAGCTGGGGAACACTTTCTGACTAGGTCTACCCAAAACAAGGGTTCACGGTGTCAATTGCACGCTCCCGGAGTGCTGAGCTGCTGACACGCCAAGGAGACAGGGCTTTGCTTGACGGGGAACACTTACCGACTAGCGGGGACCACTTCCTGCCAAGGGGCGATAGCGCAGGGAACGACCGTGCCAGCTGCAAGACGCCCCCCAACCCCTTCTACCGAAACAGAAAGCCTGTGAAAGCCAACTTTCGTGCACATGTACCGAAAGGCACGGTCCCCGCAGGGGGTACTTTCGGTCACAGCCAAGAGCCAAGCCCCAGGAAGATAGCAGCACTGCCGTACACCTTGCAGCACAGCGCAACAAGTTCAGATCAGCAGCACCAGAACCTCAGCGCCCAAGCAAGCCAGCAAGCAATATTCCCTCCTCTCAACTGTACGACAGGCGCTCGTGTCAGACCAAGCAACCAGGGTTTACGCCGCCTTGTCACCGCCATCAGCCAAAGCTATGTTACGTTCACAGCCCACCCGCCTCGTGTCGCCTCATCCCGCTATCTACCCCCAGGACAGTCTTAACCCATACATAAAGGTATCTCAATGTCAGTGCATCCTCCGCAGTACTCCAGAGCGTCGCTTCTGAAGCGATTCCAACCTTCCCAGACCTGGCAATGGCTAGGCAACGCCTGCTCACAAGCCCGTCTTTCCGACGGGCCTACCACGCATCGTGCAAGCAGGCCGCAAGCAAGTCCCCTTATTTTGCCCACGCTAGCCGGTAACCGATTCCGGCACTCTCCTGATACCCTCGTGCCGCCAGAGGCTTGAGTTCAAGATGCCACCCGGGGGACTACCTCCGACGGAGCCGCAGGCCGCTGCCGCACCAGCGCCGCCGACGCCGCCTGCCGCACCTGAAGAGCGGTCGGAGTCCCCACCGCCCGCTCGCCGCCGCCGGCGGTGCCCGCGCGCCCCGTCCTGATCACCACCACCGCCCCTCCACCACCGGCCGCCAGGGCCCCGCCCAGCAGCGCCTCCGCCTCCGCCACCGCTGCCGCCCTCGCCGCGGCATCTGACGCATTGAACTTCTCGGCTGCCCCCGCCTTGCCCTCGAGCCCTGCCGGGCCCAGCCCGCCCCCTACCGCAATCCCCGTCGCCTCGGCCCATGCCGCCGCCTCCTCGCCCTTCCACGCCACCGGGCCTTCCTCGAGGCGCACACACCCCTCCACCTCCGCCCCCGCCTCCGGCCCCGCATTCATCCACGACAGCCGGCCAAGGGCCTCGAGCTCCCCCGCCGGCCCCGCGCCCATACCGTGGAGGCGGGTCATCCGCACCACCGGGCCCTCCAGCCGGGGGCCCCCTAACCCGTCGCAGTCGCCCGCCAGCAGGGACCGCCACGACACCAGCCCGGCGGGGCCCTCCGCCTCCATCCCCGCCCCCACCTCCTCCGCCGCCTCTGCCTCAACGGCTGAAGCCGAGGTGCTGGGTGCATCAGCCCCCGCGTCTGCATCCGCAAATGCGGCCGTGCTAGCCATGGACAGGCAGTGGACGGAGCCCGCGGCGGCGGCGGTGCGGAGCCCCTCATGGGCGGCGCTGGCGGTCGCAAACGACGATGACACGGCGGCGCCGTCACCCGGGTCCGTATGTGCGCCGCCGCTGCTCAGCGCGTCGACAAACATGTCGTCGACGTCGTCGTGCGCGCCGGCTGGGCCCGGAGCGGCATGGCCGGCGGCAGAGGTGCTCAGCGCTTGCGCCCACCCGCCGCTAGCGCCTCCCGCGCTGGAGTCGAATGCAGACGCGCACGATGCGGAGGTGGCCGAGCCCAGGGCTTGCCCCGCCACGTCCTCTGCGCCTAGGAGCGTGTGCTCAGACCCGGCGTGCTGCTCCGGAGGGCCTGCCTGCGGGCCGAGAGGATCCTGGAAGCCGGGGTCTGAGGGTGGCCTGGTGGGGCCGGGGCCTGCGCCCTCGCCCACGTCCACCTGCACCTGCTCCCACATGAGAGCCGCCAGGCTCACGGCCGAGCGCAGGGGCGCGGGCGCCGGGGGGCGGGGGCCGAGGCTTGAGGCGGAGGCGGAGGCGGGGGCGGAGGCGGGGGCGTGGGTTGGGGCGGGGCTTGGGCCAGGGCCCGGGGCGGGAGGCGAGGACGCAGGAGGGCTCCCGGAGGGGGAGGTGGGGGTGGGCTGCAGGCGGAGGAAGGCGCCGACGGAGAAGGTCGAGCGCAGCACCGCCTGCCCCCCCGCGGCCTCCGCCTCCGCCACCGCCTCGAGGGCAGGAGCAGTTGCGGATGACTGCGAGACGAGGAACTCCCCAGTGCCCGCCTCCGTCTCCCCGTCTAGCGGCGCCTCTGCAAGGCTGCAAGAGTCGCAGGGGCCGGCGGCGCCGCGGCTGACCCTGGTGCTGTGCTCCGGGGCCGGGGACTCGTGGCCGTGGGCCGGGGCTGTGGTGGAGTCCATAGCGCTGTGCTCCTTGGTCTCAGCCCCCGCCTCGGCCTCCACCTCCGACACCAGTGCTGGTGCTGACGCCGCTGCTGCCTCTCCTTCCGCTTCCGCCTCTGCTTGCAGGGCCGTCGCCGCCTCCGCCTCTACCTCTGTCCCCACGCCTGAGCACGGTGCCTCGCCCAGGGCAGCCGAACCGGTGTTCGCCACAGGGGACGCCGGCGCGTCCACCCCCTCCAGCTCCGCCACCCCCAGCTCCGCCTCCTCGTCTTCCGCCTCCTGTGCGCCGCGCGGCCCCGGCCAGTGCCACTCGCGCTGCCGCCCAGCCAGCCCCGGCCCCGCCTCGCCGCCCCAGCTCACCCGGGCCCCGCCCGCGCTCCACATGCGGCCCAGCAGCCGCTGCCGCTGCCCCGGCCGCCCCGTGGCGGCAGTGGTTTGACAGGCAGGGCCGTGGGCTGTTGCTGGGGCCGGGGTCGGAGCTTGGGCTTGTGTGCACTCCGCAGCTGAAGCCGAGAGGGGTGCAAATTCCTTGATGGGAGGGGCCAGACCCGGGGGGTCCGAGGGCTGGGTGTCGGCAGCGCCAGCGCACGTAGAGCCCTCCACCGCTGTGTCGCCAGCGGCAGCAGCGGCCGGTGCAGAGGTAGCCTCCCGCTCGCGCGGGGACGCTACAGCCGCCGCCGTTGTGGCGGCGGCGGCGGCAGCCGCGCGTTGCATGGTGGTCAGCCGCCGCCGCAGCGCCAGGAGCGGGGCCTCCTCGCCGCCGCCATCGCCACCACCACCCGCCCCCACGCCGCCGTCGTCGGCGTCTCTGGGGCTGACCGCCTGCGACCCGCCGCCGCCCTCTCCACGCTGCTGCTGCCGCCCCCGCCGCTGACCCTGCGCCCCCGGGCTGCTGCGGCGCTGGCGGCGGTAGGGCGGGGGCAGGGCCCGGTCAAGGAAGGTGTCTGCAGTCTGCAGCCTGCGTGGGTGCGTGGAGGGGAAGCGGGCCTCGGGTGAACAGGACGGCCAGGAAGAGGGTCTGGGGCTCGTCTCCAGTTCCTACTCGGAAGCAGACCCCATATCACCGCTCCTGCCTTCTTGCCTCCCCGCCTCCGCCTCCCAACCCCCCTGCTTCCGCCTCTCCCCCCTACCTCCCCGCACCCACCTCCCACCCCCACCCCCACAATCCTCACAAACTCCCATGGCCCCGCAGCCCTCACCGCTGGTGCGTCAGCAGCAGGGAGGCGTACGCCAGCGCCGCCGCCCGCGTGGCGGGGTGGGCGCGGCCCAGGTCGGCGGCGCGGCAGGCGTGCAGGGAGGCCAGCAGCGGCTCGGCGGCCGCCCAGGCGCCCGCGCCGGCGCCCGCGGCGTGCGCCAGCAGCGCTTGGACCTCCAGGGCGGGGGCGGAGGCGGGGCCGTAGCGCTGCGGAGGGGGGAGGGGCGGGGGCGGTGCGGGGTCGAGGCAGGGCGGATAGGTGAGGAGGGGGGGGGTTGGGGCTGAGGCCGAGCAGGACCAGCCCAGGCCAATGTTGTTGACGTCGAGCCCACGCCAAGGTCAACGGCTTCTTGTTCTTTCAGCAGCCAGCCAGCGCCTCACCTCCTGTCGGGAAACCAACGCTCTCTTGCCAAGCTCCCACACCTCGTCCCAGCGCGGGTCGTACGGTCCCCCTCCGCTGCCGCCCCACGTGGCGCCCTCCGCTGCAGCCGCCTCCGCCGCGGCACCCGCGTCTGCGGCGATAAAGCTGCCATACGGACTAGCAACGGCTGCCGTACAGACCGCCGCCACCAGCGCCGCCTCGGCGAGGCGGAGAGGCGCCGCAGCCTGCCTAGTGCCTGGGCCCTGGCCACCCCGCTCGGGCGTTGCAGCCTCATCGCCGTCCTCTCCCGCCGCCGCTGCCTCCGCCGCAGGGCCCTCACGGTCTCGCTCCGCCGCCCATGCCGCCTCCGCCTCAAGCCACCGCACCGCCTCCGTCGCCGCTTCCGCGGCGGCAGCAAGCAGGCGCTTGCCAGTGCCGCCGCCAGCGGCGGAAGAAAGCCCGGCACGAGCGGCGGGGGTTGCCGTGAGGGCGATGCGGGCCAAGGCCAGGCCTGCCTCCGCCAGCACAGCCCGGCCCTCCCGGGAGCAATGGTGCAGCGCCTCCGCCGCCGGCGCCGCCGGTCCAGCAGCATCGCCGCCGCCGCCGCCGCCGCCGCCACCACCGCAGCCCACGGCCGCGACAGCCGCATCGTAGGAAGCCCTCACCGCCGCCGCAGCTTCGGCCGCGGCCGCCGCCACCCGAGCCGGTGGCGGCAGCGCGCAGGAGGGCGGCGGCAGTGGCGGCGGCGGTTCCGCGTCACCCCCTTTGCCGGTACTGCCAGCCGCGGCGCCCGGACCAACGCTGACTTCGCCCGTGACGCCGGCTGCTTTCCGGGGTGATGCCAGGCCAGGCTCTGACCCTGGCCCAGCGCTGACAGGCGCACCCACGGTCGTGTGCGCAGCTGTGCTCAGGGACGGGGTCGAGGGGGCCGGGGCCGACGGGGCCGGGGCCGAGGGGGCCGGGGTCGAGGGGGCCGGGGGCGTGGGGGCCGGGGGCGAGGGCTGCAGTGCGTGCCAGGGCAGGGGCCAGGGCTGTGCCCAGGGGTCAGCGGGGGCGGGGCCGAGGGCGCCCGCGAAGGGGGTGAGTGCGGCCAGGCGCAGGGTGCAGCGGCCGCGGGCGGCGGCCAGTGCGGCCCGGAGCAGGGGCAGCGTGGTGCCCTGGGCGGGACCCTGCGGGGGGGGGACGGGTGGGCAGGCGGAGGTGGGGATGCTCTCGAGCCAGGGGAGTTTGGCTGCTGTAAAGGGACTTCTGCGGGCGTTGTGTTAGAGAGGCTTACAAAGGCCCCACCTGCCCAGTAAACCCCAGCGATCCCCACGAGGCCCACCTGTTCACCGCACAGCTCCAGCGCTGTGTCGTACAGCCGTACCGCCCCGTGCAGCTGGCCCCGGCCTTCTCGCGCCGCCCCACGCAGCGCCGTCGCCTCCGCCGCCAGGCCCGCCAGCCTCCGCCGCTGCATGGCATCCAGATCCAGATCCAGTGCCGTCGCCGTCGGCTGCGAGTCAGCCGCTCCTTCAGCGTCGGCAGCTTCGCTTTGCCAGGGTGGGCTCGCGTGCGATGGCAGCAGCCGTGCGATCAGCGCTTCGACCTCAGCTGCCCCCGACGTCGCGGCGGCGCCGTCGCCGTCAGCTAGATCTGCCGCCGCCGCCGTCAAGTGCGCTCGCGCTGCGACCATGGCTGCCGCCACCGCTGTGGCGGCGGTGTCTGCGCCGCCGACGGAGGCGGCCAGGGCCTGCGCCGCCGCCAGGGCCTCCGCCGCACGGCCCGCAGCCTCTGCCAGCAGCGTCGCTGCCTCGCGCCGCTGCGGGGCGTCCTCGCTGGCGGCACCGCCAGTCTGCCCCACAGCCGGCTCCGCCGGCGGCGGCTCCGACGCGAGGCTGGGCGGCGCCGCCGCCAGGATGAGGGCAACGCTGCGGGACCGGAGCGGCAGCAGACTCCGAGCGCGTGCCAGGCGTGCCGCAGCCTCCGTCACTGCCGCCGTCAGGGCCGCCATTTCGGGTGCGCCAGGCTCCGAGCCTCGGCCTGCCAGCATGGTGTCGGCCTCCGCTTCCGGCCCCTCAACGCTTGCGGCGGCGGCTGCCCAGGGCGCCAACCGCTTCTGCAGCCGCTCTGCCACCACCGTCAGGGCTGCCGCGAGCGGCGGTCCCCAGGCGTCGTCTTCTTTCCGGGCCCCTGCCGGCTCGGGCCCGGGTAGGGGGCCGCAATGACCCGTTGCGAGAGCGCTGTGGGCCCCAGCCAGGACCTCCGCCGCCTCGCAGCGCAGGCAGCCGCCCGTACGTGGAGCCTCGGCGCCGCCACCACCGCTTGCCCCGCCGCCAACGCCACCGCTGCTGGCGCCGCCGCCGCAAGCCGCGCAGCACCTTCCGGCCGGCGCAGCGCTGAGCAGCAGCGCCGTCGCCGTCAGGGCTGCCGCAATCGTGCGGAGGTCTGTGCTGCCGTACTGCTGTCGTACGACCGCGAGCATTGTCGCCGCCTCGAATGCCGTACACTTTGTCACGTGCCCGGTTGACGCTGAGAGCAGGGCCTGCAGGAGCTGCAGGCGAGCCGCCAGTCCCGAGTCCCCAACAGCGGCAGCCCAACACCCCAGCACCTTGGTCAGCAGGCAGAGGGCCGCGAGCGCCGCAGACGGCAGCGCCGGCGCTGCGGCCCCCACCACACCAGCACCACTGGCGGCCGCTGCCGCCAGGAGCGCCTCCGCCAGCCCTGCCACCGCCTCCGCCAGCGCCGTCAGGTGCGGCGGCTGGCTTTTGCCCCCGGCCTCCGCCGCCGCTACCTGCTGCGCCCAATCGGCCCGCGCCGCCAGCAGGCGAGCAACCACGTCCGAGGCCTCTGTGAGGTCGAGCGCAGCCTCCGCCACCTTGCTCTGCTCGCTCCTACCTGGCGTCGAGGCAGGGCCGGGCGGCGGGGCCAAGGCACAGCTGTGTGCCCCGCCCGCACTCGCAGCCGGGGAGGCGGACTCGGAGCAGGCCGCGGCGGCGGCGGCCACGGCAGCTGACGCGGCCAGGGACGCAAGGGGCCTCAACCCCGTGCGGAGCTCTGACACGAGCAGCGCCATCGCCTGGGCCGCGGCCCTCTCGGCCGGGTGCGGTGACGCGGCCTGGCATGGTGGTGCCGCCAGGGCTGCGCACGCGTCCCCACCGCCCTCGCTCCAGGGGTTAGCGGTGCACAGCTCGGCGGGGCCACCTGCGGAAGGGGCGGTGGCCGCCAGGACGGCCTCCGCCACCACCGAGGGGACGACCACCCAGACGCGGCCCTCTGCCGCCGTCTCGCAGGCGGAAGCGGCAGCAGCTGCGTCGCCGCCAACCCCGCCCTCGCTGCTCCCACACGCGCTGCTGCTCCCCCCCGAGCTCCTCCCGCCGTCTCCGTCCCCGCTCTCCTCCGCTTGTGCTGCATCCGTGGAGGACGCTGCATCCTCAGCCCCCAGCGGCACCTGCCCTGGCTCAATGCTGCCGACCGGCTCTGCTTCTGACGCCGCCTCTGCGCCGGGCTCGTCTCCCACAGCCTTTGCAGGTGCCGCCTGTGCGGGCTCCTCCTCCGCCTCTGCGGGCTCCGCCTCTGCCTCCTCCTCCGCCTCTGCCTCCGCCTCTGCGGGCTCCGCCTCTACCTCTGCCTCCGCCTCTGCCTCCGCCTCTGCGGGCTCCGCCTCCGCCTCCGGCTCTGCGGGCTCCGCCTCTGCCTCCGCCTCTGCTGGCTCCGCCCCCGCCCCCGGTGCCCGCACCAGCAGCCCCAGCCTCAGCAGGCGCTGGAGCAAGGCCCGGGCATCGCCCCCCTGCGCCGGCAGCCCTGCCTCACTGGCCCCACCCCCACCGCCGCCGCCGCTGGAGCGGGAGGCGGGCAGCGCTGCGGGGCCGAGCCTCAGCCGCCGGAGCGGCAGCGGCATCGCCAGGCCCGGGCGCAGGCCCATGGTGTGCTGCAGCAGGCCCAGACTAGGCCCACCACCCGGGCCCACCCAGGCCCCGCCCGCGGACGTAGTGGTGCCGGTGACACGAGCCCGGCCGGGCGCGCCGGCCTCGCTGCGGAACCCGGCGGCGGAGGCCCGCCGCGCCGCCGGCAGCGGCAGGCGCATGGGGGCACCTGCCACGGAGGCGCCCCGCCGCCAGGGCCGGAAGGGGAGGGGTGGCGGCGTCGGCGCTTCCGAGTCGGAGCTCGGCTCATGGGTTAGTCCCAGGAGCGACGGCGTCGCGTGGATGCGGGCGCCGCGGTAGAGCGGGTTGGGGCCCCGGTAGAGGGGGTTGGACTGCCGCCGGCGGATGGGGTTGGCGGCGGCGCTGAGCCCCAGGCTGACGCCGAGCACCGTCGCCGCGGCGTCGGCCGGCAGCGGCACCGCCAGCGCCGCCAGGGCCGCCAGCGCCTGGAGGTGGACCTCCGGCAGCGCCGCCAGCGCCGCCGCGGCGCTGCCGTCGCTGCCGCCGCCAGGACACACAAGAACCCCGCCGCCATTGCTGGTGCCGGCGCCGGCGAGGAGAGCAGCGGCGGGAAGACGACGTAGATAACGGGCACCTTCGGGGCCGTCATCGCTTGCGCCGGGGTGGATGCCGCCCAAGCTGCTGAAGGCGCTGTAGCAGGTGGAGCCTCCGCCGCCTGCGCTGCTGCGGGGCGCGAGGGCCAGGAGCCCGGGGAAGACGTGCGCCCAGCCAGGCAGGGCTGTGTCTGCATGAGGTGCTTCGGCCTCAGGCACGATGGAGCTGAGGCGGGAGGTCTCAGCCGAGAGCTCGGCTCCCGCGGCGCTGTGCCACGAGCCGCTGGTCCCCGAGGACGGCTCAGCCAGCGGGGTGGGCGGGGTGTCCATGTCCATCACCTCAGCCCGGTGTGTGCGTGCCGACTGGCTGCGAGACGTCGACTTTGTATAGCAGTCACGTATCGTTTCCTCCAGAGGGGCCAAGGGCCGCGATGGCATTTCTTCCGCCTGCATGGCGCAACAGGCGCACGCCAGACAACCCCAAACTATCTGCAGCCTATAATTCAGAGCTCAGTAAGGTCTGGTTACTTCTTACACCGCTCGACATGGCGTACTCCGGAAAAGCTCGCGTGGAGCCTGTAGCGGTCGGCAAGCGGCGAGTCGCGGAACTATCGCGGTGCTACACGTTGTAGTCGTAGCTATGTCCAGTAGATGCAGTGTCGTGTCTGC
This sequence comes from Edaphochlamys debaryana, assembly GCA_016858145.1. NCBI lineage: Eukaryota > Viridiplantae > Chlorophyta > Chlorophyceae > Chlamydomonadales > Edaphochlamys > Edaphochlamys debaryana. The sequence goes on from JAEHOE010000134.1 coordinate 280,329, forward strand.
GCTCGCTCTGCAGGGCCCCGAGTCGCGACGCGTCCGCTACTGCGGGACGAGCTGGACGAGATGACTGACAACTCACGTGTGTCTGCTACGGTGGTCGAACCACTGCTTCAGACGACTGAACGCTAGCAACATCAGCCTTACAGCCAGGGAGCACATGCCAACCAACGGCCCCCCTGCGAGTAGCAGAAACAACTTTCAACCGCCGGCGGGGGCGCTGGGACATTCTGCGTCCCGACCCCTTGATCCCTGTCACCTCTGATCCCTACTGGACCCCGCCCATAACGCTCCGCGAACTGCTCAGAACCTCCTTGCTGGCCTGCCTTCGTTGCCCTCGAAGCCTCGTAGCTAGTGTCCTACGCATGGGCTATGCCCTCCACCCTCTTGCGCCGTACTGCCCTAAGGCTCCACACGGTCCACACAAGCCGTGTCCATCGGTGTCCGCTTGCCCCCCTTCGTTGTTCGTTCGCCACTACCCTGCCTAGCATTCCCGCCTCGTCACCCATGGGCCGGCTCCCCGTTGACATGCCAAGCGATGCAGGCCCCCAGTGCAGCCGCCGCGCCCTGGAGCCGCGCCCACCTGGGGGTCCCCTCGCCCCCTCCGCCATCACCTCCTCCACCGCTACCCCCACCGCACACCGCCGCCCCCAGCACGCCCCTGCGCAGCTCTGCCAGCGCAGCGCCCATGCGGCCCTCGTGCTGCGCCGCCTCCGCACCACAGCACGCACAGCACGGCCCCTCCGCAGCAGCCGCTCCGCCAGGGGGCCCGTCACCCGTGCCCTCGTCGCCCCGCCTGGCGGCGCCGTGGGGGTCCCCGCCCTGCTCCCGCCCCACCCCCCGGTGTCCCGCCAGCGCCCCCAGCAGGCGGCCCAGGAGCTCCGCCTCGTACAGCACCTCCGTACTGCAGTACGACGGAAAGGGAGGACGAGACGCCAGCAGGAAGTGTCAGGCTGAAGGGCTGCATGGGCCAGTGAGCAGCCCAGCACAGGATTGAGGGTGGCCCGCGCAGCTGCCCCGTTGTTGCATGGCCCAACACCCCCGCTCTCGACAAGGCCCGCCGCGGCCCGGTGGAGGAGCCCTTCATACACATGTAGGCCCCCAAGACCCCCCCCCCCCCCCCATAAGCTGGCTTACACGAGCAGCCCTTGCCACATCCCCACCTGCAGGCCCCGTACACCAGCTCCAGCGCTGCCAGGTTCTCCGCCAGCCCCGCAGCGGCCTCCGCGGCGGCCGCCTCCAGCTCCCTGTGCGGAGCCCCCTGAGGCGCCGGCCCCTGCAGCCCCTGCTGCCCCTGCAGCGCCTGCAGCGCCTGCAGCCGCCCCAGTGCTGCCTCCCCCGCCTCGTGCCGGGTGGCCCCCAGCAGGCGGGAGGTGCAGGGCAGTACCGCCGCCTGCTCCCGGGCCGCACCACACAGCAGCCGCAGTCCCCTGGCGGCCGCCGCCGCCGCTGCTGCCGCTCCGCCGCCGCCGCTAGCACCAGCCGCCGCCGCCAGGCCCTCCCGACCCGCCTCGAGCATAGACCCCGCCCGCGCCAGCGCCGCCGCCGCCGCCGCCTGCTGCGCAGGGGACAGCGCCCGGCGGCAGCGGCTGCAGGCCCCGCCGCCGCCGCTGCTGCCCGCCGCCGCCGCCGCCGCCTCCAGGGCGTCCGCCTCCGCCAGGGCCGCCTCCTCCGCCTCCGCCCCCAGCAGCACCGCCGTGAGGGCGGGGTTGGAGGGCCGCACCGCCGCCGGCAGGGCGCCCAGGCGGGGGGCGCACGCGGCTGTTGCGGTCACTGCCATGCCCTGCGCCGCGTGCGGTGCCGCGTGCGGTGCGTGCTGCGCGGGGCCGCACGCGGGGCAGGCCAGGCCCCACAGCGCGGCCTCCAGCACCGCACAGCGGCGGTCGTCGGAGCAGGCCTCGCAGCGGCAGAGGAAGCCGTACTGGGCCTGCAGGGGTGGGGGTCAAGGGTGGGTTCTGTGGGGAGGGACACCGATGTACTGAGGGTTTAGGGGCATGGGGCGGAGGCGCCGGGCCCCTTCCCTGCGCCCCGGGAACCAGACCCGTCCGCGACAGCAGGGCCCCCCACCTGCAGTGCCGCCCTCCGCGCCGCCCGGCTGCTCTTGCCCTCCTGCGGGCCGTAGCTGATGGCGAGGGGGGCGCCGGGGGGCAGCGGGCGGCCAGTGCGGAGCACCGCCTGGAGGCCGTGGAAGCTGGGGGCAAGGGGGGAGAGGGAGGGCGGAGGGAGGGCGGTGGCTAAACAGGGTGTCCTCTCAACGAAGCACAGGACTCCAAGAGCATTGCCTTTGGTCTCCGGCGCAGCGCCCCTTGGTGCTCCAGCCGTGAGCGCCCCAGCCGCCCGCCCGCCCTTCGGGGCCCCAAGCTGCTCTCCCCACACCGGCCCCCAACAGCCACTCACCGCAGCTGCGCAGAGGGGCAGCAGCTGTGGTTGACCCACGCCGCCAGCAGCGGACACAGCGCCAGCCCCAGGCGCCCCGCCACCCCCGCCCCCGCCCCCGGCGGCCCCCGCAGAGCCGCCCCGTTTGCCGCCACCACCCCCAGCACCCGCATCAGCCCCGCGGAGGAGAGCTCCGGCGGCACCAGGGCGCCGCCCACGGGCACCGCCCCCGTCAGCCAGCGCCGCCGCTGCCGCCGCTGCAGCTGCTCCTCCTCCTGCAGGTGCTGGTGCTGCTCCTGGTGGTCCTGCTGGTGGTGCTGTTGCGGCTGCTGCTGCTGCTGCTGCTCCTGGTGCGGAGGCGTGGGAGTCGAAGGGGGTTGTAAGGAGCTCGACGGTGCGGTTGAGTATGAGGATGAGTATGAGGATGAGGGGTTGGTGTGTGCCAGCTTTGGCGGTGGGGCCGCGGGGGCCGGTATGGGTGGGAGTAGGGGCGGCGGCGGGGGCTCCAGCTTCTCCGCCAGCCAGCGGCGCAGGGCTGCGGCGCAGGCGGCCCGGTAGGCGGCGGCGGCGGCGGCGGCCAGCACCGCCCCACCCAGGGGGTCAGGCAGGCTGGGGTGGAGCGGGAGGAGGGAGGGTTGAGGGAGAAGTGAGGGTGGGCGGTGTACCGAGGTGCAAAGGTGGAGAGCGGCAGTGCGGGATGGGGCAGTTGAGTTGGGCGGGGCACCGTATGCCTTGGCAGCGATCCCCAGCTGCCTCTAGTGCTTCGGCCCCCACCCGCTGAGACCCGGTGTCCCCACTTGTGTCCCTCCTCCCCAAGAGGTCCCTCCGTCCCCACCTGTGTGACACAAGCCGCCCGAGCACCCCCCGCACACCCCCGGCTCCGGCGGCGCCGGGAGCGGCGGAGCCCCCTCCGGAGCCTGCCGCCGGCAACCCTGCGGCACCCGCGCCCGCACCCACTCCTGGTCCGGGCCCCGCCGGCTCCATGCCCCCCCTTGCCCCTCCCGCCTCCGCCGCCTCCTCCGCCCCCGCCGCCCGCAGCAGCCGTGCCGCCAGCAGCCCCTCCTCGGGCAGCAGCGAGGCCCAGGGGAGGCCGCACTCGGCGCCGCCGGGCACGTGGTAGGGGTCGGCGTCCCTGGGGGGGAGGAAGGGGCGGCAGGGGGGGGAGGGGCGGCGACAGTCGGACTGGGGGTGGAGGGGCCGCTGAGGGTGGCAAAGGGAGAGCCCCACGAGCGGGTGACCAGCCGCGGCCCCGGAGCACCGTGCGATTAGGGGCGGAGCTCCTCGTCTCCTTAGACCGGGCGGAGGTGTCATGCAATGTCTTCCCCCCGCCATCAACCCTTCGTACCTGCACTGCGGGCTGCAGTACAGCGCCATGGGGCAGTACTGACAAGGGTACGGCACGCTCGGCCGTACCCCACCAGCGCTCCCGTGCTGCGCTGCTCCTCCTCCACCCGTGCCCGCCGCCCCTTCCCCCTCGTCCTTCCCCTCCACCTCCTCGCCAGGCGCCAAGCGCCCCAGGGGCCGAGTGCAACGCCAGCACCGCAGACCCGACCAGAAAGGCGACGGCGCCGCCGCCCCGCCGCCACCGCCGCCACGGCCCGGCGGCGGCCGCCGCCGCCAGCGCCGCGCCGTCACCGCCGCCAGCGGCCAGTCCCACAACACGTCGGCGGCCGGCGGCAGCGGCGGCCCCGACGGCGCCGCCAGCAGGTGCCGCCCCTCCGCCGCCGACTGGGCCTCCGCCAGGAGCACTTGGTCGTAGCCGGTCCGGCCCTCCCCTGCCTCTGCCCCTGCCCCTGCCTCTGCCCCTACCACGGACCCTCCAGCGCCCTGGCTCCCCTGCCCCTGCCCCCCCTCCTGCCCCTGCCCCCTCCCCCCCCTCCCCAGCTCCAGTTCCAGCTCTGCCAGCAGGTAAGACACCTCGTCCACACCACCCCCTCCCCCTGCTCCCCCTCCGTCCCCCCCCGCGCGGCGGCAGTCCCCCAGGGCGCCCTCGAGGTCCCCCAACAGCCGCCGGGCGCAGGCGGAGCGGTAGTGGGCCTGGGGTGGGGTGAAGGGAGGGCTGTCAGTGTCACACAGACCTGCTCTGCGGCTGCCCTACCGCTACAACACAAGAACCGGACCAGTGCACGCCTGCGGACCCCCACCCCACGCACCCCACCCCACCCCATCCCAGCCCCACCTTGCGGAAGGTGGGGTCCGCCGCCGCCGCCTCCCGAGCGTCCGCCAGCGCCCCCCGCGCGTCGGGGCGGGGCGCCAGGCGCAGCAGCGCGGCGGAGCGGTTGGAGAAGAGCCGCGCGGCGGCGGCGCGGCCCGCAGGCGTGAGGGCGGGCTGGTACTGGAGCGCCTCTGTGGTAGGGTAGGTTGGGGAGGGGGGGGTTCGGTGACCAAGGGGAGCGGGTGGAGAAGGGCTCGTTTGCATGAGGTGAGGAGTGACAGGAGGGATGGGTGCGGTGGGGCGAGGGGGCAGCGGGAGGGGGGGTACCCAGGGTACCCACCCGTGTAGGCCTCGGCGGCCTCGCGCCAGCGCCCCGACCCGAACAAGGCATTGCCGCGGAGCCGGGCCGCCTCGGCGCGGCGGGGGTCGGGGCAGCAGCCCTGGGGAGGAGTGCGTGCCGGTCAAGATCGTTACACCCCTGAAGGCGGTCCGCCAAGCTCCAGACACAGTTGGTGGCATCGCCCATGATCTCCACCGCGCATGTCCCCCGCCACCCAGCCTCAACCCCCCAACCCCCCTTTTCCGTCCGGTAAGCCGGAATGCCCCAAGCTTACCTCGACATCGGTGGCGGTCAGCTGAGCGACTGCGCCCGCAAACAGCTCGGGGTCGCGATGCAGCAAGGCGCGCTCGACCGCCGAGACCAGCGCGTCATAGGCCTCCCGGCGCTCCAGCGCCGCGCTGACGCGAGCATCCCCAGCCGCGACCTCTATGAGTTGATCTAGCATGGTTGGCGCGAGGGCGGTTGCGGTTGCAGGATTTCAAGAATTGCACATTCCTTCGGTCGTTGGGGCGACCTCATTTCGCCGATCGAGCTAGGAATTGCACCGAGAAGCCTGAAGGAAGCGCAATGCGACGGGTGCTTTTGGGGTTCTTGGCGCGCCTGCAATCTGGGGTCTGCTGCAATTGGCCGGGTCGGGGTTCCTGAGCGCCCCGAGCCCGCTCGCCTTCAATTGCTGCCCTTCACCACGCCCTGCACTTAGCGATCTCCTCGCACAAAGGATACTGGCAGTGGCCGCGCTCCAGGCCAGTTTGGGCTGCCCGAGTCGCTTGGCGCCGCCCAGGCCGCCCTCGCCGCGCTGCAGCGCTTGCCTAGCCCACCTAGCGCAACCATGATTCAGACCGACTTCTCGTTGGGCTCGTTCTGCCAGCGGATGCCCGCGGAGACGCCGCTGAGCTCGCTCGGCGTCCTGCTCTTCGTGATTTCGCTGCCGCACCTGCTCTACGCCTACGTCTGGACTAACCCTACCGTATGGCTACGCTTCTGGGGCAAGCGCTCCGTTGATACGTTCGCGACGGCCGGCGTGTTGGGCAAGGGTGAGCGCGGCCAGCTGGCACCTGCGGCCGTTGGGCGGGCTTTTGGAAGCTTCTGCGCTACCCCGCCCATGAAGCACCTGCAACAGCAGCCGTTCACGCTGTTGTGTGTGCGCGGGGGTGGGGCAGCTGCAGGCCAGGCCATGAGGAGACACGTAAGGGGCCTGGCGAGGCGGTACCCGGGCCTGGTTGCCGAGGGAGCTCAGGTCTCATGCGCCCCACCCCTTTTGGCCGCCCTCCCCTCCCCCACCGCGTGGGCTTCTGCGTGAATCTTGCGCTGTGGTGCCATGGGTTTTGGCCCCGATCCTGCAACCCTGCTCTTCAAACCTGTCCCCAGCACCCCTCTGCCCTCCTCAGCGCGCTCCAGCCCTCCCATGCCAGAGCCCCCCAGGGGCCCAGGGCCCGGCGCCTGGTCCCTGCACCCCCCGAATTCCCTGCCCTCCTGTCCCCGATCCCACGCGCAACCCCGCCCAAACAGCCACCGACACCTTTCTGACCCCCCTTCCCCCACCACCGCCCCCACCACCGCCCCCCCAGTGCTCCAGTACGCCGGCATGTTTGTGTGGCTGTGGTCCAACCAGGACACGGGCGTGTGCTTCCGCCAGCCGCTGGCCCTGTGGCAGCTGGCCGTGGCGGCGGTGCTCATCGGCTACGGACAGGTGGGGCGGGGGGGCCGGGGGAGCAGGGCAAAGGGCACAGGGAGGGGCGGTGCTGGGCAGTCACGCAGTGTCGGGACACTCCTAGGCGGGGTCTAGGTGCGTCGGGAAACCGCAAAGGGGCCTTCAGGGCCGCCTGCCCCTTGCAGAGCGGGCGGTGCATTGGGTGCTGTTCCAGGGTCCCTTGTCCTTCCCGACATGCTCCGGCGTACCTCAGTGCAGAGTTTGTTTGTCTTGACCGGGATCAGTTATGCAGCATGTGGACCGCTTGGATGGGTATCGGACTCAAGGTGTGTCGAGAAAACCCACGGGCGCCTCAGGATAGGCGCAACACGGCCGTAGCCTTCCATCCTGCCTCTGGACTCAGCAGCGCGCAGCGGGCCAGCATCTTTCCACGCGTGCTCTGCCTACTGGGCTCGGCTGTAGCCCGGCTCAGCACGTAGCATCGAGCAGAGAGCAGCAGCACCCCCCACCCCGTCCGGCGCTTTGACTCCTCGTGCGCTGGTTGGCGGCGGGCGGGGCGCTCAGTGCGCAAGGGGGGGCGAGCGAGGCGTCCCGAGGGGCCCCCGGGGGTCGGCGTGGGCGTGCGGGAGCCTCGGGAAGGACGGGGCGCCATCATGGCACGGCCTCGGTTGGGGTCTCACCTGCTTGGAGCTTCACCGCACTGTGGGACCCCCCTCCCCATATGCCGGGCGGGCGGCCCGCTCGTTCTCGAGGGGTTATATTCTGCACTCGGGGCTCCCGCTGGCTCACCCTGCCCCGCCGCCCTGGCTCACCCCTCTAGTCTAAGCCCCTGCACCCCCCTTCCCCTCCCCCTCCCCCCTCTCCGCAGGCGCTCAACTTCGGTACCTACAAGGCGCTGGGCACCGCCGGCGTGTACTACGGCTGCCGCCTGGGCAAGCCCATCCCCTGGGTGCACGGCTGGCCCTTCGACACGGTCGCCCACCCGCAGTACGTGGGCTGCATCCTGTCGGTGTGGGGCGCTCTGGCGCTCATGCTGCACGCCGTGCCCCTGCCCACGGCGGCCATCATCGCCGTATTCTGGTCCGGCATGTACTGCTTCTCGGCGGCCGTTGAGCACTGGCTCTAGGTTTCCAGCGGGGGCGCTAAGGCGCGGACCGGAGGACGGAGGATCGTGGGCTTGGAGCTCGGGGCCGGGGCTCCTTCGGTCGCTGGGCCCGCACCGGGCCCCCACGGGCCCCGCTGGACCCCATGGGCCCAAGCCACAAGCGCAAGGCAGCAAGCGGGAAGAGGCTTGTAGAGCCGCTGCGTAGCTCGGGCCCATGTCAGGCCCCGGGCCCGGTCGGACGGATCGTGTGGGCGGGCGTGAAGCAACCACAGCGCGGCGCGGCCCCAGCGGCCGGTGGATTGGCCCTAGCAAATAGCGGACCCATGCGTGTGCATTCGGGACCTCGGACCTTCGGGCCCTCGGACGAGCCTGGCGGCGGCGGGTTGCAAGTTGCGGGGTTGTAAATTGCGGTGACATGTGGACGACGGTTCCTGGCGGCACCGTGCTTTGTACGGCAGGTTGTTGATGGGCCTTCATGATGCTGGACGGCGGCATGGCAGGCCCAGGCCCAGGCCCGTCTGTCACGGAGCTGTTGTTGCGTTGGGCTGGGCGTCAGGGCGCCGCAGGGCGCTTTCGGGAAGGAGCCTCGAACTAAAGGGAGCGGATTATGTGCAGTAGAGAATTGCGGGGCGAGGATGTACCAGAGACTTAGGGGCGGCGGGGCAGGTGTGGCTTGGGCAGGGGGCCGGGCTCGGGGGCCGGGAGCGGTGGCTTAAGAGCTCGGCGGGAGGGTTGGCGAGGCAGGAGGGTTGGCGAGATGGGTCGGCGCACTGTGCTCTGGGGTCTGCCCAGCGGTGCTTGGACTACAGCAGCTGTAACTCGAGCGCTGCAGGAAGCCGCCAAGCCCCACCTCCAGTTGTGTAGGCTGCAACCCGCACTGCACGCTGCCTCGATGGCGCTGGCGGGGGCCGGGCGCAGCTGGCCGCGACGGGCACTCCTGCCTCCGTGGCAAGGCGGGCGGCAGTTCTACCTGAATCGGGCGTTGCGCCGAACCCACCTCGCGTCCAAGCGCAAATGGTGAGCTCCTGGCCAATCGCAATCTCTGGCGCGACTTTCGAGGCAGCGCGCTTGACCAGTCGGTACCTCCTCATCGGGCTACGGCAGCGGGCCGGTCTAGTTAAGAGTCGCCACCCCCTGCCCCCCTAATCCGCACTGTCTATGCGAGAGATCCTACCCCACACCGCGCATCTGGCATTTCTCACTACCTAACTTGCTCGCAATTCTTGCAAGCATGGAGGCCCGGCGCACCCTCCCGTCTTCACCCGCGCGGCATGCTGTTCATGGCCATGGCCTGTCACCTATCGCGGCTCGCATCGCTCGGCAAGGAGCCGCCGGCGGGAGCCCAGTGAAGCTTGCACCCGTGGCAGCCATCGCTCGGCCCTCCTCCTCGGCCATCTCTGGGTCACAGACCAACACCAAGAAGGACATGGTGGGGCAGGCTTCACCGGTCCGGGCTGGGAGGCGAGTTTCAGCCTGTGACGATTGAGCTGGCGATGGCCCTAGTCGCAATAGCTCTCGGGCCCACTGTCGGAACCCGAGACCACTGCCGTGTAGCGCGTTTGTTCGTGGGTCCGTGGGGACTGGGGCCTGCGGTGCCTCTTTTGCCTGCTCCGACATGTGCCGCGGTTATGCACATGCCCTTAGAGCGCACGGCTCTCCCTCGCCGCGCGAGCCGTGGGCTCGGCAGCGTGGCTGTGCGGCAAAAGGACAAAAGTCTTAATGCGAGGGGCTGCGCTGCCCGCCCTGGCAGTTACGGTTCCCCACGCGCCCCCAGCCCTTCCCGGCCTGCAGACTTCCTCCTCCCCGCGCCTGAACCCCTTCGCTTCCTCTCCCTCCACCCCCCCTCCGCCTCGCCCTCCCCCAGACCGCCGAGGTGCTGGAGCGGGTCTTCAAGCTGGCGCTGGCGGCGCGGCTCAAGCAGCACGGCGGCGTGCATGTGCGTGGGGCGTGCGTGCCCGGGGTGCTGGAGGGAATGCGGCTCGAGGGAGGGCGCGCGTGTGTGAGGCAGTGGGGGCATGCAGCGGCGGTGCAGGCGCGGGCGCATGCGTCTGGGCTGGCCGCGCCTCCGCCCCTCTGCCGCCCCCCTCTCCCCCCTTCCTCGCTCAACATTGCCTCTTCCTCCTCGAACCACCACCACCTGCAAACGTCCCCAACCCCCCTTCTCCCCCATCCAACCCCCCCCCCCGCAGGTGGACGTGCGTACCACGGCCCTGGGGCTGGTGGAGGGCAAGTTCGGCGGCATGACGGTGCGGGGCAGCCGCTGGCGCACGCCGCTGGAGCTCACGGCGGAGCAGCTCATGGTGGGGGGGGGGCGGGCGGGGAGGGCGGGGGAGGGAGGGGAGGAGGGGGGTGGGAAGGGGGAGGAGGGCGGTCTGTCTCATGCTTGCATCTGCGCCTGCAGCCCTGGTGTGTCGCTGCGGGCTGGGCTGCTGCGCTCACTGCCCTGCCGCCACCGCCGAGGGCCGCGCGGTCGCCTGTTTGTCCTGAGCCCTCCCTCGTCCCTGCCCAGCCCCACACCCGGGTGCCCTTCGCCTGCCCTGACCCTCCGCCCCGGCACCCCCCCCCCCACCTTGCTGTTCCCCCCCACCCCTCAATAACCCCCAAAGGTGGACGTGGGCGAGATGGCCCTGGACCTGAACAAGCTGCTGTGGCAGCAGGCGGTGACGCTCAAGAACGTGCCGCAGGTGGGTGGGTGGGTGGGCTGGGGGGGGGCCTTGGGGAGCATGGGTGGGTGGGGGGGGGGTGAGGGGCTGGCAGGGAGGCTGAGGGGGGGGGGGCTGGGGGACCTATCGAGGGCTGGGGGTCTGGGGCGGCGGGAGCAGGGTCCGGGAGGAGCCAGGGGCTCCGGGGAGGGTGAGGGGGAGGGTGAGGGGGAGGGTGAGGGGGAGGGTGAGGGGGAGGGTGAGGGGGAGCGGTCGGGGGCAGGGCGAAGCGGGGCGAAGTGGCATGAAGTGGCAGAGCCGAGAGGCTTTCCTGGCCAAGGCCTGCCCCACTCTGCGCCCAACCTGACTCCTCATCCTGCCCCCTCGCCTCCTCTACCCCCCCCCCCAGGGCTCGGTGTCCTTCACGCTCACGTCTGCCGACCTGGCCAACTTCATGGCGCACCCGCTCATGCGCCAGGCGGCAGCGCGGGCCGTGGGGGTGAGGCAGGGAGGGGGGTGGGGTGAAGAAAAGGTTCCTCGAGGGGGTGAGGTTGGGCCTGGCACAGCACACGGGGGGCCCTCCGGGGCCTTGGGTGCATCCTCAGGAGAGGCTGGTGGCCCAACAGGTCAGAGCTCAGGGGCCGGATGAAGTGATGACACGTACGAGTCCGCAGCCCCAGTGCCCCACAGCCCTGCCCTAACCCAGCCCCCTGTTACCCCACACACCACACCCCACACCCGCCTCCAGAACGCCGCCTTCAACTTCGACCGCTCCACCGCCCGTGTGCGCTTCGACCCCGCCTCGGGCCGCGGCATAATCACGTACGAGGGCGTGTGGGCCGCCAACGGCCAGCGCTACGCAGTCACCATGAGCACGCCGCCGGCAGTAGCCGCGTCCTCGCCGCCCTCGTCTCCCCGCGGCGCTTCGTCTCCCCGCGGCGTTCCATCTCCCGCCGCCACGTCAACCGGCGGTGCCAACACCATGGACCAACTCACCGTGAGCGCCCGCCGCGTGGGTGGCGGCGCCGCCAGGCCCGCCGCCGCCGCCGCCGGCGGCCGGTCCGCCACTGGCAGCGCCGCCTCCGCCGGCAGCTCCGCCACCTCCTCCACCGACGACGCCGGCCTGACTGCAGCCGCCGCCAGCGGCGGCGCCGTGCCGCGGCGGCCCGTTGTGGCGGCGGCGTCCGTCATGTCGGCGGCGGCGGCGGCGGCGGGCAGCCTTGACGACGCGGCTGCTTCGGGGTCCTCCTCGTCCTGCTCGGATGCCGAGGAGGCGGGTGCGGCGCCTGTCGACCCGAGCGAGGGGGAGGTGGCGGAGGGGCTGCGGCGCTTCTTCTCGGGGCTCATGCTCAACCTGCAGGTGGGGGCGGCGGGGGAGGGCGGGAGGGGGGGGAAGGGCGGCTGGCTTCCCCACAGGCACCGCAGAGGCACGGCACAGCACGGCACGCGCACTGACACGGCACGGACAGCGAAACAGCGTGCGTGACCCTGACCACCACCAACTGACTCCCCCTTCGTGTGCGCACCCCCATCCCCCCGCAGGGCATCGAGCTGCGGCAGCCTGCGCTCACCGTGCAGCTGCCGGCAGGCCCCGCCCCCGGGTTCGCCGCCGCCGCCACGCCCCTGCGCGCCGCCGCCGCCGCACCCGCTTCCCCCGCCGCCCCCGGCCCCGAGCCGCTGCCCGCGTGGCTGACCATCTCCATGCGGGTGCGCATCCTGTCGCTGCCGCCCCTCAACATGAGCTTCTGAGGCCCGGGCTCCCGAGGCCTTGGAGGCCTTTGGGGGGCGGGAGGCGGGAGGGGTGGTGCAGCGCCCGCTGGGGGTGCCACCCGGCGCTGACCGGGGGAGGGGATTGGAGGGGCGGATGGCACGATTGGTCCACCTGGCGGAGCTGATGCCGCTCAGGCTGGGGCCGGCGCCAGTGGGGAGCCACGAGGGCTGCAGCACTGCAGGGGAGGCGGCTGCCCTACACCTCAAGGGAACTGTAGGGGGGGTGCCGCAGGAGGCCCGCTGCCAGGTGTGTGGTGCTCTCTGAACGAGTGGCCTCGGCGAGGGGCTGTGCGCAGTGGGGTGGCAGTGTGGGGTGTGAGGTTGAGCCCGCACGGCCGGGCTACCCGAGTGGGGCCCAAAGATGAAGACCAGTGGCCAATTGCATGTGTTTCTTCCATCCGGGGGGTTGGGTTGGGCCTCTTGCCTTTGTAGGTAGGGCAGGCGCTTGCGTGAGTGTGAGCGTCTAGGAGCGGCTAGCTCTGAAGGCTTTGGCTGTGACCCACCCACCAAAGCCATTTTGATGCAGCGGTGGCTTTCCTTTTCATCCGACTCTTCTGTACTTCTCTCTTTTCTGCACACACCACATGACACGCATGCGGCATGACACACGCACCGAAGCGGCGCAATAAGCGAGGGCCACGCGGCACGAGTCCCTGGTCTGCGCTTGGTAGAGTAATCTTGTGTGTGTGGGCTTCTAGTCGTAAAGCGGCGCACGAGAGGCGGCCGTGACGAGCAGGATCGAGATCGATGGGGCGGGGTTGGCTAGGCGAGACAGCGTGAGTGGCTGCAGGACGGAGGTTTGGGCTCAGTGAGCGAGGGTGAGGTAGGGCGTGATTGCGGTATTGTGTGTTGGGGGGGGGCTTGCGAAGCGGGGCAGAGTGTATTGGAGCGACGTGGGCTTGTGCAATCGAGGGCTTCACAGCAACAGCACGACCACAGAGTGTAACGTTGGCTTGACAAATGCCCCAGTTGCCTTCGGACTGACGTGTGTGACCGCACGCATGGTGATTGGGAGATCTGCCACCGCCGTTGACCCGTTGACCTTTCCTGGACGCAGGTGACGCGGAACGCAGGGCCACGCTAGCTGAGGCCGGGTGCTGCAGCCAGCGCACCCTCCTACGTGGCGATTGGGGCCTGTCGAGGGTCCGCGTTCGGACGGGGCGCGTGCGCGCGGGGCGTCAGTGGGTCTCGGACCTGGAGACGAGCCCTCACCTCTCTGACCCCTTTCTGACCCCTTTCTGACCCCTTCGCTTGCTCTGCAGACGCGAGCTGCAACCGCGATTTCTTCCACTAGGACCCACTAGAAGGCCGCCAGCTCATACGTCGCGACGCGAGCTAGCCATGCCCGGCGGAGGCGGCGACGGGGGCGGGGGCAGCACGGCCTCCGGCGACCACGCCCCGGCAGACGTGTTCATCCCCGCCATAGCGGACCGCATCGCCGCCTTCCTGCCGCCCAACGAGGTCGCCTGTGCCTTACGATGCGTCACCGCCCTTACGGCACAGCTGTTTGCGGACCGGGCGGCGGTGCGGCTCTCGCAGCCCTGCCCGACCTGGGCCTTCGCCGCCAGCTGGTCCGCCCCCGGCGCCTGCCTCGCCCTCTCCTATAAGCACCGCCTCCAGCTGCTGTGCCTGACGGCCGCCAGCGGGGACGTGGCCAACCTGGAGGCGGCGCTGGCGGCGACGGGTCTGTGCATGACGGGCGAGCTGATGGCCGCCGCCGCCGCCGCCGGGCGCCTGCACGTGTGCCGCTGGCTGGCCAAGCGCGGCTGCCCGCTTGACGGCGCACCATACCTAGCCCTCAGCCCCCTGGCGGCCGCTGCTCAGGGGGGCCATGCTGAGGTTTGCAAGTGGCTCCTGGAGCAGGGCTGCGCGTGGCACGACGACTGCGTGCGGTGCGCGCTGCGCGGGGGCCACGTGCCCCTCATGCGTGACTTGCTGGCGGCGCGGCCCGGGGCCGACACGGCCGCAGAGGATCTGATCCGGGCGGCGGCGGAGGGCTGCGACCTGCCCACCCTGCAGGCGCTGTGGGGGGAGTGGGCGGCCCAGAGCAACCCCGCCCAGCTGCTGCACTGCACCAACACCGCAGCCGCCCGCAGCCCCACCCCTGACTGGGCGGCCAAGGTGGCGTGGCTCCTGAAGCAGGTGGGAATGGGCTGGGGGCAGAGGGGTTGTAGAACAGACTGGCAGAGCCCCCTCAGCACACCGCACTGGCCACGGGGCTTAGGGGGGTAGCTAGCCTGGCGATAGGTAGCAATCCTCCCTTCCACCCTCTCCCTCCTCCTGCCTCATCTGACCCCCCTCCCCAGGGCGCGCCCCGACCCGAGGCCGCCTGCGCCGCCGCCGCCTCCCTCCCCGACGGCGTGGCCCGCCTGACCCTGCTGACGGGGGACATGGGCCTCCCCACCACCACCTCCACGGTCGCCGGGGCCGCGGGCACCGGGCAGGCAGGCACCCTGCGCTGGCTGCTGGCCCGCGGCGTGCGGCCGGCGGCCGGGGAGCCGCCGGCGCGGGTGGCGACCGGGGGCCACACGGAGGTGCTCAGGGTCCTGCACGCGGCCGGCTGCGAGCTGCCACCGCCCCGGCTGCTGCTGCGAGCGGCCTGCGCCTCCGGGAGCGTGGACACGGTGGCGTGGGTGCTGGGGACGGTGGGGCCCGAGGCGCTGCAGGAGGAGGGGCCGTTTGCGTTTGACGCCGCGCTCGAGTCCGGGAGCCTGGAGCTGGTGGCGTGGCTGGGCGAGAGGGGGGTGGCGCCCGGCCGCAAGGGGAGTGTCCCCGGCCCCGCCCCCTGGAGCTCCGCCGCCGAGGGCGGATGCGTGGCGGTGCTGGAGTGGCTGGCGGGCTGGGGCGTGGCCACGCAGGTGCGTGGGCGACTGCCCCTGCCCCCGAGCACATGTGTTCCGTGGAAACACCGCCCGGGCATGCGTGCGTTCTGTCTGCGGCAGCACGCACCGCCATGCACAGAGATCTGCAGGTCAAGGCCCTCCCGTGTGCCTGCTGTCTATGTCGGCGGCGTGCTGTTAGTTCCTTTGCCCCACCCCGCCTGCCCCCTGAGCCCACACCCGTCCCTAACGACCCCTCCCGTCCCTTTGCCTCCCTCAGGAGATCCGCTTCCCGCCCGGGCACCCCTACGTGACCGCCGCCATCCACGGCGACCTGCTGACCCTGGAGGCCCTGCGGCGCCTGGGGCTGCCCCTGGGCCGCAGCGAGGCGGGGCGTAGGGGCCTGGTCACACAGGCCATCCCCTGCCAGGCCCCGCTGCCGGCGCTGCGCTGGCTGCGGCAGGCGGGCTGCGGTGTGGACTGGGCTGGGGCCACGGACGCTGTCTGCAGCGGCTACAAGGCGGCGGGGTGGCGCGCGGAGGTGCTGGCGTGGTTGCAGGCCGAGGCGGAGGCGGAGGTGGGGGCGCAGTTGGGGGCCAGGGGGTAGGCGAGGGCCGCGGGGATCGACAGGGCGCACCGCGGGGGATGCGGGGCCGCAAGGGCGGTGGGAGAAGGGAGTGAAGATGCCGGGGCCAGGGGTGAGGGCTTGCGACGTGGGCGGCCTGGATGGCTGGATGCGCTGGAAGGAAAGAGGCGGCTGGTGGACCCCAGGAGGCTCTTGGCCTGTCTTGGGCAGGACGGGACGAGTGAGGCACGCACTCGTGGACGCGACATGCGGTCCGGCGCGGTCAAGGGCACGTGCTTGGGGGTAGTTATGAAGCATCCCCGAGCTGCGAGGGGTCGAGCCATACTGTGCAGCTGCGGTGAAAGAGGTGGAGGTCGCCCAGGGGCGAAGGTGCAAGGGGCGTTCAGAAGGGCTTGGAGGGCCCTAGAGGGGCACGGACCCGGGGGGGGCCTGGGGCCTGAGGGCAACATTGATGAACATACAAGCAGCTACGTCTGTGTCGCTCAAGCTTGTTGTGGGCCCAGCTCGACGCTGCCCGTGCGTGCCATGCCCAATTCCCCGGGCCCACGACCCGGACCCGCAGACAGAACGAAGGGACATGTATTGTGTGCAGTTACACCGCATTCACCGTGTCTGTTCGGAGGGCCCACAGACCCACGATATGGAGGGCAAGGCCCGGAACGGCTGCCACTGGGCCTCCACCGGGCCTTGACCTGTCGCCTAGGCCTGCATTGGGCCTGCAGTACTCGCGGCGGTCCATGAGCATTGATATAGCGCACACAGCTTAGCCCCGACATAAAGTCTGCAAACACAACTCTTACAGTCCACAACACGCAGCAAGCAAGTACAAACAGCGAAAGACACGCTTGATTAGCTCGCGAAGCAAGCTCGCGACCAGGCCCGGGCCTTACACGCAGACCATGGCGGATAGGCCATGCATGTATTTCTGCGAGATCGAGGCCGATAGCAGGTATGGCCCCAGCACCAGCTACGCCGACATCGTCGCTTGCCCCGCGGTCGTCAAGCGCATTGCCAGCTTCCTGCCGCCCAACGAGGTCGCATGCTCACTTCGATGCGTCAGCCGCTTGACTGCTGATCAGCTGCGACAGCACGGGAACGGCGTGGTGCGGCTCTCGCAGCCCTGCCCGACCTGGGCCTTCGCCGCCCGCTGGTCCGCCCCCGGCGCCTGCCTCGCCCTCTCCTACAAGCGCCGCCTGCAGCTGCTGTGCCTGACGGCCGCCAGCGGGGACGTGGCGAACCTGGAGGCGGCGCTGGCGGCGTCGGGTCTGTGCATGACGGGCGAGCTGATGGCCGCCGCCGCCGCCGCCGGGCACCTGCACGTGTGCCGCTGGCTGGCCAAGCGGGGCTGCCCGCTGGACTCGCGTAAGCCCCTGCTGGCCTCCGCCGCTGCGTCCGGTGACGCGGAGCTGTGCGAGTGGCTCCTGGATCTGGGCTGTGCGTGGGACCAGGCGTGCGTGCTGGCGGCGGCTCGTGGGGGGCATGTAGCGCTAATGGAATCCCTCCGCAGCAAGGCCCCGGCTGGGCCCGGGGGCAAGGTCAGCGGTAGGCGCCTGTTCAAGGCCGCCGCGGAGGGCTGCGACCTGCCCACTGTCCAGGCGCTGTGGGGCCAGGGGCCGCGGGAGGAGCGAGAGCGGTACACGTGGCTGTGCGAGGCCGCCCCCGCCGCGGCCCGCAGCCCCACCCCCGACTGGGCGGCCAAGGTGGCATGGCTCCTGGAGCAGGTGAGAGCAGGGGCGAGAGCGGCATTGATTGACGACGACGGGAGCTGGGTTCAGAGCATTGCGAGGAAGAGGGGAGGTAGAGGCCCGGCATCCTTTACCCAAACCGCATGCTCCTCACTCCGTCCCGCCCCTCATGTCCTCCTCCCCTCTCTCCCCCCCAGGGTGCGGCCCACGCTCAGGTCATCTGCATTAGCGCCGCCTCCTGCCCCGACGGCGTCGCCCGGCTTACCCTGCTGACCGGGGACATGGGCCTCCCCACCTGCGGCCTCGCCTTCACCGCCGCCGCCCGGCTCGGCCGCATCGACTCCCTCCGCTGGCTGCTGGCCCGCGGCGAGCGGCCGGTCAACGCCGCCCCCGCGGTACTCGCCGCCCAGGAGGGACGCACCGAGGTGCTCAAGGCGCTGCACGCCTTCCGCTGCGAGCTGCCCCCGCCCTCTGAGCTGCTGGTCGCTGCCTGCGGCTCCGGCAGCGTGGAGACTGCGGGGTGGGTGCTCCAGGCCTTCTGGCCCGAGGCGCTGCAGGGGGCGGGGTCGGCGGCGTATGGCGCTGCGCTGCGGTCCGGCAGCCTGGAGCTCGTGTCGCTGCTGCACTCGCTGTGGCCCGCGCCCGGCCCCGCGCCCTGCTGGGGCTCCGCTGCTGAGGGCGGCTGCGTGGAGGTGCTGGAGTGGCTGAGGGAGCGGGACGCGGCGGTGCAGGTGGGTCCATCCGGAGTGGCTACGGGAAGGGCAGGTCGCATAAGGCGGGGGTGCCAGCGCTTTGGGGCCCCAAGCACTTGTACCCTTATCTGCGTTGTTCTCTCCAGCCCTGCCCTGCTTACGACCTCACGACTCAACAGTCTCCTCCCCCTTCCTTTCCCCGCCCCACCCTTCCAGGACCCCTCGCTTTCTTCCGGCCAGCCCTACGTGCGGGCCGCGGCGCACGGCGACCTGCTCGCACTGGAGGCCCTGCGCCGCCTGGGGCTGCCGCTGGGGGCCGGCGCGGAGGCGCGCGGGGAGGCGCTGCGGGCGTCCGTGGCTGCGGGGGCGCCCCTGGAGGCCCGGCGCTGGCTGTGGGACGCGCAGGGGCAGGAGGCGCAGGCCCTGGCACGGGCCGAGGCCGAGGCGGAGAGGGCGGCACGGGCGCAGGCCGTCGCGCAGGCGGGGCCGGCTTTGGCGCCGGTGGCGGAGGCGGAGTATGACTCCGGTTCCGACTCTGACGACGATGAGGAGGAGGACTGGGCGGCCGAGGCGCTGGCCCAGGCGGAGGCGGAGGCGGAGGCGCAGGCCAAGTCCCACGCGGGTGCCGTTGCGTTCGTTGTGGTGACGGCCAAGGGCAAGGGCAAGGCGGAGGCGGCAAAGCCGGGCAAGGGCGACGGCGAGGGCAAGGCCAAGGGCAAGGGCCGCGCCTATGTGGTGAGGAATTGGCTGCGGTCGCGTGTGCAGCGGGCGTTGCGGGCGCTGGAGACGGCGTAGGCTGGAGGGCGGGCGGAGAATGAAGGTCTGCAGGCATTTATCCCATTGTTACCGCTAGGTTGGTGAGGGTTCGTCATAAGGGTTGTACAGGGGGCCGTACATAGGACCGGGTTATGCGTTTCAGGCTGGACTTCGAACCGCATACTGCTCGATCTGCGAAACAATTACCCTTACTGCGCTTGAAGAGTTGGCATCTGTTGGGGTTGATGCCCGTCGTGGGCACTTCATTCTGATGCCCCTAGTGTTACCCATAGCAGGGAGGTGGGCCCTTTCAATCATTCTTTGCTCGGTCAGTCCCTTTCATAGTATTCATTCGCGTTTGTATGGTGATCTCCCTTCGTGATGCGAGGTTCGCATCCCCATTGCTTCTTGCGCTGGAGCAGCGGCGTGGTGCGGCTCTTTATGGCAGGTGGGGGTGACCCCTGCTGTCCGGTGTGGCATGAGAGGGCATGTAAGAAGGTGACGGCAGACTGATCGCCCGCAAGCCCCCCTGCACACCACGCTACAGCTTGCGCTGTAGCAATCTGTGCAACCCCGGGTAGCCGACAACCGTTCACCTGCTCAGCGTGCTCGCACCGCCATTCACCCGCTCTGCCGCTCAGCGTGCTTACACACCATGCCAAGACTGCGTCCGGAGGTACGCAGGGTACTCCGCCCGAATCCTGCAGTGCCCACGGCCTGTGTTGTGTCCCTGTCAAAACCCTCCCGACCCCTCCCACCGCGTTGCGGACGGTGAGCGGTCGCCCCACCGTCTGCCAACAAGTCGACAACACAACGGTCCCATGACTGCACACCCGCAAGACACCCGGGAGACCGAATCCGGGCCCGCACCGTCACATGCCTCCCACGCCGGGGGTACTAAGGCCAGAGCTGGACCACGACAAGGAACAAGCTACAAATGACGATTAGCCCGCCAACACAACAATTGTGCCCGAAACACCCTACCGCACATAAACACGAAGCATGGGTGGACGGGTGAACAGAGGCGACAGTGAGATCCCGACAGACCATACGCAAGAACACAACAACAAGCCTTTCCCTCCTGGGGGCCGACCAAGCGGCCCCCAGCACACCCGGGGTAGGCGGCAAGCACCAACGCCCATGTTGGGGGCCTTTGCAACCCCGCCATGCCGGACGTGTGTTGGGAAGTCAAGGAGGCCCGAACCCATGCGGCCCGCACCCAACCCTGCCGGCCCGGGCACGCCCGCCGCCGCTTCCACGCTCTCAAGGTTCGCGCTAGATTGCTTAGCTAGGCCAGGGAAGTACACAATATCCCTTCAGCGCTCAGCGACCCTCACGGAATAGACATCTAACCCCCTCAAGAAACAACTCCCCCATGCCCTGAAGCCCCGACCCCCATTCAATGGGGGAGGCAGAAGCCTCCTCCGCCTTGCGCTCCTGCTCGCACCTCCACTGCGTGGTGCCGCTCGTGCCCTGGCTCCGGGGACCCCGAGACCCCAGAGCGGGGGCCTCGGTCCCGCCGACCCTTGTTGCCCTGGGTGCAGCCTCCTCCTAATGCCACTGCCCGTCCGCCCAGCCGCACATCACACCGGCTGCGGCCACCTCAGCCTCCTGCTGCTCCTGCCGTTAGCCCTTCCCCAGCCGCACCCCAGCCGCCGCCCACTGCCAACCGCTTGGCCCCACCAGGCTTATTAGGCCACACGGGCGATGGAGCCATCCGACCGCGACAGCAGCAGGACGCCCTCCTCCCGGCAGTAGTCCAGCACCTCCACGGCCGCCTCGGGACCCAGGGCCTCAGCCATGAAGGCAGCCTTGAAAGTGGTGGCGATCTGGGGCATGCAGGCGGCGGTGAAAACGCTTGATCATACCGCCCAGTCGTGGCCCCCCCCTCCTTGGGGTGCCCTCGTCACTTGCATTGCGATTTCTCAGCAAGGCCGCTGAGCGAGTCCGCCATCCCACCTGGAGCTCCGGCGCAGTCGCAATGGTCGGATTGTTGACCATGGCCTCCACTTTTCCAGCGTCCGCAAGCGCCGACATAGCGTCCGCGGTGCCTGCAGGTCACGTGGAGATCGTGTTCAAAGCAGAGCGAACGGGAATCTAGGTTCCCCGTGCGGGCTCGTGGGGGCAGGGCGGAAGCAGAGGGGAGCAAGCGGGGGCGTGTGTGTGAAGGGCTGCTCGCATGAGCCTGGGAGTCTCAGGCGCGGTGATTAGCCGGCCGGCCTTAGTTACGGAACCGAAAGCCCGAGGAAACCGAAGCCCGACCCGCGGGGGCGTGTGTGTTCAGGGCTGCTCGTGTAAAGGCCGAGAAAAGTGTAGGCGCGGTGATTAGCCGGCCGGCCTTACATACGCAACCGAAAGCCCGAGCAGACCGAAGCCCGACCCATGCCGCCCATCCCGAACCCGTTACGTTTGTGTCGCCGCTGGAGCCGTGTCGGATCCGTAGTTTGTAGCTGGTAATAGTGAGGTAGACTAGAGCTGGTGCGGCCCGCCGGCGGCGCAGAAGGGCACAACAAAGCAAAGCAGACATGCGGACCGAGCAGCCCGCGAAGCCAAAGCCCGCCCTGAACAAGACAATCCCGTTTCTCACCTAAGACAGAAGGGTCGAACGCGGCGCCACCACGGAGGAAATGCGGAAAGTGGGGAATGGGCCAAGAGGGGTGTCAATAGCCGAGGAGGCAGCCAAAGCGTTAGGGAGGAGGAGAGGCTGAATACACGAGCGACCGCCGGCGGGCAGAGAGGGGGCGTGTGTGTGTGCGTGTGTACGGCAGCCCCGCGTGGTGTCCGTCGCCCAGCCACGGCGCAGAAGCGAACCGGCACCGGGGCAAGGCGACGGGGCAAGGGGGGGCCATGGGTGGAGGGGGGGGGCAGGACCAGGAGGGGGGGGCCTCTGCAACTTTTGACCCCATCCTGGTCCCGGGGTTAGAGACACCCCCATCGTATAGAGGGTCGCCAAAGCTATCTTTTGACCCCCTGTCGTACATGTACGGCGGGGGTCCGGGGGGTGGGGGTGGTCCCGCGGCCGGCCCAGAGTTTCTTCCGAGTTTCCTCCCCAGCGAAATTTCATCACTCTTGCCGAGCGCTATTGTTTAGCGCTATCGGCAGCTGAGAGGGGTGAAGGGAGGGGGGAAATGCCACCAGACGTGTCAATGGCCAGGGTCCACCCGACCCCAAGTTGACTACAGAGACCGCTACCGGCCATTCTAAGCTTGCAAGCATATACATGAGCCCGAGTAGAGCCCTTTGAAAGACAGAACATTAAGGAAGGCTAACGTCAGGGGGTGGGCATCGATGGAGGCATTAACAGGTGCAGAGGCAGCCAGACGTGGTTTTGAGGCCGTTCCAGTTGATAAACAATAGAGGTGGTCAAGAAACGCACACATACACACTGTCGTACATAAAAACCCTATGCCGTACACTTTGGAGGGGGGTGGGGGGGGTGGGTGGTCCCGGAGGGGGGCCTCTGGGCAGGATGTAGGTATGGGGTCGAAAAGTTTCTTCTTCCCCCCCCCCCCTCCTGGCAGGACGGGGCCGAACAAGGGCAGGGGGGAGCAGAAGGGCACAGGGCAGAGGACTTTCTTACTGCAGGGCGGGGCTGAGTGTTACGGGGCAAAGGGCAGAGCGGGGCCGAGGAGTAGAGGGTGAGGGGGGGCAACTACCAGCACCGCTAGATCCAGGCCAGCACCCTTACGGCAGCATACGAACGGCATGCCTGATGCCCAGTTGATCACCTATCTCTAGCCGAGAGGGCTGAACAGGCACGCTAGAGTGTCAGCCCTATACTTGTACGGCATCCTCGACTTAAACAGAAGGCAGGCTCGCCAGCCAGGCCAGGGCGTCTTATCTCACCGTCGGTGTAGGGCTTGTGGCTGCCGATGTAGGCCACCCGGCCAGCAGCCGTGTCGACCACCACGACGGCGTCCACCTCGAGCACCTCGTCGTTCACCCCGTCCCAGAACGTTCTGGCGTGTGGCAGGAGCTGAGGTCACGGGAGGAGCAGGGAGGGGAGAGCCAAGCCGAGGGGTTAGCCAGGAGCCCAGGACCGGGGGAGGCAGAGCCCAGACAAGGCAGGCGGAGGGCGGGCTGCATGGGAGCTGTGACTGGCTGCGGGCGTCCAGCAGCCCATCGCATCCCTCCCATCCGGCCTGGCGCGCTCACGTGCAACCCCCTGCTTGCCCCCCCTGCTCCTCTGCTCCCCACGTGCCTTGGCAGCGTTCGGCGGGACGCCCTCCACTTCTGACACCACGCTTGCCAGCGCAGCGCCAAACTCGCTCTCGCCGCACTTCGGGTGAAGGTGCGGGGACTGGGAGTCCAACGCCGAGCCGCACGGCTGCCAAGATACACCGCGCGAGGAACCGCGCGGCATGGGGATATAGGCCTTGCCCGCCGCCAGCTGGTCCATCTTGCGGATGAGGGGCTGTCCCGGGCCCTCCACGAGCCCGCAGAACTCCATGTCGTGCAGGTAGTCATGGAATTCTTGTTGGGACTCGAAGGAGGTCAGCGTGGGACCGGCAGGCCAATCGTGCAGGACAGTGACCGCGACGCTGGCAGGCGGACCTGCCGATTAGGGGAGCAGCCGAGCGGGGCCGGCCCCGGGGGGGAGCAGAACCAACCATCATGGTAGAAGATTCGCGAGGCCCGGAGAGGTTGCCAGCACAGAATGTCTAGCCAAGCCTGAACGCACCTCCGGCAGAATCCGGTGCGGTTGAAGCGCGGCGCATCAACACCGCGCGCGCGGGGCG
The DNA here is from genome assembly GCA_016858145.1 of Edaphochlamys debaryana. Lineage (NCBI taxonomy): Eukaryota > Viridiplantae > Chlorophyta > Chlorophyceae > Chlamydomonadales > Edaphochlamys > Edaphochlamys debaryana. The sequence goes on from JAEHOE010000134.1 coordinate 303,639, forward strand.
ACGGCAGACGGGTCGCGGGACGCAGCGCCCCGGGGCACGCAGCGCCACAGCGGAGGGCACAGCGCCAGGCCGAGACATCGGGAGACTGCGGGCGAGCATGTTTGCTGCTACGTGCACACTATGCGGCACTGGACACTGGCTGGCTCGGCGCTTCTTAGCCCTTAGGGCTCGCGGCACCTCCGGCGTGCAATGTTGCGTTCCCCTATTGCAATGGGCGCCCTCTACGCGCTCATGAAGCAATTTTGGCACCGCTCTATGGTTATAGCTCTCGGGGTGCTCTCCTTGAGCTGCCTTGAGCCACAGCGTGCTTCCCCAAGCCCGAACGCGGCTCCCACTTCCCTCGCGAGACCCTGGCGACCACCGAGCTGCCTCAACTCAGTATGCCGAACTCCAGACCTGCGCCCTAGCGCCCTCCTGGCTGTCTCTAGCGGTGTCCTTGGCGACGCTGCTGAAGCACGGTGTTGACCTGTGGCGCCATCCACCCCGACGTCGAGCGGCGAGCACGGGACGCAGTAAAACGGGCGAGGCGCACTTGCAGATGCTACCAGCTAGCGGAGCGGGGACTGTCCGACTGACGACGGGCGGCTCGGCATGCATGGCGAGCTCTGCGCGTACGCAAGCGCCAGCACGTCGCTGCTCAGGGATTGTGACCAGCAGTACATAGCTTCTACGTGCGGGCCAGTGGCGCCGGCCGTGCTCTGGGGCCCTACTTGTTCCCGCTGCCCCCAGCGCTACCCCACCCGCCTAACCCACCCCCTTCTCGCTGTGTCCCCTTTGCACAGGGCGCAAAGCCCTCCTCTGACTCGGTACCCGTCCTGACTCATGACCCGTCCTGGGGTGGGCTTCGCCCAGCACCGCTCGGCTGCTGGCAGGCGGCGGGGCCTTGAGAGGAGGGGTCGACGGCCGGGGGTCACACCTCAGTGCTCTGCCCCGGGCCTGCCAGCTGTGAGTTGGCGGAACCAGAAGCAGCGGCACAGGCAGCAGCTGCTGCAATGCTGGGGGGCCAGCTCACTCGTGCTTGGGGGACCGTGTTGCCCTGCACTGCCTCCGGTGCATGGATGCCAGCCGACGGGGGCACTCGGGTTGCGTCCCTCGCTCGCAGCCATACCGAGCCCCGGTGTTTCTCAACGCCTCAACGCGAAGGACGGGGTTCCGTCGGGCTTGAAGGGTCTGCTTTGCACCGAGCTTGGCTGTCTGGAGGCTTCTTGTGGGGGACTTGCCGGCATGGCAGGGTGGGCAGGAGGGCTGGGCTCCACTTCCACCCCATTCCGGGCTCAAACCCAACCCAGCCACTCTTTAACCTTACTTCAACCTCTCCCAGCCTTCTGCCCCCGTGCAGGGAACCCTTTGGGGCCCTAGTATCATCAGGAACCCATCGGATGTGGTCGGGGGGCCATGCAAGAGCTGCTCTGTTGATGGGGGTCTCCTCAGGGGGTCTCCTCTCTGGCCACCCCCGCCTCCCCCACGGCGTCCATACCTGGCCAGGGCCATGTCTCTCGGCCAACCACCCTCACGCCGGGAGCCCAGCACCTCCTTGCGCAGGCGCAGGGACAGCTGGATCCGCGCTTTGCGAGTGGTCCCGTCGGGGGGCACCTGGAAATGGTGCTCGGAACAGCTGCAGTCGCGAGCGCACAGCGGCCCTTCCCGCATGCTCAGCTTGGGCAGGACCATCTCACGCGCGCTTCGATGCTGGGGGGTGGCGCAGCTACGGCGCCTCTGCGGCCGGTAGCCCCGCCTGGCTCTGCGCCCTTTTCGCCAACCCCTCTGTCGCCAGCGAGTATGCAGCGTGCCGCCCTCCAGGCTCCGTCCAAGATGATGGACAATGCCTGCCAGCAGGCAGCCCAGAACCCAGCGCAGCCGGCCCCGGCACCTGTCCCAGCCAAGAAGAAGCGGAAGACCGCAGCAGCAGCGGCAGCTGCAGGGGGGCAGCCGCAACCGCAAGCGCGAGCAGATGAGCCGTCAACCACCGCTGCGGCTGACGGCGGTGATGGCGGCAAGGGTGCCCGCGGGAAGGCTGACGACAGGAAGTCGTACGTTTGGTAGATAGAGGAGATGAAGTCAAGGGGCCTGCCGCCGGGGACCCCTCCGTGGAAGAAGGACTTTGACACCATGCTGGACCTCTACAAAGCGTACTACTCCGGAACGTCCGTTGCACCCCCCTGGCGCTTGCTGTGGGATAAGTACGGCGGCGGCCCCACCGGTGGGACCGCCAGGAAGACGTGGTACCCGGGCGCGCTTAAGCAGCGCATGTGGGAGTTTTCGACCCTGATCAGTGGTGCTTCTTTAAGACCGGCGAGCTGCGTCGGTGCAACACGTGGGACGCGGCCCAGTTCTGGATGGCTAAGCAGCAGGCAAAGGGCAGCCCGGGGCTCAAAGGCTTCTGGGAGGACACCGTGAGCCAGGTGATCAAGAGCGGTGAATTCGAGGCCTACGTGTCGCCCGCTCGCCCGGCCAAATTCATCTCCCCCGCCAAGGGGGCACAGGCGCGGCTGGCACGGGAGGCTGTGCCGGTCACCCTCCCCGCGATCGCCAGGGGCGGAGCCGGTGGTGTGGTCGCGGCTGGCGCTGCGGCAGCACCGCAGGCAAGCTGTTGGGGGATGGAAGCATGCACACGCGGGGGGCGGGCGGGAGGGCGGGAAACACTCAAGGGCTTGCTTGGCCTGTCCACTCAGCTGCAACGCACGCCGCTTCCCTTCCTTGAACGCTTGGCCCTCGCCCATCTCCCCGCAGGCCGTTGGTGTGGGCATCCCTCCCGCGCCAGGCCCTGGCTCCAGCAACGGCGGTGCGGGCGTGGATGGAGGTGGCGCAGGTGCGCCAGTCGCATTCGTGTGGAACAAGCCGAAGCCACCCGGCTCGGGGTACATGCTCTTCTCCGCTCTTATGTGGGCACAGCGCCGCCAGCAACGGGCGCCAGGGGCGCACGGGGGCAGCGGCACAAGCAGAAACACGGCACGCCCTCCCAGCCCCGCAGGGCTTCCCAGCCCAGGAAACCAGCCTCCCCGCGCCCCCCTGGCTCCCCTTTCCTCACCGGAGCAAAAACCACTTCAAACACAGTACAAGAACGCTAGTTACGCCTGTCGGATCACGAAGTTGAGCTGGGGGTGACCCTGGGTCACCGGGGCTTGGGGACTGACTCTGTGGGGCCCCAGAGGCCGCCAAAGTCCGTGCACGAAAAAAAAAAACTGCCACGAACCCGCTTTACCCCCGCTGTAAGCGACATCACCAAGACCAGATCCTTCCGACAGCCCCAGTGCCCTAGCCCCGAAGCCCTGCATCAACCCACATCACACGTTTCGAGTATCTTTCGTTCTTCCCAGCACTCTCGTTGCGCTTAGCGATCCACTGCAGCTGCTCAGCAGGCGTCAGCTTCGCCCACTCGCTAGAGATCATCACGGTGGGAAAGTCTTGGACGCGTCGGCGTTGACCGGACTTGACCGACTTTGCCGGAGATGCTTCGCTCATTTGAGCGTCACCAGACCTTCCTTGTATCGCGATACGCCGTTGGGTGGCCTCGGCGGGAGGTCGGCCCGAACTCGGGCGCGCAACCATTGCTGCTTGCAGTCGGGAACGCTTTTGCGTACTGAGTGGCGCCTTTGGAAGCCGTGGTGATGTAGGTATGTGCTACGCTGCTCGCTGGAGCTGAGGCTGGTCGTCGCGGGCGCCGACTTTTGAAAAGTTGCTGCGTCGCGTCGCGAGCCTGCTGCCAATCCTTGGTGGCAATGCACGTAGCTTATCTTGCCGTTAATGGGTCCACGTTTGGGGCTCGGTCGGCGCTTTTCGGGCGCGTTGGGGCATCAGTGCTCGCCGACGTCGCTCGCGCGTCGCACTCCAACCAGCGCTGCGGCGCTGACGACCGGAGCCGCGTGGGTCTCTTGGGAAAAGTGCACTTATGACTGTGCACGCGACGCTTGCTCGCTCGCTCGCGAGTCGCCTCGCGGGGCGTCGCCGGGCGCTGCTTCGCCCTCGCGTCGCGCCCTATCGATCGCGCTGCGTCCGGCGCCTCCTGAAGGCCTCCTGAATTTCCTGGTATCGCCGGCCGACCCGGGGTCGGTTGGGCGGACTGTTAGTCATTGCCCGCGTGCTTGTGCGTTGTTTGAAGCGGTCTTTGCACCCGTGAGGAAAGGGGGGTGGTGGGGGGCCGTGGGGGGTCGGTTGGTCTGGAAGGGTTGTAGGGTGGGCCTGAGCGGGTCCCCAGTCGAACCTCCTGAGCACCCCCACCGCACCAGCAGGTTATGTGCAGCTCTCACCAGCGCTGTGCACTGTGTCAAGGGGCAGAACTGCAACAACTGCAGAACTGTAGAAAGCACGCAATGTCCCACACCTCCCAAAGGCAGGATGCTGTCCTGTGCAGCCGCGTGCCAGGAGAAAGCCACGGACTGCCCAACACGGCCCCATTATCGGCCTCCGCAGCACTCCAATAGCCTCAGCACAGCAGCCCCCAGCTTGCCCAGGTCCCCCGCCCAGACAAGCACGTGCATGCGCAATGTGTGTGGATGAATGTAAGTCCCTAGGCATGCTACTATGCCCACTCCCTTTACTGGCAGCCCCTGCCAGTATACTAACTTTACTGACTTTACTGACCTCCCGCTGTCGGGCAGGTCAGGAAGGGGCCGGGAGTTTGCTGCAAGGTTGTTACATCGCAGTTGTGATACCCCAAGCAGATGCTTGTGTTTAGCAAGCATGTAGCGGAACGTGCCCTAGCTGTGTTGTCCATGTCTGTCCATGTCAATGGCACAAACCCTGCCTCTAGCCCCCACCTTGTCCCCCTGGCCCCCACCACGCCTGCAGTAGTTCCTGCAAGGCCCCTGCGCATGCAAATGAGAAAATGTCCCAACATGAAGCATACCGCGATACCTCCAAGCACCACCGCGCGACCAGTATGACCCCGCCCGTTTAAGCATGACTCCACTTTCTCCTGCTATCAACCAGCTTGCCCTGCCATGATGAACCACCAACAAGTTCTTGCGCCATGAATGATAGAAATTATGCAGTGCTAGTGTCGTTGCCAGCGTTCAGTGCGGTTTGCTCATTGCCCTTCGACGTTTCCACGCGTTGACGTTGAGCAGGCCGGTCGTCAACCGTTCTAGTAGCAATCGCTGCGTTCTGAAGAGCAGCCAGCATCGTCTGGGCCGGCGTCGCGGGCATGATGGCAGTCGCCACGAGCGCGACGCCCAGAGGCGACGCCTGCGGGACCCCAGCAACACGGCGATCGCCACCGGGCTCCCGCTGGCTCCCACCACTGTTATTCGGCTGAGATCCGCCCTGCTCCGACCCCTCCTCTGCAGCAGAAGACAGGTCGATCGCGTCCGCAGCCGTGCCAGCCGCCGCAGCTTCCGCTGCGGCCGCCGCAGCGAGCTCCTCCGAACGCTTAGCGAAGCATGGGTGGCAGTGAAAGTCCCAGTGGACGACGCTGTTGAAGTTGGCCGTAGTCGCGAGGAAGGGCACCATCTTGTTGCACCGAATGCAACGAAAGCCAGCCTGCGACGTCTGCCGGAATCGGTTACGTGCATGCTCCACCCTGGCAGCACACGGGCCGCACAAACCACAGCGGAAGGCCGTCTGGATGGCGGCGTGGTTCCTCAGGCCAATCTGAATGCCGTTGCTGCAGCCCTCCATGAACCCAGGACCGTATCCAACAGAAGCAGACCCAGTGTCCTGCATCCAGGCATTCGCACGGTAGACCACTGAGTGGGTGCTGTGGCGTCGTTGGTGGCCGGGGAGGGCCTACATTGTAAGGGTTGCGTCGCGACATAGCAAAGTTCAATCACATATGTGCCAACCTTCATGTGGAAGCCTGCTCCAGTTTGAAGGATAGTCACACACCATGCATGACTGCCGTGGAGTGGTTGTCGCGAACCTTCTATGACCGACATGCGCAACACACAACTTAGCAGCGCTCGGCTATCCCCGCTGTCTGCGACACTCACAATTAACCCTTGGTGTGCACCGGAGGGCTGAAGCGTCTGGGATATGACCATGGTTGGGCACCAAAGGGGGGGGGTTCACTAATTTTACTGACCCATAGTTCCGCAACATTTGGGGGTTTACACGTGAAGGCCGCCTTGCCATGCCGTAGTCATGTTCATGCGGGCCTGGCCCCTGCAGTCCTTCGACTCCAACATGCAGTACCCCGCACCCACAGGAGCAACCCTGCTGCTCCACCACCCCAGCTTAGGCTTGCCTGCCCTCGCACGCTGCTCAGTCCAGCGCATCCAACGGCATGAGGTCCACCCGCGCTGGCTCCAGGCAGGGCCACGCCAGCGGCAGCGGGGCCGATTCCGCAGGTGCTCCTGCGCCCCCGTGAGCAGATGTGGAGGCAGCGGCTGCACCAGCTGCCAATGGCAGGGCGTCAAGGTCCTCAAAGCCGGGCAGGATGACAGGGATGAAGTCCTCTGGCGTGAGCCACCCCACGATCTGGATATGCCGGCGCTCCGTCACGCGTGAGAGCATGACGTACATCTGGCCGGGCGTGAAGACGTGCCGGGCGTGGATGATGGTGGGGCCCGCGATTGTGCCACCCTGCAGGGGAGGGGCGGAGGTGGGACGTTAGGCTGGAGGCCGGCCGCAGGTGTTTAGGACAGCGGGGGTTGCAACCTATTGCAGTCGGCCCAGCAGGGCAGGCATGAGAGGGGAGGAGATGAGGGCTTGCGTGCAGGCGTTGCTGGGCCCACCTGCGAGCTGTGGGCTGTGATGGTGTAGCTCAAAGCCAGCGGGATGGCCTTCTTGCCGTACTGCGTGCTGCTGTAGCAGTGGTAGGCGCAGGACTGCAGCCCAACCCACAAGTGCACGCCGGTGGAGTCCAGCCGCACCCGCACAGCCCGCACCAGCCGATGCGGCTTGCGCCAGTGCCGCCGCGGCTTGTGGAAGCGCAGCTCAGTGACCACGCCAGTGGCACCGTTGGCAGCACCCTTGGCCAGGTCGCAGTTCTCGACCACCACGACCCTTGCCCCTACGGCGACCTGCTCAATCATGCGGAACCGATCCTCTCAAAGCCAAGAGTCGCACGCCTCTGCCGCAGCTGTGCCCGCTGGCACATCATGCCTGATGGGGCAGGCGTAGACCGGGCCAATCTTGCTCACCGCGCTGAGCTTCTCCAGGAAGACGTGGTTGTGGGCCTTGGCGTCCGCCACGTGGGTGCACAGGACGGTGGTGCTGGCGGTTACGAGCAGCGGGACCATCTCGGGGGTGATGTAGTGCGGGCTGCAGCTGGCGGGGTCACGGCCGGGGGCCAGAATGGCGTTGGGCTCGTAGGCACCAAAGACCGCGTCAATCTCAGCCTGGGTTGGCGGCCGAGACCGGATGCGGTCCAGGAAGGCAGCGTAGATGGGATCCGCAGCGTGCCTGACCGAGACGGGGAGCCGAAACTTGGGTGCAGCAAGAAAGTAGGGGTTGGAGGCGATGTGGCAGGCAGCGCAGATGCTGGGCGGCAGGTCCAGCATGTAGCCCTCAGCCTTGGCAGCCCGCCGCTGGCACTTGCAGACCGGGGGGAGCTGCAAGAGGTTGCAAGGCGGGGAGGGGTATGTCAGGGTACAGAAAGAGCAACTGAACACGTGGGGGGCCAGCGCACTGGCTCCCTGTCCACCTCCCTCCCCGTCCCCCTTGTCCTTCCCACCTGGGCATGGTTGCCCACCAGGATGACGAGCTTGTCCTTGAGCGCATCCTCCAGGGACCGGTAGCTACCCGCGTGGAAGATGCGCATGAGGATGAGCGACAGTTCCACGTCAGTCATCATAGAGAACTCGTCCAGGATGAACACGTCCGTGTTGCGGATGGCCTCTGACTTGGGGTGCAGCTCGGACCGGGCCGTCACCCAGCTCTGCAGGCCACGGCGCCCAATTGGGAGGTCAAAGGCCGAGTGGTTAGCGGTGGCAAAGCGGCTGAGGCGCTGTCACAACGGGGTTCCGGACTTGGGCCGGGAGCCGTGACGACACAAACCGCACTGCAGGTTTCCCCGTCGGTATGGACGTACTGGTGCCGCATAGTGGGCCATAAACGGGACATCCCCATCAGTAACCCACTGAAACCTGAAACCTTACGCTCTCTACTATTGGGGATTCTACTATCAACGGGCAGGGCAGGCCCAGGCTTATAAAAGGCAGACTGTCAGGGTGGCCAGGGGGAACCTAGTTGGGAGGATTGTTTCCTTCCCCACCCATGCTGTGCTCTCTCTTCTGTCTCAGCCGTGACTTGGCACACATTTCTAGCCAACTTCCGCTCAAGGACGCCTCGGCGTCCTTACCCCGCCTCGGCGTCTCCTCTGTCGCATCCCTGGTGAACAAGTTCCAGGTGGGTGTCTGGCCAAAGGGGCTGACCCCCACATTACAGTGGTAGACGGGATTCTGCACTGGGATCGCTGAGGGATGCCTGGACAACAGCCGCCACAGGGCCGCATGGCAACCTCTGGGCAGCAGCAGTCCGTTCGTGGCCTACAGGATGCTGTAGGCGCGAATCAGCGCTCCGCTAGGGAGGCGGTTCGTGCGGCTAACGAGAATCGCAATCGCACGGTGGCGGAGACAGACGTGTCCTGCCCCCTTAATCCACCCCAGGTGGCCCGCCGGTATAGGCACGGCCCCGGGGTACTCATTTCTATTTCTATTTCTATTTCTATTTCGCAATCGCAACGACCGACCCCCTACCTCTGCGGCTACCCGCAATAGTCCTGCTGAGGCCGTTACCGGTCCTCGCGTATCGTTCGCGCCTAGCGCGCCTAGCTCGCACGCTATCGTCGTAGAGAATGAGGATGCCGCGGACGATACTGCCGCACCTGAGCTTCGGCAAGAGCAGCGTAGACGCTCTAAGCATGAGAAGAGGATGCGCAACCTATGGCGTTGCTACATTAAGGCATTTGCTACCCGCAATGACCGACCGCTACCGGAGGGCTTTACTGACATGGAACTGCACCAACTCTTGCCTATTGCGCAGATGATGGGCATTCCGACCAGCATCAACAATGACGACCTGAGGTCTCATGTCATCCAGCTGGAGGCTGATGTCAATGCCTCCGGCTATGCGGTCATGGCTGCAGGCGACGGCGACGGCGGTGCGGGTGCCCCCGCTGCCAATGCTACCCCCGCAGCCGGTCAGTCCGGTGAGCAGCCGGTCGGCGAGCAGGCTCAGCAGCAGCAGCAGCAGGCTGGCGCGCAGCAGCAGCAGGGCCCCACGGGTTCCTCTCCCACGACCGCCACTGCGACCGCTCCCATGCAGCCCACCGCTCCCATGCAGCCCACCGCCCCCCCGTCCCAGCCCTCCGCCCCCATGCCCGGCGCTACCGCCACCCCGGCCACCACGGCGGAGGTCAACAAGGCATCGGAGAGGGTCGGGCACGGCATGAACCGGCTGCAGCGCAAGATGGAGCAGGCCATCGAGGTGCTCACCCGCCACATTCACGGCCTCGAGCGCGCCCACCGCAGCTGGCACGAGCTCACCGTACAGCACGCCGATAAGCACACTTGGCACGCGCTCCTGCATCAGAAGGCTGCCCTCGACAAGGAGTTGGCCGAGCTGGACGCGGCCGTGGGGTGCGACCGCTCCCACTAGTGCTCCGCTGAGCGGGGCGCGCCCAACGGTGAGTCCAGCAGCGACAGCGAGCCCTCCACCATGTCGGGCTCCCAGATCGATAAGCAGCGCGCCGAGGAGAAGGGCGACGGTGCTGAGCAGCCCCCCGTAGCGGGCGCCAACGCCGCCGGCCCCAGCGGGTCGCAGCCCCCTCGGGCTCCCCTTCCCGGTGTGATGCACGGCATGGTCAACGACCCCCGCCCCATGCCCAACGCCACCGCTCAGGGCCCCGCCGTCAACTGCTCCAACCCCCAGGAGGAGCACGCGCAGTTCCAGCGGGAGATGCACAAGGCATCTCGCAACAGCCGCATCACCCTGCTGCAGGAGGCGTATGGCCGCTTCGTGAACCACCACGGCCTCTCCTACGTGTCAGCCCCTAGCAATGCGATGCGTATGGTGTGGCAGCAGTGGGCCATCGGCGAGCTGCGGACGAACAGCATGCTACCGCTAGCTCCCAACGAGCTGGACCCCATCGACACGCTCGGGCTGCGTGCTTCCAGCGGTGGCTCGGCCCACGGCAACGGCAACGGCAATGGCTACCCGGCGCCCAACAACACCGCTGCCGCCGGCCAGAGCTACAAGGAGGTACGTCGTAAGCTTCCTGAGCCGCATAAGTTTACGGGGGCTGAGTCTAAGCACATCACATGCACCACCACTTGGTTTGATACTTATATCCGCTACTGTGAAGCTATGCGCCTAGACCCTATTACTAACCTAGCATTCTTTACGGCTGGGGAGGCTCAGGAATGGGTTGTGGGGTATATGCAGGAAATGCAAGCGACAGCTCGGGCTGTCACTCGCGATAGCTTGCGCCCGGATTTCCTACTGCACTTTGGTGACGTTAGACGCCACACAGCAGCAGAGGCACGGCAGCGCTTGCACGACGGCGAACTAGTGATGGAATCCAACGAGCGTGTTGCTACCTACGCGCATCGTTTCCGCCTGCTTATGCGTGACGCTAAGGATATGGCTATGCATGATCGTATCTTGTGGTTCCTGCGCGGTCTAGTAGCCCAGCTGCGTAAGGCGTGTGCTACTGATGAGCAGGGGAAGGATTGGACCTCAGTGGATGACCTGATAGAGTATGCTATTGGGCAGGAGACCAGGGGCAAGGTAGCGAGCAACAATCGTGAGGGTACCCTCCGGTTTGTCAAGTCTAAGTCTCACCCTCAGACTAAGCCTCGCTCCCCCCTTGCTCCCCATGCACCCCCTATGAAGAAGCTGGTGGCCAAGGGCCCCCACGCCACCAAGTGCGACCACTGCGCCCAGGAAGTGCCCGGCGGCTTCACCCCACGCCACCTCGACAAGTGCAAGATCTACAAGAGGAAGGTCGATGCGGGGCTGATCAGGCCGCACCACAGCCGTGGTCAGGGCCGGGGCAACGGCGGCAGGGGCGGATTCGGCGGCAGGGGCCAGGGCCAGCACGCCTAGGGGGGGGGCACGGGCACTGGAGGAGAAGCAGGGTCCCTTAGGGAGCTTGCTAGAGCAGAGCAACCCACGAGTAGGCCAACAGAGCAGACAAGCGTGGAGGCTGCAAAGCTGTCCAGCGCACTAGTGCTGCAGGGGCTGGAGTCGGGTGTTACGCTTGACTATGTGGGACACGGACCAGCGGGGATGGATTTGACCCTCGCGAAGGTGAAAACAGCTACCGAGGCGTTACCGCTGCCACCTATGCCTGGTAATTCGGATCGTATGTTTAGCAAGCGAGAGTTTGCAAGGGTCCAGGCTAAGGTTGGAGTGAGTTTCACCATCGATGCATGCTGTAACGATGACGGTTCGAATGCTCTGTGTGCCCGATTTGCCTTGCCAAGCCAATCATTCTTCAACCGCAATGTTGTGGGGGAGACGGTTTGGTGTAATTCTTCATTTGCACAAGCAGTTGAGTTTGAGCAACACTACCGTAGATGCAAAGCACTAGCACCGGAACGCACTAGCGCCATGTTCATTATCCCCCTCTGGCCGCACTTAGCGCAGCACTTTCGGGAGCAGGGTTACACGCTGTTCTGCACTTACTCGAAGGGCACATGGTTGTTTTCAGCACCTGACCCTGTGGGGCAAGGGAGGCACCAGTTGCCTGGTATCCCCTGGCCCGTGCAGCTATGGTATGACCCACCCAGCAGAGAGGGAGTGCTAGGGGCATTGAATCCGGGGGCTAGTTATACGATGCAGTTTGAGGGGAAGGCCGCAGGTCAGCAGGTTTCCATCCTGGTAGACAGTGGAGCAGATACTATGGGAGCAGCAGATGGGTACATGAGCAAGACCACAGCCCTACGGTTAGGCTTGACTCCCGCCCCTGCCTCTACCACGTCCGTGCGCCTTGCTGACGGGTCTCACCAGCAGTTGCATGGTCGGGTGAGGGTCGCTGTGAGGTTGGAACCCTACAGAGCAACCTTATCCTTCCTTGTGCTCCCAGACCAGATACCAGGGGCTGACCTGATCCTTGGCACCAACTGGCTTAAAGCCAACAAGGTTGTCATGGACTTCGGAGCTGAAAGGTTGATTGTCCTTAGTCACCGTGGGCAGGGAGGCCAGGTGTCCCTGACCCCCCTCTATGCACAAGCAGACGACCCACGGGCAGTCATGAGCTATGTAGCTGCTAGGCTGTACCAGGTCACGAGCACGCCAGTCTGGCAAAACAGGCAGCTTGTGCGATACATCAAGGGGCACGCACGTATCTGATGGTAGTGCAGCAGAGCGAGGCTGAAGGGCCCACGCTCAGGGCGGCAATGGCCAAGCAGGACACAACTGCTCAACCGCAACCGCCAGGCCTCGTCCCCCAGGCAGAGCTCGACGCCATCCTCACTGAATACTCCGAAGTGTTCGATGAGCTCACTTTGATTCGCCCCGATACCTTACACATACCTGACACATGCGATTCAGTTGGTCGACGGTGAGACTCCGCCAGCTAAAAGGATGTATCGCTTAACGCCAAAAGAGCGCGAAGAGGTGAAAAAGCAAGTCGCGGACCTTCTCACAAAGGGTTTCATAGAGCCAAGTACATCTCCATTTGGAGCACCCATCCTCTTTGTTGAGAAGAAGGATTGCTCGCTTTGTATGTGTATCGACTTCCGCGCGCTGAACAAGATAATGGTGAAGTGTTGCTATCCGATGCCAAACATCACCGACCTCTTCTACCAATTGCAGGGCGCAACCGTTTTCTCGTCGCTCAACTTGCAAGCGGGTTACCACCAGATACGCATTACGCCTGAAGACGTTTCCAAGACAGCCTTCATGACGCCAGAAGGGCAGTTCCAGTTCAAGGTGTTATGCTTTGGATTGGCTAATGCCCCGGCGGCGTTCATGAGCACCATGTCAGCCCTGTTCAAAGAGCAATATAGGGAAGCATCTATGCGTGTTCCTTGACGACCTCTTGGTGTACTCCAGAAACACAGAAGAGCACGCGCGGCATCTGCGCAAAGTTCTCGAGGTGCTACGGGAACGCAAGTTCAAGGCAAAACTATCAAAGTGCAACTTCAATGAAGCGGAATTGAAGTTTTTGGGGCACATTGTCGGTCGCGACGGCCTAATGGTGGACGATGCTAAGGTCACGGTGGTGAGAGACTGGGCCACGCCAACCAACGTTAAGCAGCTACGCTCGTTGCTTGGCCTGAGTAACTACTTTTGGTGATTTATCCAGGGTTACTCATCGCTGGTTGCCCGCTCATGACCCTAACCGGAAGCAAAGCTGCCTGGGCTTGGACACCTGAGTGCCAGAAGGCTTTTGCAAGAGTGAAGCACGCACTAACGCACGCACCTGTGTTGGCCTTGCCGAAACTGGACCAACCCTTCACGGTCTGGTCAGATGCCTCCATATACAGCACAGGGGCTGTACTCTTGCAGGATGGTCACATCGTGGCCTACACCAGCCAAAAATTCACCCCGGCTGAACACAACTACACAACAACAGACCAGGAGTGTCTGGGGGTTATTCGCGCTTTGACCGAGTGGCGCTGCTACCTAGAAGGAGCAAAACATGTAACACTGATCACCGACCATCAACCCCTTGTGTACCTGCAAGACCAACGCTCCAACAACTTGCTCTCTCAAAGGCAGGCATGCTGGATGGAATTTCTGTTGCGCTATAACTTCGAGTGGCAATACAAAGCAGGCAAGACCAACGTGGCTGACCCCATCTCGTGTATCTGGGAGCCAGTGGTTGCGGCTATTACACGGTCCTTTCTGCGCTCGAACCTCTTGGAATGGGTCAAGCGTGGATACAGCTCGGATCCTTGGTTTGAAGACCGTAAGAAGGTAGCAGGCGAGCAGCTAAAACTGTCTGGCGGCCTCTACATGAACAAGCACAACACAACACAACACAACACCGCGTGCCCTGCCTGCCCGCACCTCACCTCAACCCTCTGCCGATTGCTACATGCAAACCGCAACTTTTACCCCATCCCGCTACCGCACTCGCCAAGAGGCTAGGAGAGAGGATGAGTTTCGGGCAGAGCAGGAGCGCGCGACTGCCCGGAGGTGGCGCGCATCCGGGAAGCCATGTCTTCAGCCCTTGCAGGCCTCATTGATAGGCTCATCGGAATCGAGCCTGGAACCCTCAGGGACTCGTTCCTTTGCCTCATCAATGGGCTGGGCGCCCTGGCCACCTTGGAGCTGGAGAAGGCGGCTTGGCGGGATGTGGCTCTCCAGAGCGACGTCTCCGACATCACCTGGAAGCTCTCTGGCCTGGGAAACCGCGTCGACGGAGTCATCGCGGAGCTCGCTGTCCTGGAGGACCGCGCGGTTCAGCGGAGCGCGGCGCTCTCGGACACCATCAACACCAACACAACCACACAGTCACACCAAATCGCCGCCGTTAACATCAAAGCTAACAACATCGCTAACACCATCAAGCGGATGCAGGAGAGCGTGGGCCAGGCAGAGCGGCTTCTCGCGGTGTTCGCGGAGAACACCCCCATGGAGGACGGCTGCTGCTGAGGGTGGTGCCGGACCAGCTAGCCGACTGCCTCCGCTTGGAGGACCTGTCTGGACTAGGGCCTTCGGACGGGGCTGCACTGAGTGCATCGGTGCAGCGGAGCTGGAAGGGGGAGGGGGGCTGGAATGTCGTGCTGGGGGTGACGCCCCGCCAGCGGGCTTTGATGGTGATGGTGGCTAAGGAGGTGCGCGCGGCGACGGGGGTGATAGTCGCGCCCTACCTCACCGCCCTCGGACGGGCAATGCGGAAGGAGCGGCAGGGTATCTTCGAAGTCCTGCGTGCCAAGCGGCTGCAGCCCCAGTGGTGCAAGGGGGCGGACATCAGGTTCTTTGAGGGTGAGGGCTGGATGAAGTACGGGTTCTGACGGGGGGTTGGTAGGGTGTCCGTGTAACAGGGCCAACTGCGGTCTATGGCCTGGAGAGCCAGGCGGGGACAAGCCCCACGGTGGCGACCCCCTAGCAGTGGCGTGTGCTGATGCTAGGGTGGTGCTGGTATGGGAGGGCCATACCCAGACACTCAGAAACGGCGGTAGAATATCAAGGGGGGTTCTACGGGCCCAGCCCTAGCGACGGGGCGTGACGACCAAAAGTCTGTCACGTTGGTTGGGTGTAGGTGTGCAGGTGGCACACCCAGTAGGTGGCGCTCTCACTCAACCCCTCCCCTTTTGGAGGCGGTTCCTGCTGTAATCTTCGCATCCTACATGAGAGGTACTCAGGTGGTGATCCCTGACGCAGACGGATTGCGGAGACTGTTGATCTCAGAGTTCCATGACAGTCCCACAGCTGGGCACCGGGGTGTTCAATGCACGAAGCAGGCCTTACTACAGCGCTACTGGTGGCCAGGTCTGGACGCAGACGTGACCCGGTACGTGACCAAGTGCCCCAGCTGTCAACGCAACAAGGCCTCAAACCAAAAGCCTGGTGGACTGCTGCAGCCACTCCCTATCCCCGAAGAAGCTTGGGAGAGCGTGTCCCTAGACCTGATCACGCAGCTACCTATCACCGCTACAGGATATGACGCCATTATCGTGTTCGTGGACAGGCTGACGAAGATGACCCACTTCGCTCCCACACACACAAGTGTCGATGCAGAGGGCATTGCCGACCTTCTCATCCAACACATCGTCCGCCTGCACGGACTACCTGATTTGCTAATATCGGACCGGGCTTTGGTGTTCTCCGGTAAATTCTGGACCGCCTTGATGAAGCGACTAGGGACACGTGTCAACATGTCAACGGCGTACCATCCCGAGAGTGATGGCCAGACCGAGCGAATGAATCGGGTACTCAAAGAGGTCTTACGCCACTATGTTAGCCCCACACAGGCTGACTGGGACTGGCACCTCCCGCTCGCCGAGTTTGCCATCAACGATTCACGGCACGAGGGTGCTCAGGCAACACCGTTCGAGCTAAACTCCGGGTGGCGCCCTAGAGTTCCGGCTGATATCGGTATGCCTACCAGCGTCCCCGTGGCAGATGACTACGCTTCGATGATGAAAACACGCATTGCGCGGGCTCGGGAGTGCCTTCGTGCAGCAGAGAACCGGCAGCGTACATATGCGAACTGCAGCGCTCTGATGTCGCATATGCGGAGGGTCAATACGTGTTGCTCAGTACCAAGAACATCAACCTCAAACAGCCAGGTTCCAAGAAGCTCATGCCGAAGTACATCGGGCCCTTCCCCATCAACCGATGCATGGGAGCAGTTGCCTATGAGCTTAAGCTACCGGCTGGTATGTCCCAAGTAC
This sequence comes from Edaphochlamys debaryana, assembly GCA_016858145.1. NCBI lineage: Eukaryota > Viridiplantae > Chlorophyta > Chlorophyceae > Chlamydomonadales > Edaphochlamys > Edaphochlamys debaryana. The sequence goes on from JAEHOE010000134.1 coordinate 319,871, forward strand.
ACCCAGTCTTCCACTCCTCTCTACTCAAGCCCTGGAAGTCCGATGGCAGTCCCACACCGCCGCCCCCAATGGCCATGGTTGAAGATGAGATGTACTGGTCCGTGGAGGCAGTCATAGACCAGCGGACACGCCAGGCAGGGCGGTGCTCAATCCGAGAGTTCCTCGTTAAGTGGGAAGGCTATGGGCCTGAACACAACTCGTGGGAGCCAGAAGCAAACCTGCGGGAGTCCACCCTAGTGGAGGAGGAGCTGGAGCGTTTCTTGAGGGAGGCACAGAACCGTCCACCTTCACGCAAACGCAAAGCCACCACCGGCAGCTAGCCTTGCCGGGTATAGAAATAGAAATAGAAATAGAAATATCTAACGCCGGGTTAACCCTGGCGTGGGTTAAGGAGCCTTGCCGGGTCTCTCTGCTTACCTGAGCTCACGGGACTTTCGCTCCTAGGGAGGGGGCAGTGTCACAACGGGGTTCCGGACTTGGGCCGGGAGCCGTGACGACACAAACTGCACCGCGAGTTTCCCCGTCCGTATGGACGCACTGGTGCAGCATAGCGGGCCGTAAACAGGACATCCCCGTCAGTAACCCACTGAAACCTGAAACCTTACGCTTTCTACTATTGGGGATTCTACTATCAACGGGCAGGGCAGGCCCAGGCTTATAAAAGGCAGACTGTCAGGGTGGCCAGGGGGAACCTAGTTGGGAGGATCGTTTCCTTCCCCACCCATGCTGTGCTCTCTCTTCTGTCTCAGCCGTGACTTGGCACACACTTCTAGCTAACTTCCGCTCAAGGACGCCTCGGCGTCCTTACCCCGCCTCGGCGTCTCCTCTGTCGCATCCCTGGTGAACAAGTTCCAGGTGGGTGTCTGGCCAAAGGGGCTGACCCCCACGTTACAGGCGCACTGCCGCAGCGCCCGTGCTGGCCGACAGGAGCACTGTCTTGCCGGCTTGGTGCAGCTCGCGGGTGAGCTTCTTGGTCGTGAAAGTCTTGCCGCTGCCCGGCCCGCCCTTGAGCACGAGCAGGCCGGAGCTGCGCTGCTTGACGGCGTCCACGACGGTCTGCTGCTCGGCTGTGTACGGCATGGATCCATTTCGGAGAACTCGGACGCCAGGGCCTCGCGCACCGCTGCGACAGTCTTGGCAGTGGGAGGCCTGCGGCGGCGCTCTGCCCAGCTTGCCCCAGCCGGCAGGGGATCACGCAGGCAGCTGTAGTTGACGCCAAAGGTGGGGGCGTCGGGGTCCAGGTCGTCCTCCATGCCCTCGGGCACCTTGTACTTGCCAAGGAGAGCGGCCAGCAGGGCCTGGCGGCGCTGCAAGTTGAAGAGGTGGTGGTTGGCATAACTGCAGCGGGGGAGGGCAGCAGGGCGCAAGGAGGATGGAGTGCAGACGTGAGTCGCAGTTCAAGGGCCAGGGCGGCAGGGGGGCAGGGAGGCGAGGGTGCAGGCTGCTTGGGGTGTTGAAGGGCGATGGGCACGCAGGATGTCGTCCTCCCTCTAGCCATTTAGCCCTCCTCACCTCTCAAGGTGAACCTCCAGGTCGCTGGTGTTGTTCACGAGCTGCTGCAAGTGGCACTCCTCGAAAGTCTTGCTGAGGTTGACCTCGGAGCACAGCTCCTTCTCGTGCCGGAAGGGCACGCTCACCAGCAGCAGGTTGTAGAAGTAGCCCTCGGAGTCGGCAGCGGGGTGGGGGTCACTGAAGTGGACGATGCCGGGCTCGGTGAGGCGGAACACGCTCAGGTGGCCGTCCATGGTGGGGCCGATGAACGTGCTCTTGGGTGGGCCCTGCCGGCAGGCTTTCCGGACCTGCCGCCCCTGGACAGCCTGCTGGGCCCGCCGCCGTGTGGTCCGAGCACGAGGCTTCACTGCCACCAGGGCGTACCGCAGGTAGAAGTCGCGGAACATGACATCCTCCAGCTGCACGGGCCGCAGCATGTAGACATCCACGGGGGGTGTCTGCAAGCGGGCGCCGGGGAGCACCGCTCGTGTCTGAGAGTCGGGTGGCTCGCTGTCAATGAAGAGCACCCCGGACGACATGTGCACCTGCAGCGGGGAAGGGCAACAGGAACAGAAATCAAGTTGGGGGCTGGATATTGCAGGTAAGAGGGCATGAAGGCCCCGCCGTACGATCAGCCAGGACACCGGCTGGACAAGTGGCTGAAGGTGAGGACAGCTTGCAGTCACTGGGTGTCGGGCACGGGTGGATGCGAGGTCCCGACCCTCCTCCTCACCAACCCACCGTGTGAATGTTGGCGCACATGAGCCACGCCAGTGTGGGGCTGACAACGGTGGAGCAGAGGAAGGCGTTGATGAGCTTGACCACGTAGGAGGGCTCACCCTTGGCGGCAGGCGGGTCCTTGGGCAGGCCCAGGGCCACGCACGACAGGTTGTCGAGGTTGAGCGCACCGCATGGCTCAGCCTGGGGGGACAAGATCACAGAGGGGGGAAGGGAGGAAGGCATGCTGAGGCTTGCTTGGGAGCAGAGAGGGTCTGTGACGAGGCAGCCCCCAGCCCCGAGCCGCAGCCCTCAAGGGTACACCGCTTCTGGGGCCCAGCCCGCTCACCTTGAGCGCGTACTTGAGCACGTAGAAGCTCCAGTCCGTGGACGTGATGCGCTGGATGTTGATGTGCGCGCCTCACAGCAGCGCAACGGTGGGATGGTAGGGAGAGACGTTGCGGTGGGCCCACGAGGGTCGGTAGTACACGAACCGGCGGCAGATGGGGTCGACCGTGGGGGTGGCCAAGTTGTAGGGCTTCCAGGGGAAGCCGTACTGGCAGATGCCCGACTTGCAGCAGCCGGGCTGCTTGGCGGGTGAGCAGTGGTGCATCTGCTTGCGCATGACGTGTTGGAACAGCGCCTTCTGCGACTCATCCTCAGGCTCAACCCACATCTCCTCATAGGTGGGGCAGGTCTTGACGGAGGCGTCGCCGCGGTAGTCAGCGGGGACGCAGGCAATGATCTCGGAGGTGATGCGTTCGACGTCATCAGGATGGACCCAGAGGAGGATGTGAGCGTGGAGGCTCTGCCAGTTCTGCACCTCGTAGCGGCTGACGTAGTGCTGGATGCGGCCGAGGGGTGCAGCAGCACAGGCGTTGCCGCCACGACCCGCCCGCAGAACCTTGTCCATAAATAGCCGCACATGCTTGTGGAAGAGGTAGGCGTTCTCGGCAGGGGCGTCTTTCCATGTGTAGCTGGTGCAGAACCTGCGGGGAGGGGGGTTGGGGAGGGGAGCAGGCGGGGTTGAGGTAGGGTTGAAGAGCAACCACGGGGGCGAGTAAGGGCAAGGACCCAGCACCCTTCAACCCCAGCAGCCCAGCTTGCGAGAAGCAAGCCTGACCGCTCACTTTTCGAGGTGCTCCTCCATTGCTGCGACCTCCCCCCAGCGAGTCATGGACAGCTCATCGGCCGTGACGGTGAGGAAGCAGGTGGGCATGCCCCACCGGTCCACCAGCGCCAGCAGGTCCAGCAGGTTCTTGCGATGCCAGCCGGGCGTGTTGGGTATGTTGGAGGGCAAGGAGTATCGGATGACGTGCTTTAGGATGGCCGCGTCAGAGGCGCCAGGGTGGCTCTTGAGGTACACACGGACCGCTTTCTCCAGCACGGCCTGGAAGGGAGTAGGGAGGCGCAGCGTTCAAAGGGATAGGAAGGAGGCGGGGGATAGGAACGAGGAAGGGACCGCAGGTAGCCTGCAGGGAGGATGGACGGATCAGGATGGGAGGGATGAGTGAGTGAGGGAGGGAAGAGGCACCTTTGTGGGAAGGGAGGGCGGCTGAGGTGGGTCTAGCAGCACGCAGCTTACAAACATCTCAGGCAGCGGCGGTGGAGTCTGGTGCAGGGCTCCGAGCCCTGCCCTCCCCTGTCCTCCCTTACTGAAGCCCACCACGCACCTTGTTGCTCTTGGTGTACAGCATGGTCGTCTGACGGATGAAGACTGAGAAGAAGCTGTAGGCTCGGAAGTTGAGGTACTGGGCGAGCGTGTGCGGCCCGCCCATGTAGGCAGCCGGGGCGTAGGGGAAGAGGTAGGGGAAGAGAGCCAGCTCGGCCGTGATGGGGTGGTCAGAGCCAGGAACATGGGCCGTGGTGGGTGCTGGCGAGCCGTCAGGCAGCATGGTCACAGCCGCAGAGCCGCCCCCATGCCGCCAGCGCAGCACACCGCCCCCGTACGAAGTCGGGGGCGCACGGAAAGCAGAGGGAGGCGGCGCCGCGGGCATGATGACCCCGATCAGCTCCGTGGCTAGCGTTCGCTCAGTGCCACAGATGAGGGGCCCTCGCGCCCGCGCCTGGCTTACAAAGCCGGCAACGATGTCACAGGTGAGGAAGGGACTGCTGGTGTCCTTGTTGGGCTGCTCCGCAACGGAGAGGAAGGCGGTGTAGATGGGGTTGTTGGCGATGCTCCAGCCCAGGATCTCCTGCAGCCCCGCTGCCATGAGCGCGCCTCGCACAGCTGGGGCTGGGTCCCAGCTCAGCACCGCCCCGCCCATCGCCTGCAACCGTGACAGCCGCATGGTGAAGAAGCCGTTGGCGTTGGCCAGGAAGCCGGCGCCCGCGTTGACGAGCGCCAGCTGCATCTGCAGTGGCGCATTGAGGCTGCACAGCACATGCACGTACTCGGGCGGGAGGAAGGGCACGTGCTGCAGCCAGCAGTTGGCCCTCGTCCGTACACCCTCCGTGCAGTTGGGGCACAGGAGCCAGCCCTTGCCGTTGTCGCCGGTCATCTGCCCCGGGTGCAGGGCGTTCAGCATGGCGTACGGCGGGGGATAGCTGGGGTCTGCATCCTGCAGCTGCCACCCGGCTGTGTCCTCCGGTGTTGGGTTCCGCGTGATGGCACACAAGGCGCAGCACGCGTAGACGCTGAGCACGGCCACCACCGCCTTCCAGGAGGTCAGCCGCTCGACAATGTTGTGGGCGTTGGCTACGCCGTGCCAGGATGACGCCCACAGCCCCAAGGGGAAGTGCTCATGCAGGGGGCGCACGTCTGGAGGGGCGGGGGCCGCCCCCGTGGTGGCTGCCACCCCCGAGCTCCGGCCCCCAGCAGCCCGGCGCCATCGGGGCGGCACAGCTGCTGAAGCAGCGGTTGCCGCTGCCGATGGCTCGACCGTGTGTGGGTCGCGGCCATCCAGCGCCACGAGGATAACGGAGACACGGGATGCGGGCACCCGGTTGTCTGCAAAGCTCTTGTACTCAGTGCCGCCTGCGTGGGAAGGGACATGCCAGACGGGAAGGGTGACCGATGGCCTGCCTTGCGGGCTGGGTGGTGGGGCATGCCGGCTAATGCGGGCGGGGTGCCGGGTGATGGTTGGCCTGCCTGCCTTGCGCCAAGCCAAGCCAAGCGCTTACCTTCACATTCTGCCAGCACCGCGGTCAGCTTCTGCTGTAGACCCATGTCCAGCACAGCGCGCAGGTGATGCGGGGCCTCCGCCTTGCGGCGCTGCACGACCGCCTCCAGGTCCAATGCCAATCCCACGGCAAACGCAAGCCCGCCTCACCCGCGGAACTGCGCCGTCCCCAGCTTCAGGCCCTCGCGGCGGACCCAGCATGCCACTAGGTCCTGGCACTTGGCCGGCTTGAGGTGCGGCAGGAGTGCGTGCACGACCCGGCCGGCCTGAGCAGGGCCGCGGGAGGCCCACACAGCCGCCAGGGGTGAGGTGGGCCCCACGGGGGCAGTGGCCTCACCGGTAGCAGGAACGGGTCCTGCAGGTGGGGCAAGGGCAAGGCGAAGGGCAGGCTGAAGAACTGAGGCTGTCATGAGTGCGAGCTCGAAGCCCGGGGCTGGAAACTCCAGTCCCTACAGAGAGAAACCAAACGCTTTCCTACCTGGGGCCTCAGCCGCTGTCAAGGGCCCTGCAGCAGCACTTGGGGGTTCTGCTGGGGGCGCCCGAGGGCCTGTAGGGGTATGGGGTCAAATAGTCTGCTCAGTACAGATCAGTAGGACCCGCCTGCTGGTATGCCTGGGGGCCCCGCGCCTGCACACCGCACCTGCAGGCACCGTTTGCGTGGCCTCACTCGACACGGGTGGATCTGCGGCACCACCCATGTCGACATCACCGGCGCTGACCGCTGTGGCAGGAGTAATGCCGGCCGCCCTCGCCTCTGCACATCTCAGAGCTTCACGCATGTGCAGCCCGGGGCCTGCCTCGAAGCGCTCCACCTCGTCTGCAAGACGCAATATTGCATGGGGGCAACATGCGGGCAAGCGGTTGAGTCGGGCCGAAGGGGCCCTTTCTAGTAGCTTGCTAGGTTGTAGATAGCTGTCCAGGTGTTACGAAAATCCTCACCTCGCTCCCAGCCCGTGTGAGCACTTCACGTGTTGCTTGAGCACGCCGCCAAACTTATTAGACGCCCAGTTCGAGTAGGTGGAAGCGGCCTTGCCCGCAACGAGCACTTGTAAGACCGCCGTCGCCAGTGCGGTGCCAAAGTCCCGCAGGCTACGTATCACTTGCTCAAGAGCTTCGCTGGTGTCCATGTCCTGTCGCCCGGTGCGCCAGGAGCCGGAGCGCGCCGAGAACTCAAGTCGGTGAGCAGGCAGTATGGGCCGCTATTCTGTATGGTGGAGAATTTGCTCAATACACAGTTGAAGGCGAGCAAGCTGCAGACGTTGTCGCAACGACGTCGTCGTTGACAGGAATGCGGACGGTCGGACGATATGCAATTGAGGGCTTCTCAGCGTTTGCCCACTTGCGTTCATCGTTATGTTGCATTTGCTTCTATAATTTGTTGATCGCAAGCGGAAAATGGTCGGTAAGAATCACGAGTGACCCGGGGTTGTTTGACTGGTCGGATTGGCGGTCACAGAGCCGCTTAACTAGCGTGAAGCAGCTCATCAGGTGATGGGAGGGGCACCATGGGGTCAGCGGGGCGCTGGGGAGGGAGGGGGGGATGACAGCACGGCCCCGCAGGCAAGGAGGGGGGAAGGGTATGGGGCACGGGCACGCTGACGGGCCAGGCCAAGGCCAAGGCGAAGGCCACCGGGTAGAGCTGGGAGCTACTGGCAACGGAGGTCCCGGTGCGGCAGTATGGACGGCGGGAAAGGCAGGGGACCAGGGGGAGGCAGGGGGCGTTCAGAGAGAGGCGAGAGATTACTGTCGGCGGCGGGGGGAAGGGGTCGCTAGCCGCTGGTTCCGCGGTATGAAGCCGATGGTATTGTCAGCGCACGCGTCCTGGGGCCCCAGGTTCAGCGGAGAGGGGCGACCTTGCGAGGGTTGGAATGCCTCGGCGGGAATCGCCGACTAGGACCACACTGGCTTGCCGGGGTCAGAGCCAGTGGGAGCTATCCTTGCAGTGTGCAACGAGGAGATCCCTCCGTCGGCAGAAGCGAACTGCTGGGGCAACTTGGTCGCAGGTTGCGGTTATCACTTCAAGTATGCATTGTTGGTGGTATAAGCCATTTGTGCGACTCGCAAGCAGCGTGGTATAAGCCATTTGTCGCGACTCGCGAGCAGCGTAGTACGCATAATGGCCGGACCCCCCTGCGTATGCGGAAGCCCCCCGTGCGTATTGCGTATGCGTATTGCGGTAAGCAAAATTTTGTCTCAACTGCAAAGGCGGAGGGTGGACGCTGCCAGCTAAGTCTCCCGGTCAAGGATGGTAAACAATCCACTATTAGGCTTTGTGCACCATGCCCAACTATTCATCATAGCGTCGGGATGCACACCGCAACCAGCGCGTTGACCACGACCCGCTTGCACAGCGCGATGGTGAACCATCCACCATAGCTTACTGCACGCCAGGGCTTACCACTGACCATAGCTGCCCGCGCACCATAGCCCGCCGCACACTATAGCTCATACGCACAGCTCGCTTCGCTCACTTGCGACGGCCGTGCGCGATCTTCCCGCTTGCATTGGCATGGCTTGCACGAGCCACGCGCCCTCACTCGCGTTCTCCTTGCAGACGGTAGCAAGTCACATAGCACCATAGTATTATGGCACCCTAGTTGCTTGTTTCCTTTCTCCCCAAGCGCAAATGAGGCGTGTAAAAGATTATGTCTACGTTGCCAGCCAGAAGGCTAGTAACTGCCAACCAGTAGACCCTGTAGTCGTGCCCGTGGTGCGCCATGTGGCCAGAAGAGTCGCGGGGGCTACTCCCGCAGCAAAGCGGCCGCGGGCAGGGGCCAGGGGCACCTGGGAGGCTGCCGACCCGCCCGGCACAGCGGCGGGGCCGGCGCCGCCCCGCACCTGGGGCGCTGACATGCGTACCTGGGCGGAGCGGCAGCAGAGGACAGAAGCCGCCTGGGCACAGCAGCTGCCTGCCATGAGGCAGGAGCTGCTCAAGCTGGCAAAGCAGCACGACACTCAGCAGGGTCAGCGGGCGGGTGACCTGCTGGCGCAGGTGCAGAGCCGGCTTGTTGCCGCTGCTGCAGGCTGGAGCGAGAGCCACGAGTGTGGGCCAGCGGAGCTTAGCACCGCAACAGCACCCATGCGCTCCGTGCAGCTGCTCTGCAGCGGGCAGCTGAGCGTGCCAACCGTCACATGCAGTCGGCCAGGCTGCCATGGGGCCTTCACCCCGTCCGCCATCTCGGTTGGATGCTTTCCGGCCTCCCCTGTCAACCCAGAGACCTGGTTCGACTTGGAGGTTCACCGGTCGTACTCCCACCTGCTCCAGGCGGGTCTGAGCGCGGCAAGTGAGTAGTCCTGACTCGTGTGGCTTCGTTGAGGGCCTGCGGGTGCACCTGCGGTTGAGGCCGGCAGTTGAGGGCGTGTCAGCCTTGCTTAAATGCTGAGACTTCCCTCGTTCTGCGCTGTGCAGACTACGTGGAGTATCTCGGCAAGCTCTCCGGGACCAAGCTGGACGACTGGCAGTTCGTGGGGTCGTTCTTCGGCTACCTGCGGGCCTCACATGGCCTCACCTGCCTCTCAAACCTCTTGGAGGCTGTGGACTTCACCGACCCGTTTGTCCACTGTCCAATCTGCGCCAAGACGGCAGGTGCATGAGAGGAATGATGACAGGCGGAAGAGACTACGATAGGGTAGGGAGAGCAATGGGGGAAACGGCGGATGGGGGAAGGTGGAGAGGTGGGCGGGCAAGGATAGGCGGGGAGGGGAAGGGAGCGCAAGGGAGAGGGAGGGATACAGCTGGGGTGGATGGACCTGGTCGTTTGCCTGCCTTCTTAACCAACCGTCTTTATGCCACCTCCGATGTTGCCAACTGTAGCCACGCCGCACCCGTACCGCGTGTCAATGGCCGCGGACGCAAACACCAAGGTCAACCACTTCAGCAGCTGCGGCGCTGCGGCGGCAGGCATTCCCCCTCAGCTGCACGGCTACTTTGGAGCCGTGGATGCTGATGTGCAAGCCCGGCACACGTCAGGGGCGTTGAACCTCAGCAGTGTCGTGCAGGACACAGGGCCAGCCGACCTGTGCGCCTGCGCATCATCGCTGCACTGCTCACGTCCCGACGGCGCAGCCTCCATCCATCCACGGCGTTTGTGGGGCCGTGTGCGCCCACGGCTTCCCCATCCTGGGCTCGTTCTCAGACATGCGGACCCCAGAGCAGTTCGCATACTACCTCCTGATGCTCCAGGAGCTCATCCAGCTCCGACCGGACCTTTCCGACGTCTACATTGACTTCGGCTGCCGGCTGATGAGCACCTGGGAGCGGTTCGTGAACAACCACCCCGACCTGCCGCCAGAGGCCAAGCAGCTGCGGATTATGGTGAAGTGGATGCATGCGAGCGGCCAAGACAGCGCCTGCCAGCTGCAGAACAGCGGTCGCTACAAGCTTGGCGCAGGGGCTCATGTTGGAGAGCAGACGGAGCAGCTCTGGAGCCAGGCAGCAAAGGTGGGCTGTGGGGTTGGGGGCGGTGGAGGCTGTCAGGAGCGGAAGCGGGGGGACAGTCAACTGCCGCTCGTTGCTCACCTCCACTGTTTCCCCCTTGCCCTCACTGGTCCTCCTTCGTTTCCTCCTTGCTCCAGCCCATTGGCGGCCTCGTGCGGTACATGACCCACCACCACCGCCGCGATGTGCTGGAGGCCCAGCTGGATGCGGTCAGCAAGGACAAGCTAGACGGTATTGTCTCACGGCTGTCGAGCAGGTTCAAGGACACCACGCGCCAGCTCCGTAAGCTGGGTAGCAAGGGGTATGCAAGGCCGCAGAGACGGGTCATGTCCAATCCCTGCCTTGGTGCTTGAACCCTGCGCACACTGTCAACTGACACGCCTCTGTTGCACCTCGCGCCCTCCTCAGGGGAGCTGCGAGCCGCGGAAGAGGCTGCTATAGCTGCGGCGAGGGAGGCCGCGGTGGATGACGTTGACGTGGCGGGGGCGGAGTACATCATGTCGGTCGTGGCCCCCACCTCCTCCGTGGAGGCCGCTCAGGACTGGGAAGTGAGAGGAACAGCCAGAAACGGATCCCATTAATCGATGAACTTTAAGCACCTCTTCGCTGCGTGGCGCTATGCTAGGGTAACTGCCTGTAACGTGTGTTCCCCTCCTGCACTCGCAGGCGGAGTACGTGCAGCTGCTCCTCCGCAAGTCATGGCTAGGTCAACTGCAGTCAGGGGCGGCATTGCTAGCCGTGGTGTCCAGCTCTGCAGCCGTGGATCTCGCTGCCGCCAGCACAGCAGACCGCCTAGAGAAGCTGGAGAAGGCCGTCCGGGCCTTGGAGGCCAAGCACGGTGTCCAAGCTAGTGTCTGGTCTCGCGGCCACCCCCCATATGACACTGCTATCTGCCGCCTGCGCGACCGCGAAGTGCAGCAGTGGGTCAGCACCTGCGGAAATGAATTCTCATGTAGAGCCACCCATGCGGATTTTTTGGGGTCAACGCTCTGGTATCCAGATGAAGTCATCCCGCCCCCCGGTCGGGGCCTCGGCTATGTTCGTTCTGTGAGAGGCTGACACCCTCCTGGGGCCCCTCTCCCGGCTCAGGTGCCGTGACCGCGTGGAGGCGCTGGTGCTGGAAATGCAGCAGCTCACGACCGAGCGGGAGGAGGCGGGGTGCATGGACAAGGAGGCGAAGCGCATTGCCGCTAGGGCTCGCCGCAAGCGCAAGGTGGTCCGCCGCCTGCTGGAGGAGATGTACGTATGGCAGGGAGTTGACGGCGGCATTGTCGAACGCCTGACGGAGGAGCAGGTCAAGGGGCTCTACCGGGAGGGCGCGGAGCAGCCGTGGGGCGCCGGGCTATCAGGTGGAGGAGCTTTGCGCCTTCACCACGGCCGGCGATACGTGGAAACCGCCAGCACCAGAGCGCGGTACGAGGAGGAGGAGGAGATTCTGTGCGTGGAGAAACAGCGCCTGGCAGCTTGGCTGGGGGACATTGAGCCCCGCATACAGCTTGCCCCCAAGGGGCCTGCTGCGCATTGCGAGGGCACTTCATTCATCCTAGGCAAGCGGCTGCAGCAAGTGCAGCGCCTGAAAGCCAAGCTGGCATGCAGTGGGATTCCTGACATAGGCGCTCGCAGGGAAGACGCTGCTGCTAGGGCTACGGTTGCTACCGACTGAGACTGCTGAGACGGCCCCGCCCGCGCGCTGTTGGGAGTTGTGTCACGAGGGGTTGGGGGCGGCAAGAGCTGATGCGGGGGCGCATGGGTGAGGCTTGTGCTGAAGAGGGGGGTGGGCACGGACGCTACCAAATGAGACTGCTGAGACGGCCCCGCCCGCGCGCTGTTGTGAGTTGTGTCACGGGGGGTTGGGGGCGGCGAGAGCTGATGCGGGGGCGCATGGGTGAGGCTTGTGCTGAAGAGGGGGATGGGCACGGACGCTACCAAAGGGGTTTGGGGCCTTGACGGGTCACCAATCTTGCCCAGCAGGCGCAGCCAACTGTACCCTCTCCTCTATGGGGATGGACTTGCAGCTGGAGCACGTACGTGGGGATTGCAGGTCCCCAGCCGGAATGCGGGGTGGGGTTCCTGTACTCGCATGGGCCTGCGTAGTCAGAACGACGCCGGGGGATGTCGTCAAGTCAGCCTTTCCCTAACAATAGTGCGGTGCGTGTGCAGTGCGAACCTGGAAAAGAGTCAGAGGGTTGGCTGCGGGGTGGGGTCGCACTAAGAACGCGAGGCTGCGGACGTGCGGAGGGCCTCGGCTGCTTGCGGCCAGCCGTAGGGAAAGCCCCCACCTGCTCTACAAGAACGGGAAGTCCGTTCCTGCTCTTATCAAGAAGGAAACGGGTACTGTATGGCGGGTGCGTGCGCTGTATCTGGGATTACCACATGACCTGGTTTACCACATTACCAGCCCGCCCAGCCGCAGTCCCTGCTTGCGGGCCCCAGCAAAGCTCTACCCAGTACCGTGCTCACACCCCCGCCTTGCCTCTGTCCGTTGCCGCCAGCCTGCCCAGCCGCAGTCCCTGCTTGCGGGCCTCAGCAAAGCTCTACCCCGTACCGTGCTCACCCCCCCCCCCTTGCCTCTGTCCGTTGCCGCTAGCCCGCCCAGCCGCAGTCCCTGCTTGCGGGCCCCAGCAAAGCTCTACCCCGTACCATGTTCACACCCCCGCCTTGCCTCTGTCCGTTGCCACCAGCCCGCCTAGCTAATGCGCTGATGTCAAATGCGTCCCCGTCCCCGCCCCCTCCCGCCTTGCCCGCGGCCACGGCCGCGTCCCCTCCCGTGCCCCGGTCCTGGTCCGTCCTCGTCCTCGCCCTCACCTCCGCTGCCGCCGTCACCGTCGACGGCTGGCACCACATGGATCAGGTTGTTGAGGAGAGCCTCGCGTGCTTGCAGCACGTCGCTCCGCCTGTGGACAGCAAAGGCAAAGGCACAGGCACACTTCAGGAGCTGCAGGCGTGTTGCACACTTGCTGCCTGACGGCTTGAATCCCTTGCAAATACCACTACGTTGGCTTCGCCTCCTCCAACCCCGGCTCCCCACTCACACGCGAGACAGCAAGGACTCTCGGAGGTCCGGCACCCGGAGAAACACCGAGAGAAACCTTGCCAGCTCCTGCTGCGTGTCAACGGACATGCCGAAGCCCGATGGCCCGTGCACCGCAATCTTGAGCTGCGAAGACCTGTTGGTCTGACCGAAGAGGATGATGTCGCCCTGGCCGTGAATGGTGGTGATCTCCTCCCCGACCGCTGAAGTGGGTTTGAAGTGCTCGCTGAAGTATGAGTTCTTGTACGCTTCCAGGTGCGCCTCCGCCGGCTGCATGGGTCCTGCATCTTAACAGCAAGCGGGGAAACAACAGATGTTAGGATGGGGCGGGGGATAGGCTTGCTGGAGAGCCGCACGTAGAGGCACGTAGACCCAGCCCCTAGCAGAGCGCAGAGCTCACCAGCAGCTTGGAGTGCATCCGCCTCCTCTTCGCCTGGCAGCTCCATCTCCACCACATCAGCACCCCCGCCCTGCCCCACGCCGCCTCTCCCGCCTGCGCCCGCGCCCCGGCCGAGGACACCCCGGCCGCCTGCACCCCGGCCCCTCCCGGGTCCGCCCCGTCCAGCCCCGCCTTGCCCGGCCGCCTCGCCCGCCTCAATTGCCTGCTGTAAGCAGTTGATGATGCCCCTGCCCGTGGGCGGCTTCCTCCGCCGACCCCCGCGTTCGGGAGGAAACAGGATCTTCCGGGCCAGAAGGCCTCGGAACTGCGGGAAGGTCTGCGCCTGGACTTGTGCCTGGGGCAGCGGCGGCGGTGGCTGCTGCAGCGGCTGGTGCGCCACCAGCCCGGGCGCCTGATGCTGGACTTGCGCCTGGGGCAGCGGCGCGGGTGGCTGTTGCAGCGGCAGGACCGCCAGCGGCGGGACCTGGGCGCCTGCATGGGCCTGTGGGGGCTGCTGCTGCTGCTGCGCCTGGGCTTGGGGTGGTGACGGTGGCCCTTGAGCCTGTCCGGGCATGCTGGCATCCGTACCACCCGCCCCCTGCTGCAGGAGCTCCGTGTACGACAGCGGGTACGTCAGGTTTGTGCCGTTGGCTGCCAGGAGTGCGGCAGCGTGAGCGGCAGCCGCAGCTGCAGCGGCAGGCGTGGTGGGGCTCCCGAGGAGGTCTGCGAGGTTAGGGGGCGACCCCAGGACGCCGCCCACCCGGTCCTCCGCGAACATCACGGCTGCATTGTCCAAGCTGGGAACGACGCCGCGGAGGTCCAGCCCCATGTCCGCCCCAAGAAGCGCTGGCGCCCTCGCGGCAGCAGCTGCCGCTGCCACTGCATCCGCAGGCCCCTCAGCAGGCCCTGCTGCCCCGGCGCCCCCGTCCATCCCCGCCATACCCAGCCCCGCAGCCGCAGCTGCAGCCGCCTCGGCTGGTGCAGCCGTGTGCACAACGGCAACCGGCAGGTGGACCACGGGTGGCTGGAACGCCTCGACGACGGCCGCCACCGGCACTGCTGTGGCTGGTGCCGCGGCGGCCTCCAGTGCCCGCGCATCCCCCGCCTCGGAGTCCTCATCCTCGCTGGTGCAGTGCTTGCGCACCATCACCTCGATCTGGGAGGGTTGCCAGTGGCCGGGCAGGGCTGCAGCGATCTTCTCCGCAGCACCCGGGTCACCCCGGTGCTCCTGCCACAGCTGCTGGAGCGTCTTGACCTGCAATGATGTTGGCAGTCTCAGCAACCGCAAACGGATGGCTGGTCATATACACATGAAAGGCAAGAGCTCACGGCATGGCCTCACCTGCCGGTCAGTGGGCTTGCGCCACGCCAGTCCACATGCAGCGAGCGTCGCGGCCAGCCGTGTCTTCGGTATGTTGATGCCTGCGCTCTTGACTGCCGTTAGCAGGGATTCAGCGTGCAGCGTGGCGCTTGAGTTGTGGCTCTCCCACAGCTGAGAGAACTGAGTGAGCTGTTCTGCGCTCAAGGCAACAGCTTTGCTTCCGCCTTCAGCGGCCCCGGCGGCCCCCTTGCGCCATTTGGCTACTGGCTGCTGGCCTGGCTCTTTCGCAGTCTCAGCTCCGCCGCCACTGCTGCCGTTCCCCGCGTGGCCTGGGGCTGCCGCGGTCTCCGTGGTGCCGCCACCGCCGCTCCCCTCCCCCTCCGACACTGCCATGGTCACAGCTCTGCCGCCACTGCCGTTCCCCCCATGCTGTAGCGCTGTCACGGGCTCGGCTTGCAGCAGCCCAGGAGGCACCACGCCTGTGGCTGTGGCACCTGCCGTAACAGGGGCTGCCGTAGGGGCTGCGCCCCCTACGCCGGCCGTGCCTTTGGTGCTGCCTAGCACAGGGACGGCAGCGGCGGCAGCAAAGCGCGTACATGCTGCCCGCACCAGAATCTGTGCAAGCTCCGGGGTTGCGCTCAGAGTGTCGAACTGCTCCAGCAGGAACTTGTGAGATGTGGTGCTGACCTTTGCCTGCAGGCTGGTTCCCACAACGTCACAGAGCACCAAGTGGAGGAACTCCTTGGCTGACGAATACAGGCCATCCCTCAGCAGGACCGGCTTTGTTTTGAACTCCTATGCAATGATGGGGGGGGCGGGGTTGGGGGGGGGGGGGTTTTGGGGGGTGCACGGAGGGGGGGAGCCAGGACGCGTGACTGCGCGGGGCGGCGGGGCCACAGATCCTGCTTACCGTGAAGAGCTTTTGCACTGCTTGCCCAACGACAGCGTCGAGGTTGAACGTTATCCGGTCGTGGGGCCCTCCTGTCCCACCGCGCCGCTGAACCGATTGTTCAATGGGGACGCCGGCTTTGGTGCAGGCGTGCTGTAGGTCGTTCCTCACGTCAGAGAAGTAACCAGCTGAGGCGTGAGCCATTAATTTGGCTATTTCAGGTCACGGTGCAAGCCATGCCAATGCAAGCGGGAAGATCGCGCGCGGCCGTCGCAAGTGAGCGAAGCGAGCTGTGCGTATGAGCTATAGTGTGCGGCGGGCTATGGTGCGCGGGCGGCTATGGTCAGTGGTAAGCCCTGGCGTGCAGTAAGCTATGGTGGATGGTTCACCATCGCGCTGTGCAAGCGGGTCGTGGTCAACGCGCTGGTCGCGGTGTGCATCCCGACGCTATGATGAATAGTTGGGCATGGTGCACAAAGCCTAGAAGTGGATTGTTTACCATCCTTGACCGGGAGACTTAGCTGACGCTGCCGACGCATTGCGGGTCTTGCACGCTTGCCCGTGCGTGTTCCTGACCCTTCCCAACCATTTCCACCCTTTCAAACCGCACGCCTGCCGCCCACATACCCATCCAGCCCCTCAAACGTACTAGTCACAAGCTGGTCCTGACCTGGGAACTGGCTGGACGGGGCTGTAGGCTGGCTTCTGGGGGGCTCGGGGCCCCCCGGGTGACAGCGTGGGAGTCCGCCAACACGCAAGTTAGGGGCCTGAGGAATGCGTGCGTAATGATACGCAATACGCATTTGCGTATCAATCCGCAATACGCGCGGTACGCTGATGATGATGATGTTTTTACAGCATCTTGGCTGTAAGCCCAAACGAGCCAAAAGGCTTTATGAGCTTAGCAAAACGTCCGCAAAGTATATATCGCACAAAAAGAGATAGATCGCAAAGTTCTCTAAGCCAACTCGCCGACTTGCAAGTATCGCGCGTGTCGCAGAACCACAATTACCCGGGCCAGACCCCGCTGGTCCCCGACCGCCATTACCTCTTCCATAGACGCCCCCGGAGCTAACCCTTCAAAGGCCCACAGCTCCTGTCGCATTCCAGCCAAAGCTACGCAATCAAGTAAGAAATGCTGCTCGTCCTCGACTTGTTGGGGATTCTTACACACCCTGCACCACCGCTCGTGCCTCTCCCGCCCGTCAGGCCGGTTTACCTCCAGCACAAAACAGCATAGCCTGAACCGCATCAGTTGCCTGTGCTTCCAGCGCTCAATAAAGCACCTCATGTGCCTGGGCGATCCATCCAGTGCTTCCACCTGCACATCTTAACTCCTGGCACCTGCCCGTCCGTCACAAAGCTCTCAGGGGCCGTTCACAGCCGCCCACTGCTCCAGTCATCGTCTAGTTGCAGCAGGAACTGCTCCACGACCTTATCCACCGGTATCAACTTCCTAGAAATGATTTTCACCCTTTCAGCCAGCCCTAGGTGTGCCGGTGCCGCATTGTCAAGCCTCCAGCGCAGTACCTCCAGCACCCGCTTCACCTGAGCCCCCCACCCTACCGTGCCCCCCAAAAGCGCTAACCCAATCTCCTCCTTGAAGGCCTTGCGGTAGACCGTGCCTTTTGACTTCACCAACGTGTTCCAGAACCCTAGCACAAGCTGCAGCCAGTGCACATGCAGCGGTTGCACAAGCTGCAGCCAGTGCACATGCAGCCAGTGCACATGCAGCGGTACGCTGCTCGCGAGGCCTGTTCGCGGGCGATCGGTGCGTCGCGGGCTGTTGCGCTATGTCGCCCGCACCCATTGCCTCACACTGCGTCGCCCGCAACGCCGCACGCTGGCGCTTTGTAGATTCAAAAGTTCTGCCGGCCTGGGCAGGCGCGGTGGCCTGGGGCGACCGCCGGTTGCGGTCACATTTCCGAGGTTGCGCATCCCCACGTCCCCCCCGCGCCTGTCACACCGGTGTATCGCCCTCCCTGCACGCTGGCGCACCCTCTTGTCGGGTCGGCGGGCTGCCTGGGGGCCTCCTCGAACCACTCGCCAAGTCCAGTGACCCGGGGTCGGCTGGGGCAGGATCCATCTCGCTAGCGTGAAGCAGCTCATCAGGTGAGGGGAGGGGCACCATGGGGCACCATGGGGTCAGCGGGGCGGTGGGGAGGGAGGGGGGAATGACAGCACGGCTCCGCGGGCTAAGCGGGGAAAGGGTATGGGGCACGGGCGTGCTTGCGTGGGCCTGCACGCTGACGGGCCAGGGCAAGGCCAAGGTGAAGGCCACTGGGTAGAACTGTGTGGGCTACTAGGAATGGAGGGCCCGGCTGGCGGCAGTATGGACGGGGGGAGGGCCAGGGGACCAGGGGGCATTGGGTGAGGAGTGGCACAGCCAGAGGTTACTCGGGGGAAAGGGGGCGCTAGCTGACGGTTCAGCGATATGAAGCCGATGGTATCGTCAGCGCACGCGTCCTGGGGCCTCCAGTCTAGCTGAGAGGGGCGACATCGCGAGGGTTGGAATGCCTTGGCGGGAATCGCCGACTAGGACCACAATAGCTCGCCGGGGTCAGAGGCACTGGGAGCTATCCCTGCAATGTACAACGAGGAGATCCCTCCGTCGGCAGAAGCGAACTGCTGGGGCAACTTGGTCGCAGGTTGCAAAGTGCAAAGTCGCAGTCGCCAGGCGTCGCTAGCGTGAAGCAGCTCATCAGGTGATGGGAGGGGAGGGGGCTGGGGTTGGGGTGGGCGGGGTGGGGCAGAGGTTTGGTTGGGCTGGGGTAAGGGCACCGACCGGCATGGGCAACAGTGGTGTGGCGGCAAGCCAAGGGTAGGGTAGGGTAGGGTAGGGGGCACCATGGAGATGCCTCGGAACAGTTACATGTGTGTGGGGCGGACAATGCACACCAACAGCCACCGCATTCTTGCCTTCCACCACCAGAGCGCTACCACAACATTGCAGCAGATGGCCAGAACTCAAGGCAGCTAGGAAGCCCTCCCCCCAGAGACAAATGTGGCTGCAGTGTACCGGTAAGTGTACATGCTAAGAAGGAATGCTATACGGCGGGCACCTGAGAAGACACCTGAACGAACCAGGCCCGCAAGGCAGTGGCCACAAGGGCCCGCCAGGCGCAGGGGCCTCTGGAGACCCTACAGTCCGCGTGTACTCCATCGTACACATTGCACATTGTCCGCCAGCCACCAGACGCACTGGGCATATGACGCCTCAACCCTGCAGGTCCATAAAGATGTCGGGCCTAGGGGGCGCAGTGTGCAGCAGCGGCCGCACAGCTGGAGGCTCGGCGGGCAGGAGCTGGACGGGGGCTTGCGGGGTAGCTGCCGCCCGCATAGCCTCAGCGTCCGAGGCATCTATGGTGGCAAACCCCAGGAGGATGACGGGGGTGAAGTGCTCCGGCTCCAGGCTGCCCACGATCTTGAGCACGGCCCGCTCGGTCACACGTGAGAGCATGACGTACATCTGGCCGGGCGTGAAGACATGGCGGGCGTGAACAATGGTGGGCCCCGCCAGCGTCCCACCCTGTGCGGCAGGTGGGTTACAGGGGGGGGGGGAGTGAGGGGAGGGGCACGGCGCAAAGGGCGGGCAGAAGAAGGGCAAGGTGCAGGTGCATGCTACCAGGAAGGGAAGGGGGCCTTCGTAGGTCCTGTAGCCCCGACCCCCACACCCCTCCCCTGTTTGTGTGCTCGTGCGCGCACCTGGGCACGATGAGCCGTGATGGCCCAGCCCAGCGCCAGCGGGATGGACTTGCGGTAGTACACACCACCGCTTATGCAGCGGTAGTGGCAGGTGCGTTGGCCAATCCACACCTCAACTCCCGTAGAGTCGATCCGCACACGGATGCCGTTGACCAGGTGCTGGTTGGTGCGGCCCTCCTTGAAGCGCAAGGCGGTGACCACAGCCGTTGCCCCGTTGGCGGCCCCCTTGGACAGGTCGCAGTTCTCTACAATGACAACTCGGGCGCCGATGGCGACCTGCTCAATGGTGTGGAAGCGGGCCTCTTCAACCCATGTGCGGAGGGCGTCGGCGGTGGGCCCCAAGGGTGGCGTGTTGTGATCAATGGGCACCGGGTACACGGTCCCCACGGCACCGGCGGCGCTGAGCTTGGCGAGGATGGCGTGGTTGTGCTTCTTGGCGTCCTCCACGTGGGTGCAGAGGATGGTGGTGCTGGCCTCCGCAAGGTTGGTGACGTCGGCAGCGTCAACAAACATGGGCCCAAGGGGCGGGATGCCAGCCTCGGGTGGCGGCCCCACGGACGCACTGCAGCGGCCAAAGACGGCATCGATCTCGCACTGGGTGGGCACCCGGGTGCGGATGAGGTCAAGGAAGGCGGCATAGGAGGGGTCGCGGGCATGGCGGATGGAGACTGGGAGGCGGAACTTGGGGGCACACTGGAAGTAGGGGTTCGAGGCGACATGGCAGGCCTCGCACAGCGGCGTGGCGCCCGCATGAGTAGCGGCGGCCGCCTGCCAACGGTAGCACTTGCAGACCGGGGGGAGCTGTGAAAGGGGCAAAGGGGGCAGCGAGGATTTGGGACATGAGGATAGGCGGGCGACAAAAGAGGTGTACAGGATGAGCTGTAACCGGTGGGCCAGGAAGCCAAGGGCGAAGGCACATCAGGGCTGCACGCCTGCCCCAAGTCCAGCCAAGCAGAGGCATCCCGCCATGCCTGCACGCCTGCCCCCAGCCCAGCCCACCTGCGCATGGTCTCCCACGAGGACGATGAGCTTATTGCGGAGCATGGCGTCCATGGTGGGGTAGCGGCCCGCGTGGAAGAGGCGAGTGAGGATGAGGCCCAGGTCGGTGTTGGTCATCATGGAGAACTCGTCAATAATGAAGACATCGGCGGCACGCAACGCCTCAGCGTGGGGGGAGAGCTCCGACTGTGCCCCAGCCCAGCTGGCAATGGCCCGCTGGCCAACGGGGAGCTCGAAAGCCACATGGTTGGTGCTGGCGAACCGGCTTAGACGGACAGCAGCCGCCCCCGTGCTGGCGGAGAGGTGCACCGTACGGCCAGCGGCTCGCAGGGCGCGGGTGAGCTTCTTGGTGGTGAAGGTCTTGCCGCTGCCCGGGCCGCCGGTGAGCACGATGAGGCCGCTGCTGCGCCGCAGGACTGCATCCACAACGGCCTGCTGCGCAGCAGTGCACGGCGTGGCGTCGAGGTCTGCGAAATCGCCCGCCAGTGCGGCACTGAGGTCGGCGTCCGAGAGGTCGACCAGGTGGCGGGGCCGTGAGCGCGCGGCACGACGGGTGGTCCGTGGCTCCCGCAGGCCGCCGTAGGTGACCATAAAGGTGGCTGCCGCCAGGTCAAGGTCATCGTCCAGGCCGTCAAGGGGCGTGTACTTGGAGAGGAGGCTGGCGAGGATGGCCTGGCGGCGCTGGGTGTTGAAGAGGTGGTAGTTGGCGTAACTGCAGCGGGGAGGAAGGGCAAGGGAGGATGGAGGCATGAGTATATGCAGAGCGTTGCTTGAACAGGCAAGGTGGATGTTGGTGGGTCCTGTGAAGCCCGGCCCCAGTTCCAAGCCCCAAGCGCTTGCCTCTCGATGTGCGCCTCCAGGTCGCTGGTGTTGCGGACCAGGTTGGCCAGGCAGCAGGCCTCGAAGTAGGTGCAACTGTCGTTGTCCCCACCGTTGAGCTCCTCCTCGTGCCGAAAGGGCACATGTTTGAGGAGGAGGTTGTAGAAGTACGCCTCAGGGTCGGCTGCGGGATTGGGGTCACTGAAGCGTACGATGCGGGGCTTGGCGAGCTGGTACACCGCCAGCTGTCCGTCCATGGTGTCGCCCACGTAGGTGCTGCCAGCCGGGCCCTGCCGTGGAGGGGGCCGGGCGGCACCCTTCTGCTTGCTGCGGGAGGCCCGAGGCACCGTCACGAAGTTCAAGAAGAACAACGTGAACGTGATCGCCTCGAGAGACTCGGGGCAGACCGCATACACCTCCACGGGTGGTTTGGAGAGGCACATGCCGCGGAGGACCAGGCGTGTCCGTGTCCCAGGTGGCTGGCTATCGATGAACTCCACCGGCGAGGAGGCATCAATCTGAGGGTGGACGGGGGCGGGCACGGGGCCCGGCAAAGGGGAGTAGGCGTAGGGTGCTGGCGACCTGGGCGCGGGAGCTGGCTGGAGGCACACGAGGCAACGCCCACTTGGGCACGGAGCGCACAGGCCTGGGGGCACCACGCACCGTGGGGATGCCAGCGCAGGTGAGGAAGGAGAGGGTGGGGCTGATGACCGTGGTGGTGAGGAAGGCCGTCACGAGCCGGATGATGTAAGGCGTGTTGGCACCACCACCACCCACGGCGCCCTCGGGCACACCCAATGCCACGGGAGAGACGTCTGCGAGGTTCAGCTGCCCCGTTGGCTCCGTCTGTGGGATGAGAAGGCGGCCGGGAGGGGCAGGTGAGGTGGTTGCAAGCAGGGGCCTTTAGGCAAGGAGGGCAGGGCCAGCGGCAGACGCGGTAGGGAAGGGCTGCGGCTTCGGCCTCCCCACCCTGACAGCACCCACCTTCATGGCGTACTTGAGCACGTAATAGCTCCAGTCCGACGACATGACGCGCTGAATGTTGATGTGCGCTCCCCAGAGGAGGGCAACGGTTGGGTGGTACGGTGAGACGTTGCGGTGGGCCCAGCTGGGGCGGTAGTAGACATACCGCCGCCGGGCAGCATCAATGACGGGGTTGGCGGAAGTGTGTGGCGGCCAGGGGAAGCCGTAGGTCAGGTGCCCCGCTTACAGCAGCCGGGCTGCTTAGGCTCCGTGCAGCGGTGCATCTGCTTCCGTAAGACGTGGTGGAAGAGGCGTTTGGCGCAGGGCTCTGTGGGCTCCTCCCAGTGCTCATCGCTGGTCGGGCAGTCCGACCGCGAGGCGTCCCCCAGGTAGGTGGCGGGCACGCAGGCAACAAACTCTGAGCAGACCCGCTCAACGTCGTCGGGGTGGAGCCAGAGCAAGATGTGAGCGTGGAGGCTCTGCCGGTTCTGCACCTCGTACCGGATGACGTGGTGCTGGATGCGGCCCAGGGGAGCGGCAGCGCTGCCAGCACCCCGGGCCCGCAGGATCCGCTTCATAAACAGCTGACAGCGCCGGTGGAAGAGGTAGGCGTTCTCCGCAGACGCATCACGCCACGTGAAGCTTGAGCAGTAGCTGCGGGCAGATCGAGGGTGAAGGATATGGGGTTAAGAGGAGGGTGAGGCTGGGGCAGAGGAGGAAGGGGGCCGCAAGCGCCAGCATAAAACTGCCGACGTTAGGGCCACCCTACAGCCCAGACCGCCCCAGGCCAATAGGCCCCGCCCACCTGCGCAGGAAGCCCTCCATGGAGTCGATCTCACACCAGCGGGTGCGGCTGAGCTCATCAGCCGTGATGGTCAGGAAGCAGGTGGGCATGCCCCAGCGGTCCACCAGCGCCAGCAGGTCCAGCAGGTGCCGCCGGTGCCAGGAGGGCGTGTGGGGCATGGTGGCTGGGAGCTCGTACCTGATGATGTGGCGCAGCGCCTCCGCAACAGTGGCGTCGGGGTGGGCTTTCATGTACTCACGGTACGCCTTCTCAAGGATGGCCTGATGAGGAGGAGTAGGGGAGGAGGGGGTTGGCCGGTGTAGGTCAAAGAACCTGGGCACCAAGCCAGCGCCAGATCGTAGAGTCCAAGCCCAGCACCAAGTCCCCTGCGCTCCACCTTCCCAGCCTACACCCTCAGCGCACCTGTGTGTTGCCACCGTAGAGCTGCAGGGTCTGCCGGACGGTGTACATGAGCATCAGGTACGGCTGCACCAGCGTGGAGACGGAGTAGAGGCACATGGAGCGGTATATGAGGTACTGGTTGAGCGTCCAGCCTTGGCCCTCATAGGAGCCGGTCCCAAAGGGGAAGAGGAAGGGGAAGAGGGCGAGCTCGGCCGTGACACCCACGCCAAGGCCAGGGATGGTTGGCGAGCTGGCCGCAGCCGACCCGTCCGGCCGGATAGCGCCCTCCACGGGCGTGCCGTCTCGCGCAAAGAGGGTGCCGATCGAGTAGGTGGTTGGAGGCCGGCGGTAGGCGCTGGGCAGGATGACGTTGGCCATGACGGTAGCGAGCATGCTCTGCGCGGCTCGTAGCTCGTCAGGGCGGATGAGCCCAAGGGGCCCACGGGTGCGGGCGTCGGAGGCAAAGGAGCGGACGGCGTCGGGGGAGAGGAAGGGGGCGGGCGTGTTGGGGTCATCGCGGACCTGCTCAGCCACTGATAGGAAATTGCGGTAGAGGGGGTTGAAGGCGACGCTCCAGCCAAGGATGTCCCGCAGGCCGGGTGGAGCTTGGCGCGACCGAGCTGCTGCGTCTGGATTCCAGTTGAGGAGGACGGACGGGACGGCGTGGGGCCGCAGGAGGCGTGCTGTGAAGAAGCCGTTGGCGTTGGAGATGAAGCCGGCGCCCACATTGACGAGGGCGAGCTGCATCTGGAGGACCGGATCGAGGGTGCAGAGGGCCTGGACGTACTTGGGAGGGAGGAAGGCCAGGTGCTTGAGCCGGCAGTCTGCACCAGCTCGATTGTTGGCGGAGCAGCTCGGACACAGGTGGGACTGGCCGTTGATGGGGAGCTCGGCGGGCTGGAGGCCGTTGTGCAGGAGCGAGGGCGGCGCCTGGCCGGGCTGGAGCTGGTGCACCGTCCAGCCCGCAAGCTCGTCCGCACAGCCGTGCCGGGTGACGCCGCAGAAGGCGCAGATGATGATGACGGCGACGCCCGTGCAGAGGGTCTGCCACGAAGCCACACGCGCCGTTATGGCGGGGCACTTGGTGGCCCCTTGCCAGGACCGCGCCCAGAGGCCCGTGGGGAAGCGCCCAGCCAGCTCCTCCCGTGCTGCAGCGGCATCCCGAGGCGCACGGGGTCCAGCAGCAGGGCCGGCCCCGCCTGTACAGTGAGGAGGGCGGGTGGAAAGCGTGGGGAGCATGACACAGGTGGTGATAGAACGATGCAGAAGTGCAGGCGCTGAGAAGTATGCGGAAGGTGTCAGCCTGCAACAGGTGGGCATGCCCCAGGAAGCGACGCCCACCTGTCGGTGTGGAGGGCTCGGGGCCCACCGTGTTGGCCCGTTTGATGGTGCGAGCCACAGGCCGGGGGGCTGGGGTACCGTACAGGCGGTAGCCAGTGCCATCTGCGGGAGTCAGGGTGGAGGACAGGCAGGGAGTTCATTTCGGTCGTCGAGGTGCACCAGGGTTTGCCGACGGCGCCTTCTCAAGCCCTCGCTGGACACCCGCTGGCCCCCAACCCGCGTACCTGGGCACTCTGTCAGCGCCGCTAGGACCCGAGTCTCCAGCCCCTGGGCAAAGGCCACCGCCCGGTTGGGAGGGCTGTGGGACTTGCAATGGCGGATGAGGGCACCCAGGTCGTCGGGGGTTGCAACGGCAAACCCCAGGGACCCACGGCGCCCCGTGGGAAACGTGGCGACGCCCACGCGCAGCTGCGCAGCCTTCACCCATGCCGACAGCCAGTTTTGGCAGGTCTGTGCGCTCCAGTCAGGCAGGAGGGCCTGCACGACCTTGCCTGCGGGCACAGGCCCTCGGCCACCCCAGAGCTCCACAAGCCGTGCTTGGAAGGCTGCATGAGCAGGGGCCCCAGAGTCAGTCCGTTTGGCGGTGATAGCATGAGGGGCAAGGCCTGTTCCCCTGGGACTTACCCGCTGCTGCTGCTTGCCGTGGGTCCGAGGGGCCATCAGAAGATGCGGCGGGCGCACCAGGCGCCGTCGGCGGCGCTGTGGGTAGGTCGGAGAAGGGCCGCCGTTAATTGCTGAGCCTAACCTCCTGCAGAGCGGCCAGGCCCTGGGGGTCGAACCCCTGCACCCAAAGCCCAACCCGAACGCCGGTACCCCAGGGACCTACCCGCTGCTGCTGGTTGCCGTGGGTCCGGGGGGGCATCTGAACATGCAGTGGGCGCACCAGGCGCCGGCGGCGTCACTGTGGGCGGATGGAAGGAGGGTCGCCATGGCTACCAGTGCCTAACCTCTGCAGGGCCCCCACGGGCCTGTCGGACCCTTGCACCCATAGCGCGATCCTACGCCCAAGCCCACAGTCCTGAAGCTCACCTGCTCTTTCCCCCAGCAGGAGCGCGAGGTGGGGCCGCACGTGACACCTGAATGCCGCCACGGCTGCACCATGTCGCCCGCCGTCTGCAGTCGCCACCAGGGCTAGGACCGCATCCAACTCAGCCGCGGATGACACAGCGTAACGAGCATGCCCCTTGCTGCCAAAGGCATGTGTAGGAAGGTGCAAGACCCCCCTTTCATGCCAGTTCTTCACGTGTTTTGCTGCTGCGTCCGTGGTGCATCCAGATGCACTCGCCAGGACCACCTCGGCTGCAGGCATGGCGGCATGAGATGTACAGAGACGCCGCAGCTCTGCAACGAAGGGACGAGGACCATTCACATGAAAGCAAACACACTGACCCTTGCCAGGTGCACGCACCTGCTACCAAGTGACCGTCCCCGTTGCACGGGCAGGCACAGGAGCACGGGCCTCCAGTGCTGGGAGGGACCGGGACCTCGCCGCCCGCTTGCTGCACACGCACAGCAGGTGCTTCCACGCCTGGAGGAACAGGACACCATGTTCACGCCGCTGCCTGGCATGCGAGAGCATTACACAGCACTCACCACTTCCGTCCAGAGCTGCTGACAGAGAGGGGCAGACATCCCGGCGAAATGCATCCACCGAGGTCGCATGTTTCCCCCCGTCCGCGACGCTCAGCAAGCCCAGTAGCGCATTAAGGGTGCTTGATGACCGCACAGCCATTGATGGTCGGCCCCGCCGTCCGAAGCTTTCTGTCGGCAAGACGAGCCCATTCCGCGAGGACCAGTTGCTGAGGTGCTGCAACGCGGCCGGGCGCTTTGTGCCTGCTACCGATGCTGCCAAGATGAGGGCTGCTGCTTCTACGGCGCGAAGTAAGGCGTGGGCTAGTAAGGCGTCCGCCATCGAGCGAACGTTCGCGTGGTAGCGGCTCGCTTAGCATTCGTGGTGCTAAATACGAAGAGGAACGAGTCTATTGAGGAGCTGCGAGCAGCGAGTTTGTGCAGATGCACCTGAACGCGGACGGTGTGGTGCTTCTGTCCCGATAGACCTCGCTTTCGCTGTTATAGTCCACCGGTGCAACGGGTGAGGACTGCGATCACTGCAACGGGCTCTGGCAGCGAACGGTGCGTCGCGGGCTGTTGCGCTACCGCGCCCCACGCTAGCTCAACGTAGATTCAAAAGTTAAGCCGGCCTGGGCCGGCGAGATGGCCTGGCGCGACCGCCGGTTGCGGGCACATGTCCGGGGTTGCGCATCCCCACGTCGCCCCCGCGCTCCCCGGCCCGGTGTGTCGGCGCTATTACGGCATGCGCCACCCGCCGGTCGGGGGCCGGGCGTCTCTGGGGGCTTTCTCGAATCACTGATCATTCGAGCCTCAGATCCAGCGACCCAGGGTCACCCTGGGCTGGATCCATCTGTCGCTTTTTCGCGCCTCCTGAGCTGCTTAATGATCTGGTCTTAGTGATGCCGCTAGAAGCGATCGATCGATCGATCAATCACGGGGGACTCGGGGGTTGCGGGGTGGGTTCGTGGCAGTCGCGTGCAAGCGCAAGTTGCGTAAGGTGACACATGGCTGCGCGACTACATATGTTAACCTGTGACGTGTTGAGTTAGTGGGTGCGCTGATCTGCGGTTGTTCTGGACGCTTCCGGCTTCGGCTGGGGGGCATGGGGTTCCGAGGGCTGTTGCTCCGTCCAAGTCCTCCCTCCCTTGCGCTTGCCGCATTGGCTCGGGGAGGCACCCTGTGTAACCACACGCATCCTTAACCTGAGCATACGGCCGCAGTGCTTGGGTACGCTCGCAGTTGCTCGCAGCGGGTGCGGCTAGGGTAAATGGATGACTCCGCCCACATGTCATGACCGGGAGACGTCCTCGCGCCCTCCCGCTCTTGCAGCGACTTGCCACGTTGTCGTGTGTATGTCATGATTGCTTTGCGCGGTGTGGGTCGCTCTGCATGGCCCAAACCGTCCCTGGTGCATGCAACGACCTCGGGCCTGCCCGCGTGCTCCATTCGGCCCAGCCCTGCAGCTGTGGGCCTTGTGCTTGGCTAGGAACCCGCTGCACAGACTTTGGAGGCCTGTGGGGCCGAACTGAGTAAGACGACACGCCCCGGTGACCAAGGGTTATTATAGACAACGGGGCGTAGCGCCGCAGAGTCTTGGCATCGCATTTCGTTGGCCGATGCAAAATGCCTGTGAACGTTACCTCTGAAGCGTAGCCGCCTGTGAATAGGGGACCCCCCTTGGGTTGAAAGTTCCCGTAGCTATGGCTGGGGGCCCCGGGCTGCGGAAAGGCTGTGGGCGGTGGGTGCACGGAAGGTGGGCCTGCAGCTGCTCCGCTGGAGGAAAGCTCTCTTCCGCTCGGACAGAACCCGCTTACCTCGCTGTGACCACGGGTCACCCCCAGCTCGACTTCGTGATTCGACAGGCGGCATAACGATAGCTAACAGGCGTCTTTGCATGCGTTTGAAGTGCACCTTCCTGAAGCTTCGTGCGCTTTGCACCACGCCTGCCCGCGGACTCGGGCCAACAAACGAGAAACCGAAAGCGTACGACAATGGTACGGCATGCACATGAAGCACATAATGGAGTGCAGCGTTCAAGTCCAGGTGCGGGCGGGGGGTTCCGGGCAATGCGGGGGATATTGGGACACACGCGGGTCCTGGGAGAGTTTGTGGCTGCAGGTTACAGGAGATGACCCGACCTGCACGCTACCCCCACTTCGCGCCAACAATGACAACACAACAAGAAGTTCAACCCTCCTTGGGCTGACCATGCGGCCACCAGCACACCTGGAATACGCTGCCGCGAACCCCGCCCCAAACCCCGCGAGGCCGGGCAGCACTGGGGCCGCGCAATCAAGCACTACGCCCCACAGCGCTGGAACGCCGCCTTAGTTAAGGGCCTTCGCAATGCATTGCTTCAAAAGGTCCAAAGCCTTGCGCTTCTGGTCGCGCCTTACGGCATGGTACCGCTCGTGCCCTGGCGCTCCAGGGACCCCAGGGGCCTCGGGTACCGCCGCCCCTTGTTGTCCTGGGTGCAGCCTCCTCACGCCACCGCCCAGCCGCCCAGCCGCCCAGCCGCCCAGCCGCCCAGCCGCCTCGCACGCAAACAGGCTGCGACGACTGGCTCCGACCACCTGGTCCCACCGCTGGCCCCACCCCAGCCGCCCACTGCCACTAGCTTGGCCCCACCAGGCTTAGGCCGCACGGCGGATGGAGCCATCCGACCGCGACAGCAGCAGGACGCCCTTCTTCCGGCAGTAGTCCGGCACCGCCGCGGCCGCCGCGGGACCCAGGGCCTCAGCCATGAAGGCAGCCTTGAAAGTGGTGGCGGACTGCAGCAGGGCAGGCGGCGGCGGAAACGCTCAATCATACGTCCCCCTCGTGGCCCCCGCCCCTGCGCAGCATGGCCGCTGACGAGCTTTGCTATATTATAGTAGCTTAGTCGAGTGTTCCAGGGACCAACACCCCTGGGTGAACCGGATTAGCCAAGCGGTGCTGACTCGAGTCCATCACCCAAGCATCCCACCCGGAGCTCCGGCGCCGACGCGATGGTCGGGTTGTTGACCATGCGCTTCACCGTCGCAGCGGTCGCGACCGCCGACGTAGCGTCCGCGGTGCCTGCAGGTCACGTGGAGATCGTGTTCAAAGCAGAGCGAACGGGAATCTAGGTTCCCCCGCGCGGGCTCATGGGGGCAGGGCGGAAGCAGAGGGGAGCAAGCGGGGGCGTGTGTGTGTGCGTGTGTACGGCCGCCCCGCGTGGGCTCTGTCGTCCATCCACGGCGGAGAAACACAGCGGCACCGGGGCAAGGGGGGGCAAGGGTGGAGGGGGAGAGGCAGGACGGGGCCGAACAAGGACGGGCGGGGGGAAGCAGAGGGGCACAGGGCAGAGGACAGGGCGGGGCCGAGTGACACGGGGCAAAGGGCAGAGCGGGGCCGAGGGGCAGAGGGAGAGGGCGGGCAACTACAGACAGATGGTGCACGTGCGCAGGCCAGGTGACCGCAGCACGCGTACGGCAGCTCACGAGCGCCATGCCTGCCCGAGAGGGCTGAACAGGCACGCTAGAGTGTGAGCCCTATACTTGGAGAACGTGCTGAAGGAAAGCGAGCGGGAATCGGGATTCCCCCGTAGCGTGGGTGGGTACGAGTTCGTAGGCGTGAGTCAAGTAAGGTGCTAGGGAGGCAAGGGAGACGCGGACGACCAAGATATCGAAAGCTCAGAAGAACCGACCCGGCCCAACCCAAAAGCCACAGCCAGGGGCGGAGAGGGAGGGGACACGTTGAGGCAGGACAGGGTGGGCCGGACGGACGTGAGAAGCGCGCGGGGTAGAGACGGAGGGTTCACACTCAGAGCACAGGGGTATTGCCAGCGGCACAACCAGGTGCGAGCGCAGCAGGACGGGGTAGTGTGGCGCAGTGAGGAGTACGGCGGAGCATGGGGGCAGGGCGGATGGAAGCAGAGGGGGGCAAGCGGGGCGTGCTGTGTGTGTATGTATTGGCAGCGTCGCGTGCACCAGGGAACTTAGGCGCGGCGGAAAGCCGGCCGGATTTAAGAAGCACAACCCCGAAGGCCGTAGCCCGGCCCATCCTGCCCATCCCGAGACCCGCGTTACGCTGCGGTGGGTGCCGAAGCGGTCGCGGCAGCTGCAGTGTGTGGCTGGGTTACAGTAGGGCAAGCTAGGGCTCCGTGGCATCAAAGAGCAAAGTGGAGAAGGCATGCGGATCGAGCCCGCGAGACCCAAGTCCACCAAAAAGAAACAATCCCGCCTCGCACCTGGACGTCAGCGGAGCGGCGAAGCGTGTCGGGGTCGAGGGCGAGGACGAAGCCGGACATGTGACGGGGAGAGGCGGCGGCGGGACGTTGACAGCCGAAGAGGAAGCGCCGAAGGGGTGTGGTGTACAGGGTGAAGGCCGCCGGCGGACGAATTCGGGGAAGGGCAGGCGGGGCCAAATAACATAAAGGGGGAGGGCGGTACAGTGAGCATCATGAGGGAAGACCGAGCGTAGACAGCGTTGGGGTGTGTCAAGGTGTGCCGCGCAGCAAGGGGCTCGAGTGAGCCCCCACATGTTGCGAAGCCGAGTACGGTCCGGCCCCGGCGGATGTATGGGATTGACGTGCGTGTGGGGGGTGCGCGTGTTGGGGAGTGGGGGGAGGGGTGTCATATATCAGGGAGTTCGGGGTGAAGCGCGGCTGAGAGCCGGCCAGGTTTAAGTGCGCACCCGCGTAAGCGCACTTGATAGCTGTTTGATAGTGAGACTACTTAGAGCTGGTGCAGACCGCCGCAGGCCTATACTTGTACGGCATCCTCGACGTTCCCCCGTGCGGGCTCGTGGGGGCAGGGCGGAAGCAGAGGGGAGCAAGCGGGGGCGTGTGTGTGAAGGGCTGCTTGCATGAGCCTGGGAGTCTCAGGCGCGGTGATTAGCCGGCCGGCCTTAGTTACGGAACCGAAAGCCCGAGGAAACCGAAGCCCGACCCGCGGGGGCGTGTGTGTTCAGGGCTGCTCGTGTAAAGGCCGAGAAAAGTGTAGGCGCGGTGATTAGCCGGCCGGCCTTAGATACGCAACCGAAAGCCCGAGCAGACCGAAGCCGGACCCATCCCGCCCATCCCGAACCCGTTACGTTTGTGTCGCCGCTGGAGCCGTGTCGGAGCCGTAGTTTGCAGCTGGTAATAGTGAGGTAGACTAGAGCTGGTGCGGCCCGCCGGCGGCGCAGAAGGGCACACCAAAGCAAAGCAGACATGCGGACCGAGCAGCCCGCGAAGCCAAAGCCCGCCCAGAACAAGACAATCCCGTTTCTCACCTAAGACAGAAGGGTCGAAGGCGGCGCCACCACGGAGGAAATGCGGAAAGTGGGGAATGGGCCAAGAGGGGTGTCAATAGCCGAGGAGGCAGCCAAAGCGTAAGGGAGGAGGAGAGGCTGAATACACGAGCGACCGCCGGCGGGCAGAGAGGGGGCGTGTGTGTGTGCGTGTGTACGGCAGCCCCGCGTGGTGTCCGTCGCCCAGCCACGGCGCAGAAGCGAACCGGCACCGGGGCAAGGCGACGGGGCAAGGGGGGGCCATGGGTGGAGGGGGGGGGGGGCAGGACGGGGCCGAACAAGGGCAGGGGGGAGCAGAAGGGCACAGGGCAGAGGACTTCTTACTGCAGGGCGGGGCCGAGTGTTACCGGGCAAAGGGCAGAGCGGGGCCGAGGAGTAGAGGGTGAGGGGGGGCAACTACCAGCACCGCTAGATCCAGGCCAGCACCCTTACGGCAGCATACGAACGGCATGCCTGCTGCCCAGTACGGAGTTGATCACCTATCCCTAGCCGAGAGGGCTGAACAGGCACGCTAGAGTGTCAGCCCTATACTTGTACGGCATCCTCGACTTAAACAGAAGGCAGGCGTGCCAGCCATGCCAGGGCGTCTTATCTCACCGTTGGTGTAGGTTTTGTGGCTGCCGATGTAGGCCACCCCGCCAGGAGCTGTGTCGACCACCACGACGGCGTCCACCTCGAGCACGTCGTTTTTCTTCTCGTCCGTGAACACCCTGCCGTTCGGCAGCAGCTGAGGCCACGGGAGGAGCAGGGAGGGGAGAGCCAAGCCGAGGGGTTAGCCAGGAGCCCAGGACCGGGGGAGGCAGAGCCCAGATAAGGCAGGCGGAGAGCGGGCTGCATGGGAGCTGTGACCGGCTGCGGGCGTCCAGCAGCCCACCGCATCCCTCCCATCCGGCCTGGCGCGCTCACGTGCTACCCCCTGCTTGCCCTCCCTGCTTCTCTGCTCCCCACGTGCCTTGGCAGCGTTCGGCGGGACGCCCTCCACTTCTGACGCCACGCTTGCCAGCGCAGCGCCAAACTCCCTCTCGTGGCGCGTCCCCACGTGCCGGTTCCGGGACTCAATCTCCGAGATACGTTGCTGCAACGACACGGAGCGGCGCAGCACCGGGGTGTAGGCCTTGCCCGCCGCCAGCTGGTCCATCTTGCGGACGAGGGGCTGTCCTGGGCCCTCCACGAGCCCGCAGAACTCCATGTCGTGCAGGTAGTCTTGGAATTCTTGTTGGGACTCGAAGGAGGTCAGCGTGGGACCGGCAAGCCAGTCGTGCAGGATAGTGACCGCGACGCTGGCAGGCGGACCTGCCGATTAGGGGAGCAGCCGAGCGGGGCCGGCCCCGGGGGGGAGCAGAACCAACCATCATGGTAGAAGATTCGCGAGGCCCGGAGAGGTTGCCAGCACAGAGTGTCTAGCCAAGCCTGAACGCACCTCCGGCGGAATCCGGTGCGGTTGAAGCGCGGCGCATCAACACCGCGCGCGCGGGGCGACGGCAGACGGGTCGCGGGACGCAGCGCTCCGGGGCACGCAGCGCCACAGCGGAGGGCACAGCGCCACGGCGAGACATCGGGAGACTGCGGGCGAGCATGTTTGCTGCTACGTGCACACTATGCGGCACTGGACACTGGCTGGCTCGGCTATTTAGGGTTGGCGAAATGTGCGGCGTGGCTCAGGGCCCTCCTGGCATGGCTTCTCGTGGCTTCCGTCGCCCGACGTCCGTCGCTTCGTCTCACGCTCCATGGGTCGTGCGCTCCATTGCTTGGCCGCTCACTCGGTGGCCGGCAGGACTCTCCTGCTCCTACAGGGCAGTTCTCCTGGCCCACCTCCCCCGCCTCCCCAGAAGCTCCTTTCCTAGCCACCACGCACCTCCCTGCACTCGCATGCCCCGCCCCGCCTCCAGGCACGAAGGCCAAGCGAAACTCCCGCTCTCCACCACTCCGCCCCTTCCCGCGCTATCCTCAAGCCCCACTCCACACCCCTACCTTGCCCCCGCCAGTCTCAACCCTTACTGCGCGGCCGCGGCGCCCTCCGCCGCTGCCGGCTGCGCCTCCGCCTTCCCCGCCGCCGCCTCCGCCTCTGCCGCCTCCGCCGCCGCGATCCGCTCCGCGCGTGCCGCGATGCGCCTCCGCAGCTCGGGCACCAGCTCCCCCACCGGCACCGCCTCCTCCGCGTGGGCGTCCATGTCCTGGGGTGGGGCGTGGGTTGAGTTGGTCGGGGGTTGGGTTGAGCTGGTCGGCGGTGATCGCACACGGGTACCGCAAGGGACCGTCACCCTGCTGCGGCGCCCTCGTCTTCCCCTCCAGGCCCCTCCAAGGGGCCCAACAAGAGTCCCTCCAAGGGCCCTCCAACGCCCCTCCAATGCCACAATCCCAGCCCCAAGCACAAGCCCCCGCCCCCACCTTGATCTTGACCAGCCCCCTGCCCATCTCCTCCTCCCCGAACAGCACCATGAACGGCACCCCCTGCTCGTGGCAGTGGCCCAGGTTGTCGGCCATCTTGGGGTTGGGCTGGGGGGGGAGGGGGGAATGAGGGGGGAGGGCGGGAGGGGGAGGGTTGGTCAGGGGTGACAGGTAGGTGGGCGTGTGGCATGGCGGTGCCATGGGCTGGCAGTGAGGTGGAGGCGACCGGGCCCCAGCCCCCTCCCTGCTCCCGCTTCCCAACCTGCTGTTCCCTTCCCCTCCGACTTCCCACCTTGTACCCGAACTCCGCCCGGATGCCGGCGCCCACAGCTGAGCG